>CP126900.1:3600000-3805000 GCA_030440675.1 Furcifer pardalis | reverse complement strand
AATGTTGTGAATCCCTGATCTAAGGGAACATTTGCATAACAATAACTACCGGTACATAGGCTTCTCTTTCCTTGCAAAGTTTGGGTTTTATTAGCGGTGAAACTGAGATGCATTCAGCTTCACTTTCATACCTGGCCTGTCTGCTCGGAAAATTGATTGCAAGCTTGGTAGGGCTTGTAACAGAGCCCGCCGTATGTGTATGGAAAACATTCTCCTCGCTGCTAGATTGAATGCTCAAATATGACCCTTTTGGCTTTCGGGCAAGTTTCTTGCAAGCTCGGGGATTCTCCCTGTTACCTCCGTGTCACTTTTGCCTCTTAATCTGGTCTAATCTATTTGTCACCCTTAAGGCCTAGTTCAACCGGGGCTGTTGGAGCTAAGCACGTTGATTGATCATTCATATTATCTTTAGGCTGCTGTGTAATGATGAGACATTCATTTTCCCCTTAAGTAGGCTGGGCGTTTGCTTCTGCTTTTTCTTCCTTTTTATTATTTCCCCGTGAAGCTAAGAGGAGCAACGGTTCAGTTCCACCACACCGGAAAAGGCAGCACAGCATAAAGGTTGCATGGGATGGAGAGCGCTATCTCAACCACTACTTCTAAAACTAGATTGCCTGAAGATCCATCCATCCATCCATCCATCCATCCTTCCTTCCTTCCACCCTCCCTCCCTTCCTTCCATCCATCCATCCACCCATCCATTTTTCCTTCCTTCCTTCTTTTTCATCCATCCATCCATCCATCCATCCATCCATCCATCCATCCATTCATCCATCCATCCTTCCTTCCTTCCTTCCTTCCATCAATCCATCCACCCATCCAGCCATTTTTCCTTCCTTCCTTCCTCTCTTCCTTCCTTCCTTCCCTTTCATCCATCCATCCATCCATCCATCCATCCATCCATCCATCCATCCATCCATCCATCCAGCCATCCATCCATCCATTTTTCCTTCCTTCCTCTCTTCCTTCCTTCCTTCCTTCCCTTTCATCCATCCATCCATCCTTCCTTCCTTCCATCCATCCATCTATCCATCCATCCATTTTTCCTTCCTTCCTCTCTTCCTTCCTTCCTTTTCCCACCAAAGTGGTCCCTATTTATCTACCTGCAATTTCTCCTTTTGAACTGCTAGGTTGGCGGGTGGTGGGACAGAGATGGGAGCTCACTCCATCATGCAGTACCCGGGTCTCGCACTGCGGACTTGCCAGCCTTCCAGCTAACAAGGCGAGCTTCTTAACCACCAAGCTACCGCAGTCCCTTGGGTGGTCGAAATAAGAAAACAGAAGATAAAACATCCCTCGAGCTGCTATGTTCGAATAAGACAAATAGGAAAAGTACAGAGATTAATCTTAATCAAACTTTATTGGGGTCAATGACCAGTGCAGTAAAAAGGGTTTAAGTGCACGAAATACCGACAGAATGCACCCCACACAAACACATTTGTTTGAATTAAAACAAAATAGAACGAAATCAGTTTTTAAATCGCTTCTCGGCCTTTTGGCTAAGATCAAGTGAAAAGTGCAGAGCAATAAAACGTCGACAAAGCGCAAAATCTAAACACAGTTTTAGTGGCAATGGTGTTTAAGTGAAAAATAAGGAGGAGGAAAATGACTTAATTTAACTCATGAGCAAGAGATCTTTAAACGCAGATTTTAAAAAGATCTGCTCTTTTTTAAAATGTCTGTTATTTGTATTCTACTTTTTACCTTTTGTTGTACTATGCTAGTCAGCTCAATTTCATGTGTGTCCCCCCACCCCTCCAAGGGCATTTTGAGAAACAAAATGGCCACCCCCTTTGAAGACGTTGGGACAAAATGGCCGCATCACGTCATGCAGGCAGGACCAAAATAGCCATCTGGCCCTCAAAGCTGACTGAGAGAGTGAGACCGGGGTCCCCGCCTTAAAAATGCTCTAAATGTTGCCTTGGGTGGATCTTGTCTTGCTAAAGCAGCCAGCTGACAAATCCCACATCGCATCCCCATGTTAGTGGCAAGCGATGGTGTCTTTTCTCCTCGCTCAAGAAAAGTCTGGCGCAAGTGAAATATATGTTTAAGAAGTTCTCAGCCATGTCGACATTGCTTGATAGATGCCACGCTTGGAAAATTGGAACTATCCTTCAACAGAATCCAATACCAATTTTTGCCAGAGAGAGAGAGAAGAGGGCTTTGGGATAAAAATGAATCTTGGAAATGCTGCCATTTTCCGACCCACACGTACAGTGATGAAATGCACAACTCCACACAAGGACAGCAGTCGGTACCAGGCGTAAATAAGCTCCCCGGCTAATGTATTGCTATATTTACTGTCCATCTTGGAGATACACCAATTAACCCTCACCCCAGATACTGAGCCGTCTTCTCCGGATTAATTTTCCGTTTCCAGTGGGTGCCCTTCCCTGCGCGGGAAATGGAAAGCCATCATGCTGAAAGCGCATTATTTTTCCACATTTAATGACATTTTTTCCTCCGTCAGCCTCAGTAGGGAGGCTTCCAGAAACTTCAGGGGAGAATAATTTGTTTGTCTGATTGACTGGTGCAGACAAAGGTTTTCTTGGGTTTGTTCCCCCCTTCCTTCTCTCAGCTTCCGATAGTTGTCGTGATAGCAGTGACACATGTAAAACAAAATGGCCAGAAAACGAATTGTGTTTGCATAAGGTTTGGTTACCTTGCCACATCGAATGGTAGCTAATTGACGAAGTGCCAAGGTGTCAGTTGGTAGCTTGTGTGGTCATGAGCTTGACTGATAATCTCAGATGGTTCCCTCACCACTGACTTGTTTGACACATGCACAGTTCTATTTTTTAGTGCGCATGCGTCAAATAGAGGTTTGATGCATGCACACTAAAAAAAGAACTGCACATGTGTAAAACGGAGGTTTGATGCATGTGCAGACATTTTTTATTTTTTGCTCCGCCCATGACGTCATGACGTCGGTTATGCCCACGACGCCCATGATGTCACGGTGGGGTAGTGAGAACAACCCACCGCTGCCTCCATGTTACACATTTTTGCAACTGAGCAGGCATTGAAATGTATTTCTTCATTCCTTTTTTTAGTTTGCAAAAGGAGAGTTTTCTTCTTCAGCAATTAAAAACCACGAGTGAAAACCAAAACAACGGCAGAGAAAAAAATCTGCTTTCCTAAAGCAAATTGTGTTTTTGTGGCCAGCCTTTTACCTGTCACCAACATTTGGAGGTTCTTGAACCTCCTGTGGCTAGCTGGGCTCACTGCAGCATGATGCGCTGTTCGGCTCAGTCAGGCCCGCGCCCTGACACGTAGCACGCCGATCATTTATCACTGTCATTTGTGATTTATTTACTTCCAGTTCTTTACAAGTCTGGATCCTGCTGCTAAGAGAATTCAGAGGCACTGTTTGCCTGGATCACCAATTAATGCGCTTGTTCTGGTTAATGCTCACCAAACCCACTAGCTCAGCCGTTTGCCAAACAAGTGCCTTTATTTCTAAAGAGATTGCTTTTCTTTTCACACATTGGGGTCATTGGTCTGGTTTCGAGGCTCATTTTATCACCTTCTTCTGCCATGAATGGGGAAGAGAATAATTTAGTGGAATGGAGAGCCAGCAAAATTTACTGAAGTTCCCCAAACCTCTGCTGGTTTGTTTTTGATTACTTGGGGTGTTTTGCTCAGAAAGGTGAAACCGAGGTGTTGTACACAGCCTGTAGATAAACACTTTCAGGTCTGAGAGTGATCTATGCCTCCAATCTTTCGCAAAGGTAGATTGCAGCTCACCTGTCGGAAGCTTGAGAAACAAGGGAGTACCAGATTTGAAGAGAAGAAACGCCACTATCCGTGTGACAGCTGGTTTGTAATACCTTTGAAAGCATCCTTACTCACTCTAGGACAGTGATGGCCAACCTTGGCACTCCAGGTGTTCTTGGACTTCAATTCCCAGAAGCCCAAGTCAGGACTCCTGCTGATCAGGGCTTCTGGGAGTTGAAGTTCCAGAACACCTGGAGTGCCAAGGATAGCCGTCACTGCCCTAGGATCTTTCTCAATTAGTAATTTATTAGTAATTTATCTTATCAGTTATTATATTTAATACACTCATTTCCCCCTAAAGTCTGAACTGGCCTTATAACCACTTCTGGATTGATTCATTCTTCCTTCCTAACTTCTTTCTTTCTTTCTTTCTTTCTTTCTTTCTTTCTTTCTTTCTTTCTTTCTTTCTTTCTTTCTTTCTTTCTTTCTTTCTTTCTTTCTTTCTTTCTTTTTCTTCCTTCCTTCCTTCCTTCCTTCCTTCCTTCCTTCCTTCCTTCCTTCCTTCCTTCCTTCCTTCCTTCCTTCCATTCTTTCTTTCTTTCTCTCTCTTCCTTCCTTCCTTTCTTTATTCCTTCCTTCCTTTCTTTATTCCTTCCTTCCTTCCTTTCTCCCTCCCTCCCTCCCTCTCTCTCCCCCTCCCTTCCTCCCTTTCTTTATTCCTTCCTTTCTTCCTTCTTTCCTTCCTTCCTTTCTCCCTCCCTCCTTCCCTTTCTTTATTCCTTCCTTCCTTTCTCCCTCCCTCCCTCTCTCTCTCCCTCCCTCCCTTCCTTTCTTTATTCCTTCCTTCCTTTCTTTATTCCTTCCTTCCTTCCTCCCTCCCTCCATCCCTCCCTTCCTTCCTTCCTTCATCTCTGGTATTTCCTCTTCCTTCTTTCGCATCTTCCTCCTTGCCTTCCTCCCCTAAATTGAACAGGCAATTTAACCCCCCCCCAACACACACACACACACACACACACACACACACACCAAAAAAGAAGAGTGATTGGAAAGGAGCTTTCCCCATTTCGAAGCATACCAGGGCAGGCTATTTAAAAGGAGGTCACCGTCTACTTTGACTGCTCAAGCACGCCTGCACACACACAAAAGCATTAGAAAGCAATGCATTCTGTTAATTTTGTTAAGTAGCTGGAGTGGTGAGATACAAACATCTCCGAATTGAACCCCCACCCTTGCATTAATGTGATAAAAGATTTAAGGGCTGCCATGGAGGGGAGAGAAGGAGAAGGAGCGCAAAGCTTTTAAAACCTCGGGGAAGGGATAAAAGAGAGGAGTCTTTAACATTCTCGATGGCTCAGCTGTATTGTATCGATCGCAAAGACAAGCCATTGGAACAAGATTTGGGAATCTTCTCTTCCCCTCCTCAACTTCTACTTGAGCCAGGCTTTTAAATCACCCTGATGCAAATGTCTACATTGCAGTGGCTGAAGTCCTGTTGCTTTGCAGGAGAAGTTGGAATTAGAGTAGGCTCACTGAATCGGTAAAGGTCAAGGTTGACCTTGCTCCAACTCTGACTCAAGGGTTCAGTGCTCATTTCTGTCTATAGCCAAAGAGCCAGTGCTTGCCTGCATCTGCAGATGTTTCCGTGGACATGCAGCTGGCATGCCTAGACCAAAGTGGTCCCTATTTATCTACTTGCAATGTCTTGCTTTCAGACTGCTAGGTTGGCAGGAGCAGGGGCAGAGGCAGAAGCTCACTCTGTAATGCAGCACTCAAGCCTCGAACTCCTGACCTGCCGACCTTCCAGACTTCAAATTCAGCATCTTAACCACTGAGCAATTGCAGTCCCTTAAGTAATTACCTCTTCCTAATTGCTTGTTGGGAGAGTCAGGGTGGAGATTAAATTACTTGTTAGAAATGTTCCAGTGAATCTGAACATTATTTTCTTGGTGTAACTCCTTGGTAAAAGGTAAAGGTAAAGGTTTCCCTTGCTCGAAAGCCAGTGGTATCCAACTCTAGGGGTCAGTGCTCATCGCTGTTTCTAAGCCGAAGAGCCAGCGCTGTCTGCTTCTGCAGACATTTCCATGTTCATGTGGCAGGCATGACTAGACACCGGAGCGCATGTAGCATGTAGCACGTAGCAAGGTGGTACTTTTAAAAAGTAAGGAATGGGGCTGGTGGATTACATTTCAAGCACCGCAATGCCATAAGTGACGGGAACTTTTGAAAAGTAACATTACAAGCTCTATGTGAACTAACACTTCCAACCAGATTCACTGGTAATCATAATAATCTCATGTCAGAAATTATTCTGGGTTGGAAGGATTTTTGCTGGAGAAACTCCACTCAGGGAATGCCCGAATGAGGCTCCTTTCATGTCCCCAAGAGCTGGGACAGAGACAGGTGCTCAATCCATCATGCAGTACCCGGGTCTTGAACTGCCAATTTGCCAGCCTTCCAGCTAACAAGATGATCTTCTTAACCACTGAGCCACCACAGTCCCTTAATCACTGGTTAAAGTAGTGTTTCCTAATCTTTGCTTTTTGGACTTCAATTCCCAGAAGCCTAAGTCAATTCCCCAAAGCACTGACCAGGCAATGTACTGACTTAGGCTTCTGGGAATTGACGTTCACTAGTGTTCCATGGAACATAGTTTGGAAAATGCTGGGTTGAAGAACCATAAAGTAATGGTTGTGTCCTTAAATCAGCTGGTCGTCCCAATGAGAAGAGGTCCATTGAGTCAACCGTTGAATGGTTGAATCACACTTTTATGACATCCATTGACTCATTGATGTCTCTGTTCTAGCTGGGACTATGACTTGGATTTTGGCCGACATTGCAACAAAGTTCAGTCTGCTATCTTCGGACACCGGTACATAATTAAATCTATGTGGGTCAATCCAATCGCTTAGACTTTGAAGTAGTTTTTGGGTTCTTCAAATATTCATGACTTACAGTGGCTAGTTCCCTTTCAGCCTTGAACTACATGCAGTTAAAAATAAATGTGCTTGATATTTTGCATTGAACACGGTTGTCTTCCTCTGCGTGGTGAATTTTCCACCAAAGAGATTTGATGTTAATTAACTACTAATGGGACCGTAAAGTCGCATTGAAGTTGAAAGACAATTTTCAGGAGGATGTCCGGGTTTCTCCATAGGTCAACTTCCCTTCCATTTTCAGGTCCTCTTCTGTTTTCTGGATCTCAAGCGACTTGCCTTAAGGAACAGTAATGCCGTTGGAATAAATTAATACGCCCCCCCACACACACACTACCAAGATCAAAGCTCTCAAAACCATACTGGGGTCTGGAGAGAGTTTAAGTGGTTCTCAGGGTCTTCCTAATAGGTCTGAAAACAGATTTTGTAACATCTGGAAAAAAGAAAGCTGAAGGAAAAACCTTAAGCTTCTGGTTCTGGTTCTGACTGTGGTTGTGACTTTGGCTATGATTCTCCTTCTCCTTCTCCTTCTCCTCTTTCTCTTTCTCCTCCTTCTCTTTCTCCTTCTCCTTCTAGGTTGGCAGGAGCTGGGCCAGAGATGGGCACTCACTCCATTGTGCAGTACTTGGGGCTCAAATTGCTGACTTGCTGACCTTCTAGTTGTCAAGTTCAGCGTCTTGACCATTAAGCCACCACATAACTCACTGGTCAAAGGAGAAGGAATCTCTACCTAGCTTTCTTTCTGTGGTGTCTCCTCTGGAATGGCAATGGGTCACCATGCTTGGATTATCTAGTGAATTAGGCTAATGCAGTGGCATAAACATCTGTGTGATTCTACCTGCCCATGAACTTTAGCCTCAGGGTTCAGGATCCAGAACTTAAAACATGGGAAATTGAGGGTTTTTTGGTATTTATTACACCAAAATGTAATGAATACTTGTTGCGTTATATGTTATCATCTGTTAAAACTGTCTTGACTCAGTCTTAATGGACAATGTTCATATTCCAAAAGATCCTCCTCCTCCTCCTCTTCTTCTTCCTCTTCTTCATCATCATCATCACCATCACCATCACCATCACCATCACCATCACCATCACCATCACCATCACCATCACCATCACCATCACCATCACCATCACCATCACCACCTTCTTCTTCTTCTTCTTCTTCTTCTTCTTCTTCTTCTTCTTCTTCTTCTTCTTCTTCTTCTTCTTCTTCTTCTTCTTCTTCTTCTTCTTCTTCTTCTTCTTCTTCTTCTTCTTCTTCTTCTTCTTCTTCTTCTTCTTCTTCTTCTCCTCCTCCTCCTCCTCCTCCTCCTCCTCCTCCTCCTCCTCCTCCTCCTCCTCCTCCTCCTCCTCCTCCTCCTCCTCCTCCTCCTCCTCCCATGAATATTTTCATCTCATTTCACGCAGGAAGGCAAAAAAATAAAATAAAGGCGTACAGGCAGGAGAAGAAAATCTTACAGTTGGGAAGCAAATGCAAGGAGAAACAATGGAGATCAGTTTGGCATTTCAGAGATTTAAGGCCAGACGCCTCTTTTATAAACTGAAATCGGCGCATGGAGTGCTTTGCCTTGCATTAGAGGAAATCCAGGGATGAGGCCAAGAGAACAATGTATCCATGTATCTTTCATTCATGACTGCCGTCGTAAAGCCGGATGAGAAATTATTTGACCTACAAAGTACAGCGGAAAGTGAAAAAAAGAAGAAGAGAAGGGTTAAAGGAAGAAGAGAAGGAGATGATCAAAGCAAAGGAAGACAAGAGACTCAGACATTTTCTGTGCACATAGGAAAATTCAGAAATCCATCCTGGATTAAGGCCAAAATGACTTCTTAAACTGAAAACATCCAGCCAGGTTTTCTCATAAATTAACTGCAAATGCCAGGATTTGGTGGAAAACATTTAGACCAAGAGAAAATGTTTAGCTCTCTCCTCTACAATTGTGTTTTATTTTTATTAATAAACAACATACAAATAAAAATACATACAAATAATAAACAACACTGCTCTAGCTCTCTCTTGCCGTATGTGTGTGTATTTGGGAAGTTTTTGTTTCAGTCAAAGCTCGATGAATAAATAAATAGTTTAAATAAAGATCAAGGGCTCGCTTGCTCAAAAGCCAGTTGTATCCTACTCTAGGGTTCGGTGCTCATCTCTGTTTATTGCCAAAGAGTCAGCACTGTCTGTGTCTTCAAACTTTTCCATGGTCATGTGGCAGACAGGACTTGACACAGGAGTCCACAGAATGCTATTACCTTTCCCAACAAAGTGGTACCTATTTATCTACTTGCAATTTCTTGCTTTCTAACTGCTAGGTTGGCAGGAGCTGGGACAGAGACAGGAGCTCGCTCCGTCATGCAGCACTCGGGGTCTTGAACTGTAGATGTAGAAGGAGAATGTGTACACAAGAGTACGAACATAAGAGACATCTGACCCCACCTTGGCCAGTAAATTTTATGAGTTTGGATTGTACTGTTAATTTCCACTAAATTTTCCTTCCTTGAGTTTGGCTTAGACTTCTCTTTTTCGATTTGCACATGTCTCAAGTAAAGGCAGAGCCGTAACTAGCAAGTTTGACAACATCTCGAGGTATGGACATCCTAGGTAAATGTAAAGGTCCCCTTGCTTGACAGCCAGTCATATCTGACTCTAGGGTCCAGTGCTCATCTCTGTTTACAGCCAAAGAATCAGCGCTGCCTGCATCTGCAGACGTTTCCGTGGACATGTGGCAGGCATGACTCAACACCGGAGTGCGTGGAACGCTGTTAACCTTCCCACCGAAGTGGTCCTTATTTATCGACTTGCAATTTCTTGCTTTCAAACTGCTAGGTTGGCAGGAGCAGGGACGGAGACGGGAGCTCACTCCGTCATGCAGTACTTGGGTATCGAACTCTGACCTTCCAGTCTTCAAGTCCACTTGAGCCACCACAGGGGCATCCTACCTTCCCCCCAAAAAATATGAAGGGAGAAAATTAAGGTGGTATTTCCTCAAAGAAAGGACGGAAAGAAGGAAGGATGGATTAGAAGAGAGAATTCTCTCCAATTTCCTTTCCAGAAATACTAACTCATGCATTGGATTGAATATCCTGGAAGAGGAACATCTGAAATGGTCGAAAGTACTCACCAAAACTCTAAAAGTACTCTTGATTTCAGGGGAAAGTTGGACAAGAAGAATTACATCAAAAATCCATCTTCTCTTCGGAGGTTCTTGCTCAACAAGCCCCCAATATTCTTGTATGAACCCCATTCATTTCAGTGATGTTGCCATGGAAGCAGCTGTTCCTAGATAGATGACATCCTTTATTTTGCCCATTCCTGTGTGACTTACACATTTGATGGCATGTGAGAGGCCATTAGGCTGTGAGAGATAACACTCGTCTTTGTTTCCCCCTGTTCTTATTGCATTTCACTCCAGAGAAGATGGTCCCTGAGCAGCTCAGCATGACAGAAATATAGATATGGAATATTTCACACCAGTAGATTCTCAATACGGGTTAATTATTTGCCCTTCTGTTTCGTGCGGCCACATTAATGCTGCTGTCTGAATTGTTGTCCACTGGCTATATCCGTACACTAGGGGTGGCCAAATTTTTTAGGCCATGGGCCTGACCATGCTCCCGGACAGCTGAGTGAGCTGGACCATGCCCCCTGGAAGTGAAAGTGGGTGCATTTGTGGCTGTCATAAATATACCCACTTCCACATTTATGACAGCTGCAGGCACGTTTTATGGCTGACGTAATTGTGCCGGCTTCCACTTCCAGGTGTGGCGGAGGTAGCGATGGGCAGGATGGAATGGGGTTGCAGGCCAGTTCTGGCCCATGGCCCATAGGTTGGGAAGCCCTGCCATACATGAATGGCACCCAAAAGTACTCTACTCCATTTTGAGACATAAGAAAAATGAGGATAACATTTTAACTGTCTTTCAGGTAGATATTTTCAAATGGTCTTTTAGGTGAGACCTTGGGATCCTGTTCCCAATTGGAGGGTCTCTTTCAGTCCTCCCACATCACACAGCTCACACACAAAGTCCTCCTCAACCCCAGGCTAGGATGGATGAAGCTGCTGGCCTCCATCAATTGGGATTCAAGTGGGATTTTAATCCACTCGGGAACCATCATCCTTCCCTGTGGACTCCGCCCAGGCTGCTAGTCCTCACGGTTATCAGGTTAGTTAACTGCCCCCGATGCGAGGTGTTGAGTTGCTCGCAGTAGGGTCTACTCTATGACCATAGCAGGATAACCTGGCCAGTCTTAAAATTTTAAATTTTACTGATAATTTAATTTGCTGCTGGTTGGAGAGGAGATGGGATAGATCTATGATGGCCAACCTTGGCACTCCAGGTGTTCTTGGAGTTCAATTCCCAGAAGTCCAAGTCAACATGCCAGCTGATCAAGATTCTGAGAATTGATGTTCAAGAACATCTAGAGTGGCAAGGTTCACCATCACTGGGATATATGATGGGAGCTCTCTATATCCTGCAGCACTTGGGTCTTAAACTGCTGACCTTCTACTCATCAACATTAGTGTCTTAACCAATAAGCCTGAAATTTGACACCTTAAGCTTATTCAACAAGTATGCAGTCTCCATCTTGAGACATAATTTTGCTCATCGGTTAAGAAGCTCACCTTGTTAGCTGGAAGGCTGGCAATTTGGCAGTTTGAGACCCAGGTACTGAGTGAGTACTTGTTTCTGTCCCAACTCTTGGGGACATGAAAGGATCCTCATTTGGACATTCCCTGAGAAGACTTTCTTCTGCAAAAATCCTTTCAACCCAGAATAATTTCTGACAAAAATTATTATTATTAATTATTATTAATTATTATTAATTATTATTATTATTATTATCATCGTCGTCGTCGTCGTCGTCATTACTCCGATTCTGACACAACAATTCAACTAGTCTGATTTCTTTGGTACTTTTCTCTCCTCCCTCGAGCTCTGAAATGTCCATTCTAAACAAATGTCCTTCTTAAATTGTTTTAGTCCCAAAAGAAGTATTACGCACTCTTATTTTCTGCTACTTATAGGAGGCTTCGACTCCATTAGGTGACTAGTTCACGTCTGCACGAGAGCCATAGTAGAACAGACAATGCACTGTAGCATTTTCACATCTGTTCAGTTTCTTTTTGGAAGAAAAAGGTCTTCTTGGAGCGATGTATTTGTTGGGGATTCATACTTCCAAGACCATTCACAAACATGCACACAGATCCTACTTCAAGCACCAGAATCTTGCCATGATTCATTATTCCTATTAAAAGCAAACAATAGTTTTCATTTGCTCAGGGAGCCAAACAATTGCAGGCAATAAATTTGAACGGAGAACTGTGTTGGATAAATGTTATTTTTGCCAAGCAAGCAAAAAGCTTTTGGCCAAGCTCCTCAACTTGAATACAGCAAAAAGACAATTTAATTTAGTGATAGAGCCGGGTGAAAAATGGAGATCTTGCATTTAATAAGAAGGCAGGGGAAGAAGAAGGAGAAAGAAGATGTGAAGGAAGTAGACAAGCATATATCATCCAAATGGATAATTATGAGCAACTATTCTGTATGATCCAGCTAAATCAAAGCTTTTAATGCTTTCTTACACCTTTCAGAGGAAGGAGATTTTGTGCTTTAAAAAGGGGGATTTTGCAGACTTTTCTGCCAAGAAAATAAAAAATGATGTGTCCCTTGATAAATTACATTTGGGCTTTCTAGTCAGAAAGGCAAAACCAAACAGTTGTGGGAGGGAAAAGACCCATAGATGGCTAAAGAAGTCCAGATGTTTTTAATTGCTTCTATCAGCTGACTTGATGGTCCAACATATTCATCAAAAGAGCAGACCTGAATTTTCAATTTTTCTTTCCAGAACTCCCCCCCCCACACCCATCTTCCTGAACCAAAGTTGGAGTAATATCAGAAATATTTCACAAGCTTTAAGCCCAATTTTTTTTGGCTGCGGTCCAGTCATGTGGTATGTTGGCCGATCACATGGTTCCTCCCACCGGAAGTGGAAGTAAAATGTGCCCACACATGCCCAAAACACCGCCGTAAATGCACCAGCAGCTGTCACCAATCAATCAATCAAACTTTATTGCGGTCAATGACCAGTACAGTAAAAAAGGGTTTAGGTGCATGACAAACCATCATAATGCACCCCAGTAAACACATTTGTTTGTATTAAAACAGAATAGAATAAAATCAGTTTTAAAATTTATGCTATATTTGGGACAGGTATCTGGTTTAAAAAGAATAAAACAGCACATAAAACAGTTTAAAAGTTATAGTGGCAGTTATAAAATAAGGATAAAATGTCTCTATATTGATACACATAGTAGATACCATATGCATAGTAGATACCAGTAGATACCATAGTAGATACATAGTAGATACCATAGTAGATACATAGTAGATACCATACACTTAGTAGATACATAGTAGATACCATACACTTAGTAGATACCAGTAGGATATAAACAGAATTACTAGTGCAAAATAAAAATTGTTATTGTTGGTTTTTAACCTGTCCCCGCTGTAGCAGGTTCTCCCTACTGCTATGTACCCTGGTAGCCCTCCAAGCAAATCTGGCAACAGCAGCCGTCAGGTCAGTGGTTCTATCTGAACAGCGGCTGTCATAAATACTTTTACCAAAGCCACAGGTGCTTTCTGGCATGATTTTGTGCATGTGTGGGTGCATTTAACTTCTGCTTCTGGGTGGCATGGGCTGGATTATTAGGCACCATGGGCCAGATCAGGACCACAGGTTGTAGTTTGGGCACCCCTGCTTTAAGCCCAAGAAACCGTGCTTTCAGATTTCTTTCCATTTCCAACAGGGATGATGTTGGAGCATATGGATGTTGCACTTTGGACAGCAAAAACCCCAAATCTCCTGCCCCCTGGCATGAAGTTGTAGTCTTGAAAAGCAAATTTTCCAAGGAGAAATGTGTCAGGTAAGTCAAGTCATCTTCTGCCACTCTCTTTTAAGCAGCAAAGACAAAGTTAGTATAAGAAACAACATCATCAGGAAACTCACAAACTCACAGGGCATCCATACTGCTCTGACACCGATTATTGCCAGAAACATGCACCAAGAAAGTGGCTTCATTTTGGCAGTCCATGGTTATGGTGGAGGATGGAGTCAGGTAAGGTCCACGTGAAAGTCAGGTCATCTTCTGCCTATGGACTAGAGACCCTCTGTCTTGTCTTTAACTTCAGGTAACAAAGGGTTTTTGGGCCAGCCCTCCTATGTAAGACCTTCAGACCCTTGTAAGGATGTCCAGTTCATCTATTTCAGCTCCCCTTCCCATGTTCAGGTCATCTTCTGTTCCTGACAGCAAGCCATTGCAATTCTTCCTCCTACGTTATGACAAACTACAAGATGAGGCAACCATTCACTCTTTCCTGACAGGTTGTGTATTCTTTTCAGAAAGATTGCGTTGAGATGAAGGAGGGTGGAACAGCGTGACTGAAATTGAAGCTTTTGACAAGATTTCTTAAGGAATGCAGTACATTCTCTCGTTTATCTCCCTGCCTAACCTCCTGGCCCTTCCACAAAGCTATTTCACAAATGTACTTCGGAGGCAATATCAACCGGGGCAAACCGGCTGACCTTTTGGAAATGTGATGTTTTGCTGGACAAAGGTTTTAAAGGATCTCCTCGCAGATGAGTAAAGGCATTATCAAAAGAGTTAACCTTGCTAATTACAAACAAATCCCAAAGAAAATTCAACTTGGCCCCCGGGCTGCAAGAAACCTGGATTTTAATGCTGAAAAGTAGGTCCACAATAATAATTTCATGTCAGAAATTATTCTAATTTGAAAGGATTCCCCCCCCCCCCGCTCAGAGAATGCTCAAACGAGGCTCCTTTCATGTCCCCAAGAGCTGAGACAGAGACGGGAGCTCAATCTGTCATGCGGTACCCAGGTCTTGAACTGCCTGCCTTCCAGCTAACAAGGCGACCATATTCTGGTATGGATATGCCGAGCTCTTAACTCAGTTCAAGAATTAAATTAAATTGTGACTTTCTTTCTTTGTTAGCTGCAAGTGGGGTGACATACAAGTTCAACAATTAAATTAAATTAAATTAACAAATTTTCTCTCCAGCAATAAGATTGCCTGGGAACACAGCTATGCAGAAATGTAGTTTGCACTTGCAATCAGAAAAGTAATTAAAAGGTGAGCTCAGAACATAAAAGGTGAGCTTACCTGTCATTAGGTCAGAATTGAAGTGGGATGTTGTCATGAGGTTGTCATGAGGTGTGATACACAACCATCACCAACACTTGCTATACTTTTGCTGCTAGTAACAATTAATTTGTGGGAAAGTTATTTCTGAGCACTGATAAACCAAACAACATCAACAAAGACACAGGCGTTATCAGGGGTTTTCAACCTTTTCACACCTCAGGCCGGATCACGCCAACTGGACAGCTGAGTACGCAGGTCACGTGGTTTCTCCCACCATAAAATCAGTGGTGGGATGTCAAAAATTTTACTACCCCACCGTGATGTCATCACAGTGTGGGCGGAGCTAACATCATGACATCATGATGTCATGGGCGGGGCCAAAGAAAAAATAATAAAAATAAAATAATAAAATAAAATAAACACACACACACACATATACCTCAACCCACCCACCCACAACACAAACCAGGAAATAAATTAAATAATTAAATAAATAAAATACAAATTACATTAAACTACACCCACCCACATAAATCAACCCACCCACCCCAAACACAAATCCATCATTTACCTGTTAGTAGAAGTGCCTGGGCAGCACCATGTTGCAAGATGAATATGGTCATCGGGTCAGTTCTCTAGGATAATGTGCCTTAATGTAACTGTAAAACAGCTGTACCTCCTTAAGGGTTCTCCAATTGGAACAGCACAGGTGTAGCTTATTGATGAGGTAACTCCAAGTCTTTGCTTAAAAACCCCAAGCCAGGATGCAAGGCCTTTTTAGGAACTGTGGTAGTACGTCAATATAGGTAAAGGTATTAAATACACATTAAAATACATGCAGATGCACCACATCCAAAGGTGAGTCACTTACCCTGGGGAGCTTCAGGCTATAGGGAGCTTCAGGCTAGCAGCTTCTCTTCCTCCTCCCCGCTTGGGAGGACAGCAAGGAGGCCGTGCATACGCGCCAAGCACTGTAGGCGTGCATGCACACCAAGTGCTTGGTGCGTATGCGCAGTGGGGGAACCAGTGAAAAGGTAAGCCCCGAAGGTGGTTCCCCCCAAAAGCTGCTACCGGTTCTCCAGGACACTGGGAAAAGTTACTACCGGTTCAGGCGAACTGGTGCGAACCTGTTACATCCCATCGCTGCATAAAATGCTGCCGTAAAACACACCTGTAGTAAACACATTTACAGCAACCGCGGGTGCATTTATGGCAGCTGCAGGTGCATTTATGGCAGGCGCGGGTATGTTTATGCATGCGTGGGCGCATTCCATGGCTGCCATAAATGTGTCCGCTTCCAGTAGCAGTGAGGGAGGAGGAGGGCCACATGAAATGGTGCTGCGGGCCAGGGCCAGCCTGTGGGCCATAGGTTGGCTACCCCCGTGCTAGAAGTTGAAAGACTCTGACAGCCTTGGTACCAATGTAACGTGGGAAGTTGACAACTGGACCCCAACCATTGCTACCAAGTTGACTTGCAGTCGTCGTCATTGTTTGCTAATCCTACCACCAAGTCTTCCTCTTCCGCTTTCTTTTCGTGAAACATGGCGATTTCAGGCAACATTTCTCCCCCTTTTCTGTAACATTTGGGTCTCATTTGACACTATTGGCATTCTCCAGAAGATGGGAAAGGGGACGCTTCCATCTTCTTGACAGGGGAGGATGTGAGAATGATCGTGGTGTCCATAAGACATATTTTATATGACTGAATGCTACTAGGAGACAGACAAGAAATGGAGCATTTATTTCTTCACGTCCTAGCAATGTGTCACAATATCTAAGCCTCCTCTTAAATCTCGTCCCGGCCCCAAACGCAGCCACACATTAAAAACACACCATATGTGAAATCATGTTCTTATGCATATGCTTTCTTTCTCCTTTCCTTTTCTTTTTTGAAATGGAAAACAGTTGGATGACTGATGCTTGCAATGGAGGGATTCAATGCTGAAATTACATGCTCGGAGGCTGACACGTTCATGGGATAAGGTAGACTTTAGAAAGTGTTTTCGGCTAACAAATTGGCAGGCTGAGCTTTTCAACCTTGCGTCTTAAAAGCAGAAGTTGGAGAAAGAAAGTGTGAGTGAGAGAGAGAGAGAAAGAGAGGAGGGAGGGTGAGAAGGAAGACAATTTGATTTACGGTAATCCACTGCTCACAGAACTGGGGAGAAATACTTTTTCCCAATCACCCACTCAGAAAATATCCTTCACTTTGCTTTTCTGCTTCGCCCATCTCCTCAAAAACAGATATTAGAAAGCAGGATGATGGGACTTGTCGCCGAAACGAAGGGTTGCCTCAGAGTTTATGACAGGGATTCTCAATTTGTGGCCTGTGGGGCGGATGTGACCAATGGCACCATTTCATTGTGGTCCCACACAGTGGTCCCATACAGTGTCATGTGGTGAAGGAAGGGCAAAATGGCTGTCTGGCCCCTGAGGTTATCTGAGGGAGCATGACCCGTCCCCCAGCTTAAAAATGTTGAGCACTTCCGGTTTATGAGATGCCCTGTCCGCTGGAGAGTTAAACGGCGGTGTTGAAGCAGAGGAAGGTGATTTGGAGGAAGCTTCAACCAATACATAGAGCTTCAGTCGCTGCTATTGATGATGATCATCATTATTTTTTCCGTGGTTGAGGAATGCAGAAAATTTATGGGAGATAGAAAGGGTGACGCTAGTTGTACAGTGCATTAGTAGAGATCAAGGATTTGGATTTTGCTTTGGGTGTCCACACTGGGTTTCACTCCCAACTTTATGCCAGCTAGTCAAGGTGTTGAATCTTGTCACCCAAATACTCCTCTCCCCCTGGATAGACCCTTTGCATTACAGACTAAATGGGACTGGTTAAGATGCCAGCTGGAAGGCGGCAGGTCAGCATTTCGATACTCGAGTACTGCGCGCCGGAGTGAGCTCCCGTCTCTGTCCCAGCTCCTGCCAACCTAGCACTTCAAAAGAAGGAAATTGCAAGTAGATAAATAGGGACCACTTTGGCGGGAAGGTGAATAGCATTTTGTGCAGTCCGGTGTTGAGGCAAGCCTGCCCACGTGTCCACAGAAACGTCTGCAGACGCAGACGATGCTGGCTCTTTGGCAATAAAAAGAGGTGAGCACTGAACCCTAGAGTTGGATACAGCTGGATTTTTAGCAAAGGCAACATTAACCCGCCCAGAGTTGGGTTTCGACCCGATTGGGGCGGGATAACAAGTTAGAAATAAATAAATAAAATAAATAAATTACCTATAGAAGCAATAACTGAGGATGAAATCGGTCTATTCCAAATTGGGCCCAAACCCTAAATGAGTCTGTCACTTGCGCATGGGAAATTCTGCCGTGACCTTATTCACTATCCACTCCCTGTTGCAGTTTCCTTGTCATATTTATAGCTGTGAAAATGGGAACATTGAGAGTAGTTGAGTATTTGGGGGATGGGGGAGCATGCAGGGGAAAAAACCCCCAAGAACATGAATCCTCCCTTTACATCAGCATAATGCGAGTTTGAAAGAAACTTTCCTAAATTGTTATATATTAGATCTTTATTGCTCTAATTTGGTAAAATGGTTTATTCTGTCTATTTAAGGCTGACTAATATTTGCGAAAGAGAATACATTTTGAAAGGAAATAACATCTATTCTATCGCCATCATAGCAGTGCTTTGTGTAATTGAAGTCTTTAAATAAGCTTGAATTGAAGGAAACATCCATAATCCAAGAGTTGGAAAAGCTACTTTCGTCCAACCACGGCTAAAGAAGAGACGGCGAACTGAGTGTAGCAAAGGATAGTAGATCATTAAATGTAGGTCTCATAAAGCTGGGGATAATGTGGAGGGCTTAGTGGTTAAGATGCTGAACATGATGACTGGAAGGCCGGCAGATCAGCAGTTCGAGACCCGAGTGCTTCACAACGGAGTGAGATCCCATCTCTGTCCCAGCTCCTGCCAAGCTAGCAGTTTGAAAGTGAGAAATTTCAAGTAGATACATAGGGACCACTTCGGTGGGAAGGTAAGCAACATTCTGTGGTGTTGAGGCATGCCTGCCACATGTCCACAGAAATGTCTGCAGAGACAGACATCACTGGCTCTTTGGCTATAAACAGGGATGAAAAAAGCCCCGATCCCCAAACACACACACAGTCGGATATGACTGGCCTTTGATCAAGAGCAATCTTTACCTTTATCTATTATCTCTCCAATGTTACACCTGGCTCTCTTTGGCTATAAACGGAGATGAGCACTGAGTGCTTGCCTTGAGTTGATGTTTCGATTTCTTGTGTTCCTTCAATTGGCTTGCCTTGAGTTGATGTTTCGATTTCTTGTGTTCCTTCAATTGGCTTGCCTTGAGTTGATGTTTTGACTTCTTGTGTTCCTTCAATTGGCTTGCCTTGAGTTGATGTTTTGATTTCTTGTGTTCCTTCAATTGGCTTGCCTTGAGTTGATGTTTTGATTTCTTGTGTTCCTGCCATTGGCTTGCCTTGAGTTGATGTTCGGTTTATAACCAGATATTTCGTCTTCTTGGTGTTGAGCTCCAAACCATATTCTGTGCTTGAAGCTCTAACTCGATCCAGTGTCAACTGAAGATCTGCAAGGTTTGTGGCCAACAACATACAGTATTGTTGGCCACAAGGTGTGTTTTAATTGTGGAGCACGGTGTCCCAATATTTGGTTGGCACTGTATGTTAATTTCTTTGTCCATTTTGCCATCTTCTGTTAATGCTATTCCTAGGTGTTCGAACTCTGACACTTGTTTCATACTTCCGGTATTAGGCTTCCAGTCATCGCTGCCGTGCAGCTCAGGTGCCGTTCCAAACCTATCTCTACACCGCTCCAAAGTACTTTCCCCAAAGCAAACGACAAGAAACAGGTGTCGAGTGATAATACAAAATGATAGATTTGAGCTTTGAGAGCTTCTTCCCAGGAACGTGCCTCATTTAGGGAGACACGGGGAACTCTTGTGACCTGGCTCCTGCAGAGAATGCAAAGTAACAAAGGCATCTGCCCAAAACCCTTGAGCAAGCACCGTCTCCTTGTATGAAAGATATTGGCCGCGGGTGATGATGGAACATCAGGAGGGGAAGGAGAATGAGATACGGAACTGCAGGCAAGGGGAGACAAGAGAGGGCTTAGCCAATTATTTTTCTTCTTCCAACTTTGTTCCCCCCGGATGGAACAGATTCCTCTCGGCACTTCTCCTTGTTTGGTGCCTATAAAAATAAGTTTAATGGCGGAATTTTCCTTAAGATAATCAGAGGATGCCTAATTTATGCCTCCGATGCCCGTTTGCAGCCAGATGTAATTCTGCGTGGAGTTGTAACATTACAGTTAGTAATGACTCTGGCTGACTGCTGTCTGGGGAGAATTTGCAATTTATTTAACAGTTGACTGAGCAGTGACCCCATATAATATTGCCATAATCAAAGTATGGCTTTTAGTGGGATTGGGGGGGGGGCTCTGTATGCCTAGTGGGAAGGGCCCGGTTGTAGAATGGGCAGAGACAATGAATGAGGGTCCCGCCATTGAGTAGTAACAGACAGGAGGAAAGAGGTCTGATGAGTTATTTTTCTCTCAGGGATTCCTAGTCAGGAAGGAAGGAAGGAAGGAAAGAGAAGGAAGAGTAGGAGATGGAAAGAAAGGGCAGAAGAAGGTCAAATGAAGGGGGGAAAGGAGAGAGAGGAGAAGGCTTCAGAGAGTGGGAATGAGGGAAATGGGCAAGAGAAAGAAGGGGGAATAGCCGCCCTGAGTCGGTTTTTACCGAGTAGGGCGGCATACAAATTGAAACATAATAATAATAATAATAATAATAATAATAATAATAATAATAATAATAATAATAATAATAATAATAATAATAATAATAATAATAATAATAATAATAATAATAATAATAATAATAAATGGCACCCTGGGGCAGGAATACTTAGGTCGAGTTGTGGCTGGCGACAACTCAAACCACCTGCCCACACTTCTGTTCCTGGATTTGATTGCTATCCTCGATATAATTTGCGACCTCTCCTATTAATCCTCAAGCAGAACTATCTCGATTGCAGTGATACCGTTTGGTTTGCTTTGAGCAATAATGGGGAGAAATCGTCGTGAGGTTTCCAAGAGCTTCTCTCCCCTATAAATCTCTCTCCAACTTTAAGAGTTCTCATTTACAGCAGAGATATATTTGGGCCTTCCTGCTGTATATAGGGTTCCCCCAACCATCGTTAGCAAGCAGATGAGCTGGTAATTTCTTCTTGTAAATTTTATCATTTTCTATCTGCTATTTTATACTGAATTTATTTGTATTTTATATGTCCAATATTCATCTTGAGAAGTAGAATCATTTGGGTGATGGCGCTAGCAGAGACACAAGTTATCTGTAATAGTTGCTGAAAGGGACAATTTTACTCTCTTAGCTCAAATCAAGGCTCTACCAAAATATCCCTTAACTTGAGACCTCTTGTTATACAGTAGCTGACTGGTTTTATCCACATACAAGGTCAAGATTGGTTACTGGAGAGGTCAAAGAGAAAGAGGAGAAGACATTCAGAATAGAAGATAATCGCCATGGCGAGTGGGCGGCAATATAAATTTGAACTAATAAATAATAATAAATAAAATAATAAATAAATAAATCAGTATAGAAGGACCTGTTTCTTAAAACCAGATCTCCTATATTATTTATTTATTTATTTATTTATTTATTTATTTATTTATATTTGTTTATCGCCCTCCTCCCCGAAGGGACCCAGGGCGATTTCCAACAATTTTAAAAACACAAAAAAATTATAGCCAGTGTAGCTCAATCAAGTGGTTAAGAACTCACTGACTGGAAGGTCAACAGTTCGAGATGCAAGTGCTGCATGACAGAGTGAGCTCCTGTCTCTGTCCCAGCTCCTGCCAACGTAGCAGTTCATTGGGAAGGTAAACAGCATCCCATGCACTTCGGTGTTGAGGCATGTCCAAGGAAATGTCTTCAGATGCAGACGGTGCTGTCTCTTTGGCTATAAACAGAGATGAACACTGAGCCCTAGAGTCAGATATGGCTGGCTTTCAAGCAAGGTCGACCTAGCTCAATGGTTGAGCTAAGTCCATACTAAACCATGGATCTGACAGTCCCCTCTCAGCTTCAGCTACCTGATGGAGTTGTTGTGAGCCATGGTTTTGGACATGTCAATGTTTTGAAGGACTGTTTGGATTGTGGATGAGTTCTGACCCTATCAGCCTCCACACTGAGAGCAGCTAAGATGATGGTTGAATCTACACATTAGCCATTGTGTAGGGTGCCTGGGAGGGACTGCTTAGGGGTTAAGACACTGAACTTAACAACTGGAAGGTCGGCAGTTTAAGACCCGACTGCTGCACGACAGAGCGAGATTCTGTCTCACCTGCCAACCTAGCAGTTCGAAAGGAAGAAATTGCAAGTAGATAAATAGCAGAAAAGGTAACAATGTTCCATTTAGTCATGCCTGCTACATGACCACAGAAACACTGGCTCTTGGGCTGTCAACGGAGATAAGTGGCGTCCCCCAGAATCAGACGTGACTGGCTTTCGGGCAAGGGAGACCTTTGCCTATAAAAGAGGAACAGAAAGCAAAAAGAGTGATAAAGAGATAATAATTACAGTTTCGTGTCAGAGATTATTCTGGGTTGAAAGGATTTTTGCAGAAGAAACTCCACTCAGGGAATGTCCAAATGAGACTCCTTTTATGTCGCCAAGAGCTGGGAGAGAGACGGGGGCTCAATCTGTCATGCAGTACCCGGGTCTTGAACTGCTGGCTTGCCAGCCTTCCAGCTAACAAGGCGAGCTTCTTAACCACCGAGCCGCCGCTGATAGAGAGATGAAGAGCCTGAATCTATCTTGCAATTCACGGGAAAGGTAACTTTTTACCCAGAGGTTTGCTGGTTTATAGCTCGGCCGGCCCAGGGAATTACGCCTGAATGGGTCTCATGTGCAACTCTCCTATTATGGGCTAGCAAGGTTTTTTTAAACAACCTGGAAAAGCGTTTCTTGGTTCATACCCTTCTCTGCAGGAAGGCAGGCTCCCTAAAAAAAAAAACCCAAAAAACCAGGTGAACAAATCATACACAGATTTGACTGCAGTGGAAGGGTTGTATTCTCAAGTCAGCAGTTTTCAGGACGGAGGCCGTCTTCGGTAGCTCAAAGGCCCAGGCGAACACAATGGAAGGAAATTACATTAAAACTGAGCAGCGAGCTAATAAATCATACAGTAGGCCTTGTAGAAACCAATGCCTCGAGAAAAGAACCGTCTGCTCCTGAATGGAAATAGATTAAAGCTTTCAGAGGAATCCCAGGGCTTGGCTTATTTGCTCCTTTGGCTTGCAGGAAGCCTTCTTAATTCTTCAGCCCTTTCCCGTGGAATTAATAAGGAGGACGCGTCCAATAAGAGAGAAGAATAGAAAACAGGGGACCTGTCGGGCCAGTTGTGACTTTGGAGAGATAATAGTACTAATGGCAAAAGTAAAGGTCACCCTCGCTCAAAAGCCAGTTGTATCCAACTCTAGGGTTCGGTGCTCATCTCTGTTTATAGCCAAAGAGCCAGAGCTGTCTGTGTCTGCAGACCTTTCCGTGGTCATGCGGCATACATGACTAAACACCGGAGTGAATGGAATGCTGTTTGCCTTCCCACTGAAGTGGTCCCTGTTTATCCGCTTGCAATTTTTTTTTCTTTTGCTAGGTTGGCAGGAGTTGGGTCAACTGATGGGAGCTCACTCTGTCAGGCAGGACTTGGGTCTCAAACTGCTGACCTGCTGGCCTTCTGTGCATCAAGATCAGCATCTTAACTATTAAGCCATCGCAGCTAAGAGAGACCGACTCTTTCCAAAATGTCTCTTACTTTATGAGCCTTGTTTTGCCCATTTGAGCCTGTTGGGATCAAAATCAGATCATGAGCAGAGTTTTGGCAGCAGCTTAGCCACTGCGCCCGTGGGAATGTATGAGTTGCTCAAGAAAACACTGCAGTGATGGCAAACTTTAGCATGTCAGATGTTCTTGAACTTCAATTCCCAGAAGCTACAATCAGTAGGAGTGTTGATGTGGGCTTCTGGGAATTGCGGTCCAAGAACACCTGGAATGCCAAGGTTCACCATCACTGGTCTAAAATATCTTGGATTTATTTATTTATTTATTAGTTCAAATTTATATTGCCGCCCACTCGCCGTGGGGACTCAGGGCGGCTTACAGGGCGGATTGTGGTGTTCACTATGAGAAAAGACAATTAATCTCCAGATCCCATAGGAAAAGCAGCTATCACATATATTTCCATGTGCTCTGCAGTTTGTTCTTAATAGGCATTCCATGGATGAATAGAGTTGGTTAGTAATTCATGGAGGTATTGATTACCGTGTATTAAATCAAGCCCAAGTCAACGTTCGACCTTCATATCTTCCATTCAGTATGTTCAGGGAGAGCTTTCCATTCTGTTGTAACACATCCAAACAACTGAAATGATGGCACACCACAATGTCCTTAAGAAACAAAAGTCTCAGAAGATGCAGTTGAAACACAAGATGCTTTTACTACTGTATGTATATAAGTCGAGGTACCTCATTTGGACATCTAAATCTAGGAAAATAGATTGACCCGAATATGAGTTGGAGGTGGAAAATGCAGGAGCAGCTGCTAATGAGTTTCAATAATTACTGTGGTCCCTCGCTTAAAGAGCATAATGCGTTCCACAGGATTGCTCTTTAAGCGAGTTTGCTCTTGAAGCGAAACACCCTTGGAAGTGACCAACTGTGACTTCTGGTGGGAGGGATTGCGAACCCCGATTTAGTTGTTAAGCAAGTTTTTGGTTGGTTTTATTTGTTAAGTGAAGCGAACATTTGGAGAAAATTCTGCTCTTTAAGTGAGTTACTCTTTAAGTGAGGCGCTCTATAAGCGATGTTTGACTGTACATGAAAATATGGTAAAATTGATTAATTTAGACATTTGTGTGGGTAGGTTTTTGAGTTTTACAGTCATGTTCGTGCTTTTAAAAAAGTATGTTTGAATTTGCACCACCTCGTTTTTGGACCCTCGGGGTTGTTGACCTGAGTATACGTCAAGACCCCTTTTTGGACCTTATTTGGGGGGTGTGTGTGTGAAAAAACTAGACTTATAGTTGAGTATATACAGTAATTCCTTGCTAGCTTATTTTGAAACATCTGTAAAGGTAAATGTCACCTTTGCTCAAAATCCAGTCATAACTGACTATGGTTTAGCGCTCATCTCTGTAGCCAAAGAGACAGCGCTGTCTGCATGTGCAGATTTTTCGGTGGACATGTGGCAGGCATGCCTAGGCACCAGAGTGCACAGAACACTGTTCACCTTCACACTGAAGTGGTCTCTACTTATCTACTTGCAAGGTCTTGCTTTCAAACTGCTAGGTCGGCAGGAGCTGGGACAGAGACAGGAGCTCACGCCGTCGTGCCGTGCCCGGGAATAGACCTCCGACCTTCCAGTCAGTGAGTAGAGCATCTTAACCACTTGAGCCACCGCAGTCCCACTCAACAGGGGAAAATGTTTCAATAGGAATTGTCTCCTGACAGGAGAAGGATGTGACCATTTCTTGCATTGGTACTATGAGCTGTGTAATTTTGCCGGGAGGACAGGTGTATCTTCGGTAAATGACGTTTAACCAGCCTGGGCCCTGATTTGGAGTCCACAACGGTTAAGCCCTTCCAGATCCAGCTGAATTCATTTTGAGCCATTCAAGCTGTTCAAAACCCCTTCCCTTTCCCCATGTATCACGCTGTGCTTACAACCAACACATGTCCTTTAATGGAACTTCTGTTATCATTGCCATTGGAGCAGAAAGAAATATATAGCCGAACATCCAGCAGGCTCCCTGGATCACCTCTCTGTGCCAGCATGATAAGTAAGGAGCAAAATGTAACCGGGCTTAATCCCAGAGTTTAGGGTTGCTTGGTAACGGGAACCCGGCTGCCGTAGACCGTCAGATGAATTGTTTTTAGTATTTACTTTCTTTATATCCGGTGTGCAATAAACACTCGGTGAGGGAATATTTCTCAGAGGAGTTGAGGAGGAGGAAGGGGAAAAAAAACTCTTCTGAGAAAGTTTGCAAATGATATTGAAATGCTTTTAAATTATCTTGGGATTCTGCGGTCTCCCTCCCCCCCAAAGACGCCATAAACTGGTATCAAGTTTTACCGCAGGCTAAATGAATGGGAAATTTGGAGAGCCGTTGATTCCCCGACTCTCTTAATCTTTCTGAAAGCCTTTCAGCTTCCTTAACATTTCTATAAACGTCTTGCTTCCTGTTTTGCTCCAGGTGCGATGTTGTACCAGTTCCCATTTCGAAATTCATAATAAGGTCATTTTTTCCCTATACAATTATTGTTTCGTTCTGCCAAGCATCGTGTTGACCTGAAAACAGACTCCTGCATCTTTCTTTTACACTTTCCAGCTTTTACTCTAGGTTCTTCAGATGTTCGATCAGGGATGGCCAACTTTGGCTCTCCAGATGTTCTTGAACTTCAATTCCCAGAAACCCTGCTCAGCAGGGGTGCTGACTTGGGCTTCTGAGAACTGAAGTCCAAGAACACCTGGAGCGCCAACTTCAGCCACCCCAGGTTAGATGTTCAATTAAGCACATTTTGGCTTGTTTGATTAGCAAAATTTGCAAATTTTTACCTGGATACATTTTTAAATAATATATATTTAACTACATAATAGGCATTTTAAATTTAAAAAATATTACGTCTTGTTTTACTGTGCTGGTCATAGCCTATAATAAAGTGATTAATTAACAAATTTTATTCCTGGGGGAAAAATTGTTGGTTAGCAAATTTTAAGATCAATAAGCAAAGGCAGCTTCAATACCTTGGCCGTATCATGAGGAACAACATAACGTATAGAATATTCCAACTCGTTCCACAAGGGAAGATCCCTGGGAAGAGAGGAAGCCCTGGATGTAGATGGACTTCATGGCTGAAGAACCTGAGAGCCTGGTGTGGAAGGTCCTTGGAGGACTCTGTTCCAAGGAGTTAAGGACAGGAAGACCATCGCCATTTTTGGAATGGATATGGTACTTGGAGGAGGAGGAATGGATACGAACACAAGAGGAGGAGGAAGAAGAAGAGGAAGAGGAAGAAGATTAAGATTTTTTAATGATATGTACTGACAATGTTGGTGTATTTATTGTTATTTTGCTGTTTTATTGCATTGCATTATATTGTATTCTCTATGACATTTAATTTCAAACATTGTGATATATTGGGAATGTATAACGTATTGTTGATTATACAGTACTGTTGATGTTTATGAAATGTTATATGGGTGGGTTTTGTGCCCTGAGTCGGTTGCACTGAGTAGGGCAGCATATAAATTGAAATAATAATAATAATAATAATAATAATAATAATAATAATAATAATAATAATAATAATAATAATAATAATAATAATAATGACGACGTCGACATCGTCGTCGATGATGACGACAACGACGACATCAATGGCGGCGGCGGCGGCGGCGGTGACGACGACGACGACAACGACGACGATGATAATAATAATAATAATAATAATAATAATAATAATAATAATAATAATAATAATAATAATAATAATAATAATAATAATAATAATAATAATAATAATAATAATATTCCTTTAAAAAAGCAATCACCTTTTATCTCTTGTTTGAGAGCAAAATTTTTTTTGCAATTATCCAACTTTTGGTAGGGTGTTTCAAACATCTCGACTCATTTTTGTCAACTCCAGAAATGAGATCAAACCAAGCAGTGTTCGTTTGACACCCAACCTGGATTAAAGAAAAGGACACACAAGGTGATGGGACTTGTCCATAATTTTATTAAAATATGAACTCTAACTTCCTACCTCCTACAGTAGAAATCTGAGCAGGAACCAGAAGTCCCACCTGACCTCCTCTCTTGTCAGGAAGACTTAAGTCCAAAGCTTTAGTCCTTGCCAGCAAATGTCCACAGTAGCTACCCTTCTGACCTAGTCTTTAGGATCTTAGGTTGGTCCCCCACCCTAGCCCCTGAACCAAGCCCATGAACCAAAAAGGCTCCAGATCACAAAGTGACTCATGGAACTGGATCAGTGGTATGGAGGTACGGGGGGGTCATGCTGCAATGCAGAAGGCAGATGAAAGGCATTATATTCTCAGGACAACCATCATGGCTGATCGCCATGAGGATCACCAAGGGTTGGATTCAGATACAGCAGAAGCAGCAGCAGAAGAAGATAGGCTTCTGAAATGATGATGATGAAGCAGCTGATGTCTTCTCACCCTATCTCTGTTCTTCTTTTTTTATGCAAGGAAGTCTTAACCAACAACTCCAATCTCCTCAAATTTTTGAAATCATTTGACAGAAGAAAAATAATCTTCTCTCTCTTTAGGATAGCTTTGTAACTCGCCATGGTTCCTTCCTTTCTTCTTAAAAAAACACCCACCAGAACATTTTAATTCTAAAGGGAAAGACAGTAAATTGACAAAGACAAGATAAATGAATGAAGGAGAGGGAAAAAAGAGATCTTTTGCATATATTAATAGTACCAATGTTTCTGGAGCTAAATGGCCTGTTGGCGCAATAGTATCCTTTCATTAGCCTGCTGTCTCAACATCTCCCCCCCCCCACTCCCATTGCGCCAAAATTGAATTTTGATTAAATAAAAATTCCTGGTGCATATTTTGACACCGCTGAGTCGAGATCTTAGGGCTGATGCCTTGATGTGCAAAGACCATCAATGCAAATTGAAGCAATCACACAAATACAGAAGCCAAGCGAAAGAGCGAGGAGTGTGGGAGCTGAAGAGGGATTTATTTATTTTTTTGGGGGGGGGATCCAAACAAGCATGGTTATTTGATTAAACGTGCAGCGATTTGTCCTCCCCGATCATTTCCTCCCTCCAAGCAAGAAATAGGGGAAGAAAGCAAAGGTTCAATTCAACTGTATATACTTGAGTATAAGTCTAGTTTTTTGGGTTCCCAAAATGAGGTCCAAAAAATGAGACTCGATTTATGCACTGGTCAATGACGCCGAGGGTCCCAATACCATGCTGGATCGAGACCCGCTGACCGACAACAAGATGGGGGGGCCCTGGGCGCGTCTCATACTGGCATGGAGAAAATCCTTTATTTCAACAACACAACGCTACCGTAAACACTCAAAAACATACCCACACAAATGTCTACGTTAATTAATTTTACCGTATTTTCATGTATTTTAATTCTTGAAGCTCAATGAGCGGCTGCTGCATTTTCCACCCCCGACTTATACTTGGGTCAATCTATTCCCCTACTTTTAGAGATCCAAATTAGGCACCTCGACTTATATTTGGGACGACTTATAGTCAAGTATATATGTTAATATATTCAAGGGGGGGGGAGAACTCCTGAAACCTTTGGACAAAAACTTCCAGAACATATTGTCCATCTTTCATAAAAGTTTACATAAGTGTATCTGTTTCATCCTTTGGGGAATATATCTTAATTTATAAAGGTAAAGCTCTCCCTCGCTTGAAAGCCAGTTGCGTCTGACTCTGTTTACAAGCCAAAGAGCCAGCGCTGTCTGCTTCTGCAGATGTTTCCGTGGGCACAAGGCAGGCATGACTAGACAGCACAATGCATGGAACACTGTTACCTTTCCCACCAAAGTGGTACCTATTTATCTGCTTGCAATTTCTGTTAGACGGTGGGCTTTCAGGCTACCTGGCTATCTCCCCCTGCGATCCAGGCACTGAAGCTTGAGAAACCCTCTGTTTTTATTGCTGGGGTGAAAAGGAGATTCCAAATCCATTTATTATTTTTGCTTATTTCTTTCTGCAAAATGACAGTGCGTTGCCGCTGTAAGCGTTGTGAGTACCCAACCGTAGCACTGGGCTATAAATCAAACCAGAAGCAGCACATGAAGGGGAAAGACATGGATTGGTTCTTCCAGCCAATATTTTTACACTTTAGACATGTTTGGTGTGTGTGGTGGGGGTTTGAGGAAGAGAAAACTGTAACAAATGGAAGCATCAAAACCAAGCACTCTTGCCATTAGTAAAACACTTTGTCATTGACTCCAGAGGCTCATTGTGAATTATACTAATTTCCTAACTGTTAATGGCTGGGACAGAGACGACAGCTCGCTCCGTCCTGCAGTACTCGGGTCTCAAATTGCTGACCTGCCAACCCTTCCAGTCATCAAGTTCAGTGTCTTAACCACTAAGCCACTGTAGTCCCTGCCTGCCAACAACGCATTATTGGGTCTTATTTATTTATTTATTAGTTCAAATTTATATTGCCGCCCACTCGCCATGGCGACTTGTAATATGTAATATGTAATCTTCTTGTAATATGCCTCTGATGTTAGGTCTCCACCTTCTTCTGGGTCTACCTCATGGTCTTTGTCCTTCTCCTCTTCCCTCACAGGCCTTGTATGGTACAGATGTCACATTCTCTCCAAATGGACAAACCACTTGTTGTCTCTGTACGTAGAGCAAGACTGGTTCTGTTCCGATTCTTTCCCCACATCACCTCATTCCTGATCTCATCCCTTCTAGCCACTCCTGCTGCCTTCATCCAACATCTCATTTCCATGGTGACCAACGTTCATTTATGTTTCGTTGTAAGTGTCCATGCTTGTCACTGGTAACATAAGGTGGGAATGAATATGCTTTATAAGAGATGTACCGCCTGGTTTAATCAAATTCACCCAAGATTTCAAATCCAAAGGTTAATTGGGGAGCACAGTTCTTCCAGGAGTATTTAATGCTATACTTTCTGTGGACCTACAGGTCTTTCTTGTCTGCCTGAGAAAATCAGAGCTTGAACTCTTCCATAAGAGTCCTACAGACTTAATAGACCCTTTAGGGAATGCTCAAAAGCTTGTGTCCTTACACCCGACATTAATCTCAAACAGACCATCTCATGCTTTGCACCTTACACAATTCTCCCTCTTCTGAATTTTTTTTAAATTTATCTGGCCCCACATAAAAAAAGACCGAATGTCCCAAAAAAGTTTCTACTTTTTCTCCACTTTTTTAAAATTGAACAGCCATATGCAGGCAAATATAAATGGATGTCGATGTTTGAATAAATGTTGAAAAACTTTTTTTAAAAGTAATTGCTAAACATAAACTACCAAAGGGGGAAAAAAAAAGAAAAATAATAATAATACAGGAGATGAATGTGTAGCTATAAAAACTTAAGTATGAGCTACAAAACTCTAACAAACTTTAAAAATGTTTTTTTCCACCAAGATGGATATAGTACTTAAGAAACAATAAAACTATACTTAGTTGGTTAGAAAAGACTTGGGGATAAAATGCTGTTTCAAAAATTTTGTCCCAAAGTTTGTAAGTTACGAAAAAGATCTGAGTTATAAAACTGGTTCTCAGTTAAGTCACATTTGTATATAAAAAAATATTAACGGGATATATGATTTCAAAGTTGTTTTTAGGCAGTGTAATGATCACTTCAAAGCAAGAAGGAAAGATCTTACACCTTCTCCCAGCAGAGTCGTCTCTCCTCTAGCAGTAGCAGTAGCAGTAGCAGTAGCAGTAGCAGTACCATAGCAATAGCAGTAGCAGTAGCAGTAGCAGTAGCAGTAGCAGTAGCATAGCAGTAGCAGTAGCAGTAGTACCACCTCCAGCTGTCAAGGTTCTTGTTGTACAAGGTTCTTCCTGTGACACCTATAGTGGCCTCCACTGACATTATTTGGTGTTATTGTAGTATTTCTCCCCCTTCCTCTGAGTCTGCCTCATGGTCTTCGTTGTTCTCTTCTTTCTACACATGCATTGCGTGATATGGAATTCTGATTGCTCAACGACCGCAATAAAGTTTTATTGATTGATTGATTGGTATGGAATTCCAAGACGTTATCCCCAAATGACCAAACCACTTAATTTGTGAGAACAAATAGGTCAATCTTGGAAGAAATCAACCCTGACTGCTCCTTAGAAGGGCAAATAGTAAAGATGAAGCTAAAGTACTTTGGACATCAAATGAGAAGAGAGGACTCACTTGAGAAAGCCTTGATGCTGGGAAGGGTTGAGGGCAAAAGAAGAAGGGGGTGGCCAAAAACGAGATGGCTAGATGGTATTGTGGACACAATGGGCACAGAGATGAGCGAGTTGAGGAGGAGGATGGAGGACAGAAGTGCCTGGCGGACAGTGGTCCATGGGGTCATTGCAAAGGGTCGGAATCGACTGTGCGACTGAACAACAAAAATGTGTAGTGCAAGACTTCTTTTCCAGTTCTTTCCCTTATAAGCTCATTCCTGATTTTATCCCTCCAGCAACCTTTCTCAGGCATTTCATTTTCATGGGAACCAACGTTTGTTTGTTTGTTTATTTATTTAATCAAATTTCGATTGTCGTCCAACTCGGCAACGACTCTGGGCGGCTAACAGCAATTAAAAACAATATCAAAACTAACTAAAAACCCCATTAAAAAGTCAAAATAATTTACCCCACACACCCCATCCATTAAAAGAGAGAGAGAAATCTTAATTATATAACCCAGCAGTTGGGGGGTCACCCCTCCATCGGTGCCCCACACCTGCCCTGCCAGCCAGGTTTTCACTTCTTTCCTTTCAGCTCTTAATCCAAGTGTCCATGCTTACCACTGGTAACAGAAGGTGGGAATGAATTTGCTTAGTATGATGTGTTTTTGTGTATGTTAGTTGACTGGCTAGAGTTAGCTGGCTAGCATAAATAGCATTTTAAAAATGTTTTGACAATTTTTTTGTCTTTTATCCCCTGAGCTTTTTAACCTCCTGTACTTGCAAAAACTTTGCAAATAATTCTATGAAACATAATTCCTGGGATGTCCCTCTCTCTCTTCTCAGCTGTTGGTCTGCAGCACATCTCTTGGTGGGCCATGGAGACCTTTGAGAATTCGGGGTCTTCTTCAGTTCAACATTTAGAACTTAAGGACGGTGACAATATCTTGGAGTCTTTTTGTAACTAGTACAGGCAACATGGACAGCTATTCAGGACTAAGTAAACATGTAAAATATTGACAGCATCATGAAAAATGCATTTGTCCTAAACATTAAACATGGATTCTAATTTTTAATGTGTATGCCTAGGAGAATTTCAGGCAAATGAGATTGAGTTTACCCTCCCTTTCCTATCATCTGAAATATTTATTTGGGCCAAGTGATTAAAGAGTGGTTTACTGGGCTTAAGATCTGGAACTAGCTCATAAAAGTCACACAAACTTAGGCTGCACCGGCAGAAGTGCAGGTCAAGAGCTGTTTATGAAGACCCATCCTTGCTTCTGAGTATCATTGGTGTGCAACGGGAAGGAAAGTAAGAATACAAGGGAGAAACTTTGCCCAGGTTTTTGATGAAGTTTCTCCAATCCTCTCAAAAAGTTCTTCACCTCAGTGCAAGAAGAATAGCAACATATTTACCCACTGTGCCCAAGATGCGTTGAATGGTGCTTGTTTCCTCAAGAAGCCTTGCCTGATGATACCACCCAACAAAAGGGCCTGCCGGCCATTGCCATTCTTTCTGAAGTGATATTCCTGTCCTTTCAATGGTGGACTGGTGAGACATTTATTTGTGGGAGAGAAGATAGTTCCTAAGAAATAATACTAGTATCCTTCTGCGAAACAGAAACATTGAGTGGAGAGCTGTTACTAATATCCATCCGCCACCTGTATAGTCCCGTTTAGTGTCCTCGGAGAGTCTGGCCACGTTATCCTGCGATGCTAGTAGAGTAGACCAGTGATGGTGAACCTTGCCACTCCAGCTGTTCTTGAACTTCAATTCCCAGAAGTCCTGATGAGCAGGAGTGCTGACCTGGGCTTCTGGGAATTGAAGTCCAAGAACACATGGAGTGCCAAGGTTCGCCATCATAGGAGTAGACCATACTGGAAACTCAACACTGAGTGCCAGGTGGCAGTTAATTAACTTGACAACCCTGAGGACTAATAGTCTTGGGTGTCGAAATCCACATTGAAGGGTGATGGTCCCCAAGTGGATTAAATACCCCTTGAATCCATCTTGATGGAGGGCAGCAGCTTCATCCATCCTGGCCTGGGGCTGATGATGAGGACTTTGTGTGCCAAAAGGGCTCAGGACCAGAAAGGACCAGGTTTTCCCAGGAAGCAACATGTGAAGAATAAGCAGGTATCTGTCACCTCTTAAGGCAGGTTTGCTTCTTAGCCCTTGCTAAGCGCATCATCTAGTTTGAGCTTCTGACAAATTTCCTTCTGCTCTGCCCCTGAACTTCAAAACTCTCCCTTGCCCAATGATTTCACAGACTGCAATTGTGTCAGGAGAATCAAAAGGGGGGCAATTTTTTAGTTCACCCCAGAACCTTCCGCTGCCCAGAGAATGATGCCCAGCAAGAATGGACGGCGGCTGAGCATAACACTGTGAAATTGCTTCCATATTGGGTAAGAAGACGTTCCCAAGAGGTCAACTGAGATATGGAAAGTTGGAGCATAGTTTCAGACTGAACCAGTTGACTTTCTCCAGCTTAAAAGGACATACTCCTAAACTTTCTAACTGCTAGAGGGTAAAGCCAAAAAAAAAAAAAAGAATCCCTTGTAGGAATTATCATTAATATTTCAATAAAAGGCAAGATACAGAGTTATAACAAGCTGGGTTAAGGCCAGGGTGATTAGCGTTATTTTCATTTTAATTGCTTCCCTGATAGGACTTCAAAGTGATATGTGTGCTTGTTTTCAACATCAATTTTTTTTTCCAAGGGAAAGAAGGAAAAGATTATAAAAATACTTGACTTATTCGAGACACAGATTCAGCCTCTCTTATGGAGACCGGAATGCACCTTCGGCAAAGAAGGGTTCTCTTCCCCTTTATCTGGTACCTTAAAACTCAACACTCATAGAAATGGAACTGGGTTGGGAGTTGGGGGGGGGGGATAATACAATCTCAATAAAAGGTTGTGTTTTTTTCACACATCCCAAGACTGACAGGAAGAAGAAGAAACCATGGGTTCAAGAATTCATCCATTCGCAAACCTAAAGGTTACACTGGAGTGGAAGTGTACAGGACAGAAGTCGAAGAATGTACACAAGACAGGTAAAGGTCCTTCTTACTCAAAAGCCAGTCATATCCGACTCTAGGGTTCAGTGCTCATCTCTGTTGATAGCCAAAGAGCCAGCATGGTCTGCATCTGCAGACGTTTCCGTGGAGTGCGTGGAACACTGTTTACCTTCCCACCAAAGTGGTCCCTATTTATCTACAGTATTTGTAATTCCTTGCTTTTGAACTCCTAGGTTGGCAGGAGCTGGGACAGAGACGGGAGCTCACTCCGTCGTCATGCAGTACACGGGTGCTGAACCCCAACCTTCCAGTCTTCAAGCTCAGCATCTTAACCTCTCGAGCCACTGCAGTCCCTTGAATCTATACATAACCCAGCACAAATGGAGGAGGCCCCAAAATTAAAGCTAGATTGAGCAGATATTCCAGTTTTACATGGCTGGCTAGTTACCCAAGGTCTCCAGACATGCCAATTTGCTAGAACAGCTTAAGAATTGAGGCATAAAACGTAGATGATAAAATCATGCCTCTTCGCAACGAAGACTCTTCATGTAGAAATGAACCACAGTGTAATCACGAATGGAGATGCAGGCAGGTACAGTTAATGTTCTAAAGCAGGGGTGGCCAAACTATGGCTCTGGGGCTGGATCTGGCCTCCAATGCCAATTCATCCAGCCCATGAAGACCTCATCACTCCTGGAAGCGGAAGTAAAGCGTGCCCGTATGGGTGCATTTTACTTCCACTTCCAAGAGTGAAGAGGGCTGTGTGGGCCAGATGAATTTGCATCAGGGGCCGGATCGAGCCCCAGGGCCATAGTGACCAGCCCCCTGAACCACATCCCCGGCCCATGGCCTGAAAAGTTTCGGCACCCCTGTTCTAAAGGCTTTCAGGTTGACTGCTACTTTCTCAGGAATCCTGCAATGTCTTTAGAGGTGACTTTGCCCCCCCCCTTTTAATAAGGCAACATGTTTATTAGCCCATCTGCACGATATCTATTGCTACATTTATTACCACATTTACACTGTGCGGTTGCGAGGAGGCAAGGTAGCAGTAGTTTTCAAGGTGACCATTGTAATTCAAGGTAATCATTGAACTACGATTGCGTTGTTACCCGAGATTATGAAGAACATTATGATCTAATGGTAGTCAATTGGGCCAAATGAGTTTTGCTTCATGCACAGAATTTGAGGACAACGAAGTGTAGATCATGGGACGGCAACAAGGAAGGAGGCCCCAGTTGTCGACGGATGATGCCGGCTGGGGTGATGGTAAGCAACCGACCATAAGAAAATGATTCAAAGTCTATACTTTTAATGGAAGGGAAATCTCAATTTTGGGGAGGCTGTCATGATAACTCCCACCCACCATCTCTTGTAATCACTGTTATCAGCTCTTTGCGTTTCACCAAAGCTAACAACCAAAGCCCCATCATCATTCTCCTCTTTCTTCTCCCCCCCATCTGATTTTGAATATTGGCTATCCTCATGTCAATCACCTGTGAAGATTGCCCTCAAAGCAACCTAACGAGTGGTCTTCCATTTGCCTTGAACATCACAGATTGACACTGATTGAGTTACATGAGCCACTTTGTGGTCCTGAGCCCTTTTGGTGCACAAAGTCCTCTTCAGCCCCAGGCAAATATTGATGAAGCTGCTGCCCTCCATCAAGATGGAGTCAAGTGGGATTTAAATCCACTTGGGGACCATCATCCTTCATTATGGAATTCGCCGCCCAAGGCTGCCCATCCTCAGGGTTGTCAGGTTAGTTAACTGCCACCTGACAATTGGTGTTGAGTTGCTGGCAGTATGGTCTACTCCCGTGGTGGTGAACCTTGGCACTCCAGCTGTTCTTGGACTTTGATCTCCAGAAGCCCAAGTCTCTGCGAATCCACACAAGTGGGTTTTCTGCGCATACCCATTCATGTGGATTCACAGAGACTAGGGCTTCTTGGAATTGAAGTCTAAAACAGCTAGAGTGCCAAGGTTGACCATCAAGGGTCTACTCTATTACCATAGCAGGATAATCTGGCCAAATGGCTGAGGGTGACAATGATAATTAAATTAAACGTACATCCAATATTTTTGAAAACTCAACTTTTGTAAACTGAGACCATTCCATACACGAGCCATAAAGTAGAAGAGATCTTGGGTCAATGTTAGTGATCCCCAGGGCTTAATCCAAATTCATTCCCAGATCAAATCTAGACCACTTATGGCCTGGGATCACTGGCAGTGTGATCTACTCTATTACCATAGCCATACTTAAAATTCCATACTTATATTTATTGTCTCAGCACCTTGTTCGGGTAGTAACTTTCAGCTACAGTTCCAGCAAGAGTTTCTAGATAATTCATTTGGCAGGATGGGTGCTGCTATGAGTAGGCACATTGATGGAGCTTCCCCCATCTCTGGTGCCTACCTCTTCCCTTGGATCCTCTTCCTCCAACGTAGACGCCAAGAACAGTCTTTTTGAAAGCTTCATCTGGTGAAGAAAATAGCATCTAAGCTGTAGAATAGGTCACTTTCTGATAGCATAGCATACCTCAACTGAGCATCGCAATTTCACCCAAAGTCAAGACCTACATAGATTATGGCTGATTTACTTTTCTAGGAGCTTCTCTAACAAACTATTACTCCAAATTAAGGGAAAAGCTCCTTGCTTCTCTCGTCCTGGCAAAGGAAGGTAGGAAGCTGATTTGTACTGAGTCCCATTCCAAAGCTTCTCCAAGACCTCAGCTGGGCAAGTACTGACTCAGTGGAATATGTCCCTTTGTTATGTCATTGTATGAGCAAGACCAAACTTAAGCTCTAGCTTAATTTGTTAGGATCCAATTTACAGTGTCAGCAGTCTTGGCTGCAGTACAGCAGTTCAACTACTGAGCCACACACATGCCCTGCTCCTTCTGCCACTTGGCCTCCCTCAGGTGTTCCTCACCATGTAGCCATCCCTTCTCCACCAGTGGTGGAACATCTCCCCCAACTTGGTCCTGAGAAGACCCGCCCGCCTCAGGTCTTAATTAGGTTTGTGGTGTGGGACCTGGTCAACTTGTTGTCTCCAAAGCCCATGATAAAGACAAGGAAGGGGGTACTCTTTGGTTGAGATAATGAAAACCTTACCCGTACGTTGCACCTTCAACATCAGGAAAAAGCAGTTGTATGAAAAAGGTGAGGGACTCCTTGCATTGCGCTTCCTTCTTTGGGGATTTGGAAGTAATCTGCATTGTAATACGATGCATGACTGATTGGGGAACATCAGTCAAAATAATGATATTGCCTGCCAGTCAAGATCTAAGAGAGAGCTTCTTGCTATTAAATTCCAAATCCGTCAGGAGAGAGGCTGGTGACATGCCTAATCTTTTCACCATTATCAAAAGCCACTCTACAGGTTGGCTGTTCTCGCTTCCCTCCATTCTTTCTGACAACGCTGAGAGTGCGTGGGATTTAAATGCAGGCTGCGCCCTTCGCAAAGAGCATCTGGGCTGCCACAAATATGCGCGGAGGAATTCTGATGTGGCTCATGACTCAAACTGAAGCAATCTGCTCCTTGGACATCTCCCTCTCTAAAGCCTCCTTTGGCTGATGGATGCTCTGCGTCTAGTTGATATATAGTACATTTTGATAGACGGTATTTGAACATATTTAATAGCCCAGCATGCATGCTGTTTAGGTGTGCCAGAAAAAACACACACAGAGAGATGAGGATGGTCTTTACAAAAGTGAAACAAAAAGTTACTTCCCAAGGAGATTGATGGGTCTACCAGGCAACACAGCGTGACAATAATAACCACAACAATGAGAATGGAGTGGAGCGTACAGGCAGCAACTCAATGCCGAGTGTTGGGCGGCAGTAAATAGCCTGACCCCCTAGAGGGGTCAATGGCTATGGGCAGATGAGTCCCTTTAGGTGCGGTGATAGAGGAAATGACACTGGAAACCATCCTATTGGGGCCAATGGCAAAATGAGCGGAGGAGGAACTCTGATTCCCAACGGTCATGGAGGCAGAAGATGCCATGCCAGATGCCATTTGTGTCTGGTTTTAGTTACTTAATAATGAAAGCAAAATTAACTAAGCATGTTTTTTTTAATGAGGCATAGCCCTAATGAAATGGAAACAGCACAATATTCTCATATTCCTAGAGAGAAATGAAATTGTGGGGGAGCAAAGTTTACTTCCGCCGCCCGGTTCTGGATGCTTGATCTCTTCTCAGCACCATTTATGGTAACTCTGGCTGTGTAATTCGGTAGGAGACTTAAAATTCTCTTCAGCAGTTTATTGGGGGAAGGAGTATTAGAGCAGAAAATCCTAGATATCTCAGGAAACTACAAAGCAGTGGTGGGCTTCAGCAGGTTTGCACCGGTTCAGCAGAACCGGTAGCAGAAATTCTGGCTGGCCCTTCCACCCATCCAAGTTTTGAAATAAAGTAGTCCTAATTCGGGTGCAATGCAGGGCTTTCCCCCTGGCCATGCCCACCATACCATGCCCACAGAGTAGGCAGTAAAATTTTTTTTGAATCCCACCACTGCACAGGCATGACTAGATCATCCACCCAGTCACATGGCCACGCCCACAGAGTAGGTCATGCCCACAGAGTAGGCCACATCCACAAAGTAGGCCACACCCACAGTGTGGTAGTAATTTTGTAGCTGATCAGCAGGGCTTCTGGGAATTGACATCCAAGAACACCTGGAGTGCCTAGGGTAGCCGTTTACGGGTCTACTGTATTACCATAGCAGTTATCCACCTGGCCAGATATGTTTTATCTCTTAGGTAATGCATTTTCTTCTTCCTGTGATACTGTCAGCTCACAACACTAGCAAATGACTTCAGGTACAACAGAAGGGAGAGGGAGAGGCTGCAAAGATATCCATGTTCTACGGTGTGGGTACGAACATGGCATTGACAGTGTAGCGGGTTTTTTGCAGAAAAAAACCTGCTGATATTTTATTACTGCTCTGTTTCAACGTTAGCCATAATATAACACATTACCAGAAATCTGGTTTCTCTCTGTGTAAGTGCGTCTCTCGGCGTGGCTCCACCGTTACGCGCAAGGAATTTAGATGGGTTGTTTTATCCTTCCGCGTCCCGTCTCTCCCCATCCCATAAAAATCAGGCAGCTTCTGCAAGGCGCTTTTTATGCTTCTCCTTCCCAATAGCTAAAGCAAGAATTACATTCTTCTCTTCCTTTCTTTCTCTGCTCACGCGCCCGTCCGTGATGGAGATTTAAAACATGGACAGGAGTAAGGGATTTAATATGCACAATAAAATTTAGGATGTAGCTGAGCAAAAAGTCTATGCATCAAAACTCCGGTCCAGTCCAGCAGTTTTCTAAATGATGGAAGAGAAAAATAATGGCGCTGAGTAACAGCAGGCTGACCCTACTTTCCCATAAGGCTGGAAGATTTATCACCTACATAAGCAGAATGCTACAGAAAAGAGATCCGTTGACCATGGCAATAATTCACGGAGCGGTAAAGCTGGTGGAAGCAAAGAAAGCCGAAGCTGGGAGTCGCTGATAGAACCTTTATTGTGCGGTGCTCCGAATGGTCTTAAATAGCCCTTATTCCACAAGCTTTCGGTTTTTAATATTACAAACTACGTCCACTCTTTAGATTCCCCATTTATTTACAATATTGTTATTGCGGGAGAAGGGAGGGGGAAAGGAAAGTCATATTCAGGATTTACCATTTGAGTCGGGGGCCTTCCCCAACCCCCCGGTACCGGTGGAAGGAGGTAGGGAGAGTGAGAAAAGAGCTCGTATAGGGTACTAATATTTCTGGAAGGGGAAAAACTGCTGGTATCACACATTGCTTTGATTTAATATCACGTTTCAGGGAGGGTTGCTTAAAATTAAAAGACCGAAGAGCTATTCCTCTCCTCGTTCTCGAGGCAAATGTTTTTTTCCCCCATCTTCCACTGGCATTTGTGGGTAGAGCGTCAAAAAAGGGCTACGGTTGCTTAGTGGTTAAGATGTTGAGTTTGAGCCCCGAAGGTCACACAGTTAGTAGTTCAAGATCTGAGTGCCAGCCAGTGGTGGGCAGCAAAAAAAAAAAAAAATCGCTACCACACCATGGGCGGAGCCTATGATGTGGGCGGAGCCTATGTCATGGGTGGAGCCTACAACATGGGCAGAGCCCAAGTCGTGGGCAATCGAGTCATGCCTGCTATATGGCCATGTATACAACTGGCCTAGGAGAACCTGTAAGAGATCACCATTAAATCTGAACTGACTTGACAGTAAGCAATTATCATGATCAAGCAGAAGGTACTTTTATGAATATTTAACTAATAAAAAAAGACTACAGCTGGTCAATAATAAATCTCATGAACAAACAAAAGACTTCATGCACAATTATATAACGAAGTAGACTTGATTCACGAAAGCTAACATTACATCCATTCATTGCTCTTTAAAGTGCCACAACTTTTTTGTCTTTTTGTTTTGTTTACTCTCCGATAGGCTTGAAACACAGATTAACATGGCTACCATTTCAAAAATTGTATACCGTATATATATTCAAGTATAAGCCTAGTTTTTAGTCCCAGAAATGAGCCCCCAAAAGGGGAAATGGCTTATACTCGGGTCAATGACCACGAGAGTCCCAAGACCCCGTTGAATTGAGATGCACTGAAAAATTAATTAATTTTACCATATTTTCATGTATTTTGATTATTGAAACTCACTATTAGCTGCTGCATTTTCCATCCTTGGGTTATACTCGGGTCAATCTATTTTCCTGGGTTTTCAGGTTAAAATTAGGTATCTCGGCTTATATTTGGGTTGGCTTATACTCAAGTATATATGGTAATTTTTAAACATCCCATAAAATATCACCTGGCGATGCTACTTATGTTTGCGAAAAGGACCAATGTTCAGTAACGGAGCCCTTGTGGTGCAGTGGTTAAAGTGCTGTACCGCAACCAAAAGGTTGTAAGTTTGATCCTGGCCAGGGCTCAAGGTTCCAGCCTTCCAAAATCTGTAAAATGAGTACCCAGCATGTTTGGGGCAAAATGCTAATTAACTTGTGAACCGTCCAGAGAGTGAACTAAGCGCTATGAGGTGGTATATAAGTATGAATGCTTTGCTTTGTGATTGCTTTTAATAGCTGTCTTCAACAGCCAAGAAATTCAATTGTCTCATTTTGGTCCTTAACTACATTGGGCAAAGACCATTTTAGGAAAATATTCAAGCTCAGATTCCCAATGGCTTAGAAAAAAAAAATTAAAAGGAAAAAAAATAGAAGAAGGGAAGAATGTTGTTATTTAAAATAGCATGCATCAAGACAGAGCACCTTGCCAAAAGTCATTTATCCACAATAAACACACATCCAAACTGGCCAATATCTACTACTGAAGAGAAAGGAAATGTAAAGCAAAGTACATCATTTATCATTGCCAGACAGATCCGCAATATCGCGGGCAAAGAATGGTTCAGGGAAGAACATAGGACTTTGGAGAATGCGAAATGTTTGTTGAGCTTTCTGCCTGAACACCAGAAACTTTAGACCTTCAGCTTATTACATGTGGGACTGGTGAAGAACTTTTGAGGATTTTATAACTAGTTCAAGAGCTGGAGTATCTTCAGTTTGCTTTATTTTTAAGTCAAAATCTTCATCTCATTGAAAGAAACATTCGTCGGTATTCTGCTGGTAGTTTTAGCTAGAATGTGGATCCATGGATGAAGGGGAAAGTCAACTTACTTACTTGGTTGATCCATGCTTCACATGTCAGGTTGACATGGTGGATCGGCGCATCATCTTCCACTGTTTTCGATCCCATGCCAGTCTCCTCCAGAGACTCATCCAGGGAACTTTGCCCTGAACTGGTCTTACCATCTGGTTGCTGGACTTCCTAGTAGTTGTTTTATGTCAAGTGGTATCCATTCTGTGATAGCTTTCCTCCACCTGCCGTCTTTGAAGTCCGTAGTCCGCCCAGATCTACACCCACTGCGTAGTCCGCCCAGATCTACACCCACTGTGTCAACGATGTCATCTAGCCATCTCATCCTCTGCTGCCCCTTCTCCTTTTGCCTTTGACCTTATCCAGTGAGTCCTCTCTTCTCATTTGGTTGCCAAAGAACTTGAGCTTCAGTATTTGTCCTTCTAAGGAGCAGTCGGTTGATTTCCTTTAAAATTGACTGATTTGACCTCCTTGTAGTCCAGGGGCCTCTCAAGAGTCTCCTCCAGCACCACAGTTCGAAGGTGTCTATTCTTCCATGCTCAGCCTTCCTTAGGGTCCAGCTGTCACAGCCATACATTACTACTGGAAAGACCATTGCTTTGACTATGTGGACTTTTGTTACACATGCTATCCCTTCACAATTCAGCAAACAGCTATTATATCACCTTTAGTTATGACAGATTACAAAAGCCTTATGCAAAAATCCAAAACAAGTGGCCAAGATCTTGTAAATCCTAAATTATTTCTTCTAAGAACCCGTTCTAGAGGAGGTAGACTGATCCGCTACTTAGTTATTATCCTTCATTGAGAAGCTAAGCAGAATGGGACAAGATACGCTATTATCTCTCGTTGGTGGAGTGAAGTCCAATCTATTTCAGAAAGACATTTGTATCCCACCTGTCATCCATGTGCGTGGTGGGCAACACATGCAAACTGAGCTTCCAGGGGCATTTCTGGAGCTCCAATGGTTACCACAAAGCTAGTACTACCTTAAAAATTGGAAGCCTAAATTGTTTTGGAAAACTCTCGCTTCTGTTGCCACTCCTGGTGGCTTCCGGCAATGTTTGGTCTTGCGTCAATGGCCTAGAATGGTGGAAATCTCCTGTCCCTCCCACGTTATCTTTCTGTGTCCCTCCATCCAATCTGGCAGATCAGAAAATGCAGGACAAAACCCTTCCCCTTTCTCACTTTCATATTCATGGCACAGAACAGCAAGTGTAAAATCATGTCACCTTAGTAACCACCAGCGAGAGAAAAAAGCGGATAGTTTGGGCCTGTTGCAGATCGCTTTGCCTCTGCTCAGCTTTGGCACATCTTTGGCTGGCCAGATGTCCATAATAAATTTATGAAATAAAGTGGGTTATTTAATGGGGCTTAGAACAGGTTGCACAACGTGAATGCCTCCATGTTGCCAAACATGGAATGGATTGACGCCAACACAATTGTGCTACTTTCCCCATTAGAGGAGCTCATTGAGACGTCTCCTCCTTCCTCCTGTTTTTTAAAATCTGGCAAACTTTAGGAGATGTGGGAGAGAGGGAAAACACAGTGTCTGGATGTTTTGGTTCCAGAATCAATAAAGTGCATATATGGTTATATTTAAAAGCCTGGAACCGTCATGAAGTTGCAGTATGCTGTGTCATAAAATGAACAGCTTCACAAGCAATAAAATTAGATGGCCTGCCTTTAATTTTTTTTTTTTTTGAGGACATAGGCCAATATGTTTTGCTTTCCCCAAATAATCCTTTGTTCTTTTCAACAAGGTTCAGAGTTGGTCCTAAAAATTCTGTGATCAGACAATTCCTTTCTTCTTTTTATGAAGTGGTAGCAGTGTTAGTCTGTGCAAACATATCATATGCTGTGACACCTTAAAGACTAACTTCTGTATTTTAATGTTAGTCTTCGTGGATCAAGTCCATTTCGTCAGACATAAGAGTACATGGTATACATTTGTACATCTGGTATAGAGGTCCAGAGTAGCTGGGCAGAGATGGTTGGTTCAAGAGCTGCAGAGGGAAATCAATGAGTTGTTTACAACCAGTAATAAAATGCAATCAGATTGGCTTTTTGCAGTGGTTAATCTCTGATAGAAGTCAGTTTGAGGAGTTAGGTTTGCGGAATGTCTATTTTGCAAACCTAACTCCTCAAATTGACTTCTGTCTGCTAGGACAGTAGTGGCAAACCTATGGGTCACATGCCAGAGGTGGCACTAAGTGCCCTCTCAGTGGGCACCCATGCAGTCACCCCAGCACAGAGTTTTCCCCGCCCATCTGCCCAGCAGCCCAATGGGAGCGCTTCCTCTATCCCCCAGCACAGAGTTTGCCCCGCCCCTCTGCCCAGCAGCCCAATGGAAGCGCTTCCTCCCTCCCCCAGCATAGAGTTTTCCATGCCCCTCTGCGCCGCAGCCCAATGGGAACACTTCTTCCCCCCAGCACAGAGTTCTTCCCGCTCCTCTGCCTAACAGCCCAATGGGAGCGCTTCCTCTCTCCCCCAGCACAGAGTTCGCCCTGCCCCTCTGCCCAGCAGCCCAATGGGATCGTTTCCTTCATCCCCTGTTGCTGTGTTGACACTTTGTGATAAATAAGTGGGTTTTGGTTTGCAGTTTGGGCACTCGGCCTCTACAAGGTTCGCCATCACTGGATTTGCTTTGCAAGATTCACCAGTGGCTTGTTCTAGCTAGGTTCAGACCAGTTTAATGAAACTTTTTATAGACATGAGAGTGCCTCTCTTAATGAGAGTTTAAGGAGATTTCTTAAATCCAAAGTGAAAGTTGCCAAGAGTAGAATATAACCTCAGGGTTTTCCTGTACATGTTCACTAATATTACGAAGAATATTCTCAAGAAACCTCTGAAGAAGTCTCTTTCCTTCAGGAAGGGAAAGATGTAGAACACAGGGAACTAGAGGGAATTTAATATGAATGAATTTTGCTATAATGTTACACTGAGCGTGTTATTAATAGGGCAAGAGAACTTAGGTTTTGGAATGCAAAACACCGTATATTGCAAGTTAACAGGATAAAAAGGAAGAATGATAAATAGAAATACAATCTTCCTTTATTCTCAGTTTTTTGTGCCTGAGGAAAATCCTATCTAGATATCATCATCGGCGGCTGCAAGTAATATCCGAGAATGCATTTTGTTCCTGAAGCAGGAAAAATGCCATTGGGGTGAATTTGTTTAAGGTGGATCCCAGCTTTCCATGAAGTGACCCACACGCTATGATAACGGAGCCATCTTCTGTGGCACTTATGAAATGAGACATGCAGGATTTAACACCGGGACTGCAATGGACTGCCAAAGCCTTGAAGATATTATCAAGGTGTGCCTTCACAGTCAATCCATTTGGCATGGCCTCTTCCACCTCCATGACTGTTGGGAATCAGAGTTCCTCCTCCGATCATTTTGCTGTTGGACCCAATAGGATGGTTTCCAGTGGCGTTTCTTCCACTGAGGGGAACCATCATCCCACCTAAAGGGGCTCATCTGCCCATAGCCATTGGCCCCTCTAGGGAGTCAGGATATTTACCACCACCCAACACTCGGCGTTGAGTCGCTGAGTCTACTACAGATATAGTAAGGTACAGCTTAAACAACGGATGACTCGTGTGTTAAATATAGATGATTTTCAGATTTCATGGACTAGGTAAATGTAAAGGTCTCCCTTGGAGATGGAGATGGAGATGGAGATGGAGATGGAGATGGAGATGGAGATGGAGATGGAGATGGAGATGGAGATGGAGAAGTAGGAGGAGGAGAAGGAGAAGAAGAAGGAGAAGAAGAAGAAGAAGGAGAAGAAGAAGAAGAAGAAGAAGAAGAAGAAGAAGAAGAAGAAGAAGAAGAAGAAGAAGAAGAAGAAGAAGAAGAAGAAGAAGAAGAAGAAGAAGAAGAAGAAGGGTCAGCTAACTAATCATCTAATAAAGAATTGAATTGAATTGTAAAGCAAATAAAATCCTCACCCAAACTGGAAGTGTCACAGATATTAAGGGGAAAGCCAAACAATTATAGGGTTGGTTCACCTTTTCTTTATTTGACTTCGCTTTGTGCTTTGTTCTTGTTTGCCTAACAATTCCCTGAATGCTTTACCTCCTGACCTAGTTTGTTGACATCAAAACAGGATCAAAGCGTTCTCCTATATCTTAAAGGATTAAAGGAGAGAAAAGACCAAGGCAGAGGTCACTCGGATGTTCGCTCGCTAGCTGACAGCCTTCTGGGAAGAGGAAAGAAACTGTTTTGAAATGGTACTGTGTTCAAAGTGGTTATAATTATGGATCTATTTTAGGGGGGAAAACATCCAGATCAAAAGCAGAAATGGAGAGAGAGAGAGAGAAATTACTTTAGGTCTTGACTTGTTTTGAAACTTGGGAAATAATTTAGAGTAATGTAAGTTCATAAAGCAATAGAAAAAATAAACACGTTTTTAACTTTCTCTTTAGTGGAGGGAAAATACCGGGAGAGCCTGCAGGTTCGAATAATTAGCCATTTGAAGTTAATGTGCAAAGAGAGAAATGCATTGCATTACACATTCTTTGATCCCACTTTGCAAGCAACACCCATGAGGTTAGAAGGTGAGACATTCAACTGCGAGGCGGGCTTTGGGTTTGGACAAAATTGCACTTTGAATTGACCCAGGGATCCTTCTGCATTTCCCAGTGGGAGTAAAAGTGTCTCGGAGGCCATTACAGACTACAACAGGACTCTGGTGAAGTTCCCTTCATGCTTCTCCTTATCCTTCTTCTTCATCTCCTCCTCCCCTTCTTCTCCATCTAATCCTCTTCTTCTCCTCCTTCTCCATCACCTACTTTTCCATCTCTTCTTTTCCATCTCCTTCTTTTCCATCTCCTTCTTTTCCATCTCCATCTCCTCTTTCTACTCCTCCACTTCCTCCTCCTTCATCTCCTCCTCATCTTCTTCCCCATCTCCTCCTCCTCTTCTTATTCTCCTCAGTCTCCTTCTTCTCCTTCTTCTCCATCTTCTCTTCTCCATCTTCTTCTCCATCTTCTTCTCCATCTTCTTCTCCATCTTCTTCTCCATGTCCTTTTCCATGTCCTTTTCCATCTCCATCTCCTTTTCCTTCTTCTTCTTGTCCAGATGTGAAACTGCCCAAATGAAGGTGCCTTTTGGTGAGTCCATTCTGCAGTTCCTTTTGCCTGACTTAGTGTGAGAAAGATTAGTTGGCAACACAAGGTTGCCATTACCAGGGTATGTTCCATTGTGGTTCAAAATTACCACAATCTTCAAGGAGGCTCTTTCTGTGTAACCCCCCTTCATGCTAAATCTGGGGTTTGTGAAGATTCAAAAAGTTAACACAAAAAAGGATGCTATGTGTTAAAAGTCGAGAAGAGGGAATCAAAAGGATAAGCACCTTGTAAGGAAAACACCTGAGTTAGCATTGAAGGAGGAGATCAGCAACAGAACTTCGTCTTCCAGTGAAACCTAAGCCATCTTCTGAGCTTCATTGCTCAGGGTCTTTCAGTGAAATCACGTGTTTCTAGAAGCCATCTTTCACTTTTATTTCTTTTAAGCATAATAATAATTTCGTGTCAGAAATTATTCTGGGCTGAAAGGATTTTTGCTGGAGGAACTCTGCTCAGGGGACGCCCGAATGAAGCTCCTTAAATTCACCTGAGGAAGCTTCTAAATAGTCAAGGGTGGAACAATCTTCTCTCATGCTAGTATCACTCGCCCCATCCATGGTGGAACAGTAGTTAAACCACTGCCCTGCAACGCAAATGTTGTGAGTTCGATCCTGACCAGGGTTCAACGTTGACTTAGCCTTTCATCCTTCCGAGGTCAGTAAAATGAGTACCTGGCATGTTGGGGCAAAATGCTAATTAACTTGTGAACCAGCCATGCGCTATGGGATGGTATAGAAGTGTGATTGTTTTACTTGCTTTGCTTTGCTTTGCATCCTAATTTTTTTATCTGATGGGAATCGAGATTTTATTCCTTCTCTTTTGCAATACTTTCGTTTGGCATTCTGCTAGCTATCGGGATAAGTTCCTCCGATAATGAATGAACAAACTATTTCAACAAGGAGTGGACGGGGAGACGGCGGGTCGGTATTATTGCTGATGAGAGCCAACGGGGAAAAAAATTGTAGATTTGTATTTGTGAAGTCTTATTTGCCTTGTCTACGGCTGCTCTCGTTAATGTGGACATTTGTACAATCTTCCGTGGGTCTGGTGGCTTCCCAAGAGAAGAGCAGCCTCAGAGCCCATAAAAGCAAGCAATAAACTCTATATCAATAATGCATGCGGCCGTTATGTGTTTCGTATGGGTGGCGTGGTGAAGAAAAGGGAAAAAATGTGCCGGTCTCTTCCTTTTCCCTTCTCATTAAAACGTGTTCAGCACAAATCACAGACACACAGAGACACAGACGGACAATGTGCATATTCTTCCACAAGAAACCAATATTTTGGTGACTTTGCTTGCTACGCAACATTTTACAACAGGGCCGGGGTCAGGGCCATGCTCTCTCAGTCAGCGTCGAGGGCCAGATGGCCATTCTGCCCTGCCTGCCTGATGGGGGGATGCTATTTTGTCCCAACAGCTTCAAAGGGAGAGCCATGTTGTTTCTCAGACACTCTTGGGGGAGGGGGACACATGAAATGACACCATGGGCCATGGAACAATTCTGAAGAACCACCAGCACCTTCTCCTCCTCCTCCTTCCCATATCTGATTTTGAATATTGCCTATCCTCATGGCAATCACCTGTGAAGATTGCCCTGGAAGCAATCTAATGAGTGTCCTTTCATTTGCCTTCCCCATAACAGTGTGACACCCATAGCATGATTGAGCTCCATGAGTCACTTTCTGGTCCTGAACCTTTTTGGCACACAAAGTCCTCCTCAACCCCAGGCCAGTATTGATGGGGCTGCTATCCTCCATCAAGTTAGAGTCAAGTGGGATTTAAATCTACTTGGGGTCCATCACCCTTCCCTGTGGACTTCGCCACCCAAGGCTGTCCGTCCTCAGGGTTGTCAGGTTAGTTAACTTCCGCCTGACAATTGGTGTTGAGTCACTGGCAGTATGGTCTACTACTGTAATGGTGAACCTTGGCACTCCAGCTGTTCTTGGACTTCAATCCCCAGAAGCCCAAGTCTCTGTGAATCCACATGAGTGGACCTCAATTCTCAGAAGTCTAAATCAATTCCCCAAGGAACTGATCAGCCAATGTACTGGCTGAGGCTTCTGGGAATTGAGGTTCCCCTGGGCCCTATGTTGGAGAACCACCACCTCCTCAACCTCCTCCTCCATGTCTAGCCCAGAGGTGAAACTGCCAGAATGAAGACCCCTTTTAGTGAGTTCATTCAGCAGCTCCTTTCGCCTGACCTAGTGTGAGAAAAATCAGTTGCCAACATAAGATTGTCATTACCCAGGTGGTGATGGGACGCGGGCATTGTGCCCACTACGGGAGTGGCATTAGTTGCCACTATTCCTCCAGGTGCAATTCAAGGTGCTGGCATTGACCTTTAAAGTCCTTCATGGTAGTGGGCTACGATATTTAAGAGACCACGTCATCCCAAGGTTTTTGACCCGTCCTACAAGAGCAGACCGTAGTGGCTCCCTAGTGGTCCCATCAGCCAGGGAGCCACATCTCACTGGTACCAGGAGGAGAGCCTTCTTGGTATCTGCTCCGGCCCTATGCAACCTCCTGTCACTTGAATTGCGCCTCCAGGCAGAGTTGCAAGGCCTTAAAAACGTAGAGATACATTGTAACCAGCACAGGCTTTAGCGAATGTTATCCGATGAATCCCATAGGATCTTAACGTTATCCGATTGAGTCCCCCCCCCCGATTGCTTAACGTTATGCGGTTTTAGCGTTATCTGATGCAAACGTTATCCGAGGTATTACTGTATATAAATCCAATAAATAAATAAATAAATAAATAAATATCAGGGGATGCCCGATAAGGGTTCAAAAATGCCACAGTCTTTGAGGAGACCCTTTCTGTCTACCCCAGGAACCACTGATCCAGCCCTAAATAGTTTCAGCACCTTGGATAGCTCCTATAAAGTGCTGAGCGACCTTAACAGCAGCCGGCCCGCTTCTGAGCAGCCGAGTTTAAAGGAATGCAACCCACCAACTAGGTTGTCTGTAAACATCTTAATCACATTAACCCCCTCCAACCTTCTCCTTACCCTCCTATTTGGCTTGCCAGGATCAACTCAGCTCTGGTGGAGAGCACTGAGCCGCTTGACCTCCTAGAATTACCTTATCTGCCCATTTCCACATGTAAACCTCTCTCTTTCTCCCTCTCCCCCTTTCCCGGTTCTCGCTCTCTCTGCAGTCATCAAAGGCACTTGCTTTCCCATCAAAACTGAGCATGTTAACCAAACCACCATGACAAACGCTGTGGCTTTGCAGTCAAATATAAACCGCTGTGCAGTCATGCAAAACAACCCCTTGATAACCTTCTTTTAAGGAACGAGAGAGCAAGAGAGAGACGGGAAAGAAAATTCTAACTTTTTCACCTCCCCAACACGGATTGCTCCAGTGCTCTTTCTTGTCTGTTTTTTTTTTTTAAGCAACATGTCCCACCGAATCTTCTTGGCATCAGATATTGGATTGTCAGGGGTTTGTTTTTGATCTCAGGTTCACGTTCTATGTTGTAATAAGGGCTAAACCAGAGGTTACATTGTGTTTGATGGAAAGCACACTCCGAAGTTGCTCTTTCCTTTGAGAACAGTGGTTTCTCAATGTGGGGTCCAGGCCCCACCTGGGGGCATCAGTTCCCAGAAGCCTAAACCAGTACATTGGCTGATTTATTTATTTATTTATTTATTTATTTAGATTTATTACCCCGCCCTAATCAGGCGAACCTGACTCTAGGCGGCTTTGGGGAGCAGGTTGAGAATCCCTTTTTTAGAGGTTGTTTCTCCCCTGCTAGATCAACATCTGGATCATGGAGGACATCTCAAGTTGCATAACATCATGCTTCCTTCAGATGTTGGCTGCTCTTTGGTAGACAACACTATGCTATGTGAACATGGAGAGATATAGAATCTGGCTCATTTACTGGTCTGGCAGTTACTTTTAGAAATATGTGCTGATGGTGACTTAGGTTTGACCAATGACAAAAAATGGCTTCATTTTTGGCAGTCCAGAGTTTGATTGGGAAGAAGAACAAGATCTCTTGCTAGGAAATTTTGGGAAGTGGAGAAAAACCCTTCTGTACCCCTCGCATAACTCCATGCATGCTCATCATGGCGAGCCGGGACAACTTGATAGAGATGTATAAAATAAAGCATGACACAGAGCAGATGAATTAGGATACATCTTTCTTCATCTCTCATTATACGAGAGTGTGGAATCGTGTACTGAAGGCAACTGATGAAAGATCTAAAACTGACAAAAGCACAATTTATAGCAGGAATGGTAATAATTGTTGATGATGATGTTAATGGTGATGATCATCATCATCTACTGATAAGCCTGAAAAAAGGGAACTAATAAAGTTCATCGTTGCTCAAAAGCCAGCCGTATCTGACTCTAAGGTTCAGTGCTCATCTCTGTTTATAATCAAAGAGCCAGCACTGTCTGTGTCTGCAGATGTTTCCATGGACATGTGGCAGGCACACCTCAACACCCAAGTGTGTGGAACACTGTTTACCTTCCCACCAAAATGGTCCCCATTTACCTAATTGCAATTTCTTGCTTTCAGACTGCGAGGTTGGCAGGAGCTGGGCTCATATTACCAATAATAATAATTTCGTGTCAGAAATTATTCTGGGTTGAAAGGACTTTTGCGGAAGAAACTCTGCTCAGGGGACGCCCAAATGAGGCTCCTTTCAAATCCCAGAGAGTTGGGACAATACCCGGGTCTTTAACTTCCAACTTGCCAGCCTTCCAGCTAACAAGGTGAGCTTCTTAACCACTGAGACACTGCAGCCCCTATATTTAGCAATGCTTCAAAGGAGGGCCTTGTGCAAATTACATAACCTTGTTCCATGCTCCAAATGGCAGGTCATCTTGTTTTGAATGGAGAAAGAGAGGATCCCTAAGGTGGCAATAAGTTAGGCTCCTTCTAATGTCAAATGGCACCCTCGAAATACATGTCAAAGAACTTTCATCAGAGTGTTAAAGGCCCTGAAAATGACATGGGTGGAAGATGAGGTCCTTGCCCAAGACCAAAATCATTGGAGATCTCTTGTTGCCTTGGTCACCTCCAGACTTGATTATTGTAATGCGCTCTACATGGGGCTGCCCTTGGTGACCATTCGGAGGCTTCAGCTGGTACAGAATGCAGCTGCACAAGTAGTGTTGGGATGTGGACATTATCCCCGTGCCTCACTGCTGCTGAGGGAGCTGCACTGGCTCCCAGTTTGCCTCTGGGTGCAATTCAAGGTGCTGGTTATCACCTTTAAAGCCCTTTATGGTAGTGGTCCAGGTTACTTGAGAGACCGCATCGTCCCAAGGACATCTACCCAGCCCACCAGAGTGGACCGGAGAGGCTCTCTGGTTGTGCCATCAGCCAGAGAGGCGCATCTCTCTGGCACTAGAAGGAGGGCCTTCTCGGTGTCCGCTCCGGCCCTGTGGAACCTCCTCCCGATAGAGCTACGCCTGCAGACGGAGTAGGAAAGGAGTGAAAACCTGGCTGGCAGGTATGGTCTGGGAGTGGATGGTTCAATTTCCCCAGCCAGTTGGATGGTTTGACCCCCAGTACGTCCAAGTTATAATATCTAGCTTTTAATTAAGTTTTTAAGCTTTTTAAAGTTTTTAATTTTGTAAGTGTTTTTAAAATTGTTGGAAATCACCCTGGGTCCCTTCGAGGAGGACGGCGATAAACAAATATAAATAAATAAATAAATAAATAAATAAATAAATTACAAAGCATTGGAGGGTCTAAGTCTAAGTAAGTAAGTCTAATATCATGATGGCCAACCTTGGCACTCTAGGTGTTCTTGGACCCCAATTACCAGAAGCCCAAGTCAGCTCTCCTGCTGATCAGGGCTTTTGGGAGTTGAAGCTCAAGAACAGCTGGAGTGCCAGGATTAGCCATCACTGGTCTATTAAAATTCCGTGCTGTTCTTATGGATTTTGCCCCGAGCGTACCATTGAGAAAACAGTTCATTTTCGGCAAAATCCATAAGAATGGGGTAGAATTTTAATAGACCAGTGGCGGCCAACCTTGGCACTCCAGCTGTTCTTGCGTTTCAATTCCCCAAAGCCCTGATCATAGGTCTCTTTCTGGCTGTGCTCAAAGCATATTGAACAACTGGAGTTTACTTAGTTAAGAATTCAACTTTGTTAACCAGCCACCTTTTCATCTCAAGACAAACAACTCCCACAACCCAACATGGAAGCACATTGCTTGCCTCCCGCACCCCCCACCATCTGGGTTTTCTTAGAAAAATCTGCCTCGGATTCATTTGATTCCCAGAATGGCCGGTTTTCTTGGAGTTCTCACTCATTTAAGGCTCCAAGCACATCCGGTCTCTGTTTTGGAGAGACAATGAATCTCTTGGTGACAACTGTGCATAATGAGCAGGCTCTGTTCCTTACAAAGAAGGCTAATTAATCGTTAGGCGAGCACAAGTAAATTTTCTGAACCACCAGTCTTTTGACAGACTGGCTGTTCAAGCAGCAAAATGGCCGGCGAGACATCTTGACTGCCCATCAGATAAGGGGACATTTTTTCTCTTTGGATATTGGACTCGAGGCGAGTAGAGTGGCATATAAGTCTAATTTAATAATAATTATTATTATATCATAGAGTTGTTCCTGCTGTTGTTGGTTAAAACTGCCAACAGCCTTATACCAAGACCAGAATCAGGGGGCTACTGCATTCATCTGAAGAAGGGCGCTTAGACACACTAAAGCTGATGTGCAGCTCAGTGTGCAATTGACAACATCTGTGGGAATTTCTTAGCCTGAGGCAATTTACCTCCTTCTGCCTCACTGTGAAACAGGATTTGACCCACTGAGGCCTCCATCCACCAGAAACTTATCCAACCCTTTTGAAAACCTTTGATGGCTAACTTTGCATATTGCATGCACAGAAGTGCCATAAAGTGTGTGTGTGTGTGTGTGTGTGTGGGTCCCAACCTTTTCAAGCTGGGGTCCAGGTCATGCTCTTTCAGTTACCTTTGAGGGCTGGATGGCCATTTTGCCCTGCCTGAACAATGGGGGATGGCTATTTTCTCTCAACAGCATCAAAGGGGTGGTCATTATGTTTCTCAAACACCCTTGGAGGGGTGGGGTCCCACATGAAATGGTGCCACAGGCCGGATCTGGCCTGTGGACCTTATGTTGGGAACTTCTACCATAAAGTAAGGATATCTGGAGTATGGCCAAGGCATTTATTTCCCCATTTCAAGCTTCCATGGAAGCACACGGACATTTGTATATGGTCATAGCCTTTCTAACATCTGCTTCTTTCATTACTCCAGGAAGATGAAGGGATATTGACATTCGAAGGTACCTTAGACATCTCTTATAATCTGCTAGGTGGTCATCGATCTCCTAGCTAAATGCCTCTGACCATGATGACCGGAAGATCAGCGAGTCAGCAGTTTGAGATGTGAGTACTGAGTGATGGAGTGCGCTGACATCTCTGTCCCAGCTCCTGCCAACCTAGCAGTTTGAAATCAAGAAATTGCAAGTAGATAAATAGGGACCACATCAACATCCCGCGTACTCAGGTGTCTAGTCATGCCAGACACATGACTATGGAAATATCTGCAGACACAGGTGGCTCAAGTGGTTAAGACGCTGAGCTTGATGACTGGAAGGTCGGAGTTCGATTCCCGAGTATTGCATGATGAAGTTCATTCTGTTGTGTCCCAGCTCCTGCCAGTTCGAAAGCAAGAAGTTGCAAGTAGATCAATAGGGACCACTTTGGTGGGAAGGTGAACAGCATTCTATGCATTTCAGAATGAGGCATGCCTGCCACATGACTACAGAAACATCTGCAAACACAGACAGTGCTGTCTCTTGGCTATAAACAGATGAGCACTGAACCCTAGAGTTGGATACAACTGGCTGTCGAGCAAGGTGACCTTTCCAGACAGTGCTGGCTCTTTGGCTCTTTGCCCACAGAAGTTAGTGCATGAGTATGCAAGTGTGTATTTGTTTGAATGTGGGGGAGACATGAAACTACCTTTCCTAAAATATTTACTTGAACAAAAGAATACTTTTAGGAATAGCACACTAATATTCTAGGATCCCCCCTTTTTTTCAGGTGTTCTTTATGCTGGCAGTGCTCAGTGGTTATTTGAGGTTGGTTTCATTGAATTCCCAGCCCCCATCCCAATTAATTCCATTATAGTTCATTAACTGAGCTAATTAGAACGTAGCAGAGGTAGCAGCACAGGTGCTGGAGGAACTGCCGTTATTTCATTAATGAGAGTGGCATGGCAATGGCACCCGAATTGTTAATTTGATTAGCAATTCTTCTACTCTCATCAGGAAAGGTGGCATCTGTTGATTATGGTAATAATGAGTTTCCAACTTACATCTCCACTGCGCATGTGCGGCTAGATCAAACACAGCTTTGGCTGTATGTGGCTTCCAGTTTGATGGTGACTCGGAGGTCTGAAACACATGTGCTTCACTATATATAGCCTGTTTTTCTGGTTGAACAACCTTAAGCAATCCAGATGACTTCTAACAGAAGCAGGAAGAACCTCTTAATGGTTAGAGCAGTATGACAGTGGAACCAACGGCCTGGAGAGGTGGTGAGTGCCCCAACGCTGGATGCATTCAAGAGACCTGGACAACCATCTGTCATATCTGCTTTTATATGGATTCCTGTATTGAGTAGGAGGTTGGACTCAATGGTGTCACAGTCCCCTTCCAACTCAGTTATTCTTTTGTTGTTGTTCAGTTGCACAGTCGACTCCGACCCTTTACGACCCCATGGACCACAGTATGGAAGTCTCCTCTGTCATCATCTGTAGTCCACCCAGATCTATGCCCACCACATCAACAATGCCATCTAGCCATCTCATCTTCTGCCACCCCCTTCTCCTTTTGCCTTCAATCTTTCAAAGCACCAGGGCCTTCTCCAGTGAGTCCTCTCTTCTCATTTGATGGCCAAAGTACTTGAGCATCAGCTTCAATATTTATCCTGACTGCTCCTGTCAGGAAATGGACCTATTTCCTAAGGCTTGAAATTGCCAATTTTCAAATAGGCCTCAGAAAAATCCATTTTTCTCTCTCTGAGCCTCAGGGCTGTGTAAGAGCATGTTTTTCAACCATGTTTTTCAGTATTTCTTATCTTTTGTAAGCTAGCTGAGAGCCTAGCCGTGTTGTGTCTTTGCATAAAGGTAAACAACCATTGTTGTGAGAAAGTTTTCTCTGTTCTGTTTGCTGATACGTCATTGGCTGAAGCAGTCCCATCTGACTGCAGATTCTCCATTTTGGAGAGAAGAAGGAGTTCGTCTCTGATTCTTCATGGATTAAGACCTGTTTTTGATTAGAGAGCTTTTGTTTCTGCATCTCAATGGGCTAGAAATCTTTAGCCTAGGAGCTATGCATTTTTGCTCCTTAAAAATGGTTACCTAGATTTGCCTGTGGACTTTACTGGACTGACCTGTGCTTCTGACTTTTATGCTTTATGAACCTGATCAATAAATCTTCATCATTTTTCTGAACAACGTGTCTTCATTGGACTAAAAAAGGGTAAGAGCTGCCTTTCACACACACAAATCTTTGAACACGCTACCAAATAAAAACCCCTTAAGAGCTGATAAGCAGCTGAGAATTCTATCTCTGTTCTAATTAGCCGTCCAGCTCGCCCTGTGTAGGTTTGTTTTGGTTTCCAGGGGTTTAACCAAAAGAGTGGGGGCCGGCTGGATCGTGACATGGTGGCAGCGGTGGGATGTGGGAAATAATTGCCGGATGCAGTGTTTCCCTGAGTTTTACTACCCTTCGAGAAAGCCAAGAGCTGAAGAGGGGAGTAGTCCGTAAAGATGGCTGTGGGAAGCCCACCTAGCGGTTTCAGCAATAGCAGAGGCCAGATCCAGATCCAGATTCCCGACGTACTGAGGAGAGTGAATGGAATTCTGCGCGCTCTTGAGTTGAGAAGCTAGTCAAGCCATCAATTCTGTTGCCTGTTTAGTTCCCAAACCTCACAGGGATGAGGGTGATGGGTTGTTTGATTAATTCCTTTGGACTGTGTTCTGATAAATACCTTAAAGGTTGTTTCTTGAGTTTGTTTTCTAGGAGATGCACATGTTCCTGACGTCTGAAAGAAGAGCTGATAACGGAACTCTGAGTGGACTTTGTTCAACTAATTGTTTAATTGTTTGCAGGTGCAACATCGAAGAAGACGAAGAAGGGGGAAAATGTTATTGTTTCTTGCTAATCATCTGTTTATTTTTCCAGAGGCTCGTACAAGCGGCCTCTGTGACATGTGTGGTGTTACTGACCTGTTTTCTGATTTAAAGGTTGTTCTGTTTGGGCAAAATGTGTTTTGGAAAGGGAAAACCTTTGGTACCTGAAAATGCCCAAGTCTTTTGTTCCAGCAAGGTTTTATACCTGAGTTTGCTTGCAATGCAGAATGTAACTTATGTAACGTGTACCTCCAGTAACTAAAACTGGAAGAAGCTTTAACGCTTGATATCCTACATATATAAGGGATAGCTTGTTTGCTCAATTGCTTTGCTCATATTAGTAAATAATGCCTTTTGGTAAAGTCAAACCCCCGGTTTGCCTTTCCAGAAAGGAGGGCGTGTCAGGAAATGGACCTATTTCCTAAGGCTTGAAATTGCCAATTTTCAAATAGGCCTCAGAAAAATCCATTTTTCTCTCTCTGAGCCTCAGGGCTGTGTAAGAGCATGTTTTTCAACCATGTTTTTCAGTATTTCTTATCTTTTGTAAGCTAGCTGAGAGCCTAGCCGTGTTGTGTCTTTGCATAAAGGTAAACAACCATTGTTGTGAGAAAGTTTTCTCTGTTCTGTTTGCTGATACGTCATTGGCTGAAGCAGTCCCACCTGACTGCAAATTCTCCATTTTGGAGAGAAGAAGGAGTTCGTCTCTGATTCTTCATGGATTAAGACCTGTTTTTGATTAGAGAGCTTTTGTTTCTGCATCTCAATGGGCTAGAAATCTTTAGCCTAGGAGCTATGCATTTTTGCTCCTTAAAAATGGTTACCTAGATTTGCCTGTGGACTTTACTGGACTGACCTGTGCTTCTGACTTTTATGCTTTATGAACCTGATCAATAAATCTTCATCATTTTTCTGAACAACGTGTCTTCATTGGACTAAAAAAGGGTAAGAGCTGCCTTTCACACACACAAATCTTTGAACACGCTACCAAATAAAAACCCCTTAAGAGCTGATAAGCAGCTGAGAATTCTATCTCTGTTCTAATTAGCCGTCCAGCTCGCCCTGTGTAGGTTTGTTTTGGTTTCCAGGGGTTTAACCAAAAGAGTGGGGGCCGGCTGGATCGTGACAGCTCCTTAGAAGGTCAAATAGTGAAGATGAAGCTAAAGTACTTTGGACATCAAATGAGAAGAGAGGATACGCTTGAGAATGCCTTGATGCTGGGAAGGGTGGAGGGCAAAAGACTGTTGTTCAGTCGCACAGTCGATTCTGACCCTTTGTGACCCCATGGACCACTGTCTGCCAGGCACTTCTGTCCTCCACCATCCTCCTCAACTCGCTCAGCTCTGTGCCCATTGTGTCTACAATACCATCTAGCCATCTCATTTTTGGTCACCTCCTTCTTCGTTTGCCTTCTACCTTTCCCAGCATCAAGGCTTTCTCAAGTGAATCTTCTCTTCTCATTTGATGTCCAAAGTACTTTAGCTTCATCTTTACAATTTGACCTTCTAAGGAGCAGTCAGGGTTGATTTCTTCTAAGATTGTCCTATTTATTCTCCTTGCTGTCCAGGGGACTCTCCAAACTCTCCTCCAACACCACATCTCAAAGGCGTCTATTCTTCTGTGCTCAGCTTTCCTAATGGTCCAGCTCTCACAACCATACATTCCCACCGGGAATACCATTGCTTTGACTAGACGAATTTTTGTTTGCAATGTGATGTCTCTACTTTCCACTATGCTCCCCAGGTTTCTCATCGCTTGCCTCCCAAGCATCAGTCACCTTTTTATTTCATGGCTGCAATCCCCATCTGCAGTGAGCTTTGATCCTAAGAAAGTAAAATCTGTCACTGCTTCTACTTCTTCCCCATCTATTTTCCAGGGACTGATAGGACTTGTTGCCATTATCTAACAGGTAACACTATGTTATTTATTGACTCAAAAATCAACTGCTTAGCTGTATGGGAAAGAAGCTAGCCCAACTTAGAGAAGTTTGAAAGTTCTTCGCAACACTGCCGTCTCCCAAACGTTATCCACGTCCACGCACCAGAGATTGAGGCTCTGCCCCGGTATATGTTCAGCTGGAAGAGAAGAATAGCTGAAATCTGCAGGGCTCACAGCTGCGTAAACAGGTTCAGACTGGAGATACAAATTGCAAACTGAAAACAAGTAGAAATGGCCGGGGAGAGGGGTTGAAAAAAGAGGCCAAATATTGGCTTACCAAGTCAACCAGAGCAAATTCGTGTTGTGCTAGAACAAGCCAGAAGACTAACAAGCAGAAGGGGCTCTGGATGACCTCTGAAGCGGAGCCTGCGTTTATATACATCTAACATCAATGTCGGTGGAATTTGCAAAAGCATCCTAGCTGAACCTCAAATCTACACGAGGATGACATTTTCAGCCTCCTCAAAATTGGCAGGCTGTGCAGGGAAACCTAAATTTAACCTCCAGGGAATTGGAGGGTGACACCCCGCATCGCTTCTATATTCCCTTTAAAAGAGTCTGAAAGCTAATTTAGCTGGGCTCCCCTACAGAAACGGCCTCACCTCTGATTCGGTCGCTTGTTAACTTCAAGTATCCCCCTGTCCTTTTCTTTCTGAAGGTTTTGTCCTTTAAGAACAAGCCTTTTTTTTTTAAAGTGGTGGGAGAAAGGCGCTAATGAATATTTGAAAATGCCAAGATTTTGCACTTGGGGTGGGCTTCTGACCGGGTAATGACATTGCTAAGTGACTACCAGGAGGAAATGCATATGTTGCAGGACTTATGCTTTATTTCAACTACTTACATATATCAGATGCTCCTCATAGTGTGGAATTGTATACAGTGGAACCTCGTTTAACAAATGGCTCAGTTAACATAAAAATTGCATACCAAAAGGAAATCCATAGAAAGTCGTGGCTCGGTTTATGGATATTTTTCCCCCAGAACAGATTAATTGGTTTTCAATGCGTTCCTATGGGAAACTTTGTTTCACTTAATGTATTTTGGGTTTCAATGCATTCCTATGGGAAATTGCATTCAATTTCCTATGGGAAATTTTGGTTAAAGTAATTTTCACTGTAAGAAACGTCCCGGAGAATGCATTAATTCTAATTCTAATTTTCAACTTTTAAATCTCGTGTGTTTTTAATCTTTTACTCTTGTGACCTTGTGGTTTTTATTTTTATTTTTTACTTTTGTGAGCCACCCAGAGTCCTTGGAGTGGGGCGGTAATAGAAATTGAAATTATCTATCTATCTATCTATCTATCTATCTATCTATCTATCTATCTATCTATCTATCTATCTATCTATCTATCTATCTATCTATCTATCTATCTATCCCTTCTTCATCCATCCACCCATCCATCCATCCATCTATCCTTTCTGTGCCTATCTATCTATCTATCTATCTATCTATCTATCTATCTATCTATCTATCTATCTATCTATCTATCTATCTATCTATCTGTCTGTCTGTCTGTCTGTCTGTCTGTCTGTCTGTCTGTCTATCTATCTACCTACCTCTTACTAACTAACTAACTAACTAACTAATTTATTTTTTAATTTATTATTTAATTGAATTATTCAAGGTTCCACTGTATTATCGAATAGTATTAGCCATTTCTCATGTAAAGCAAAGGATTTGTTTAAGCTCATGAATTAGGAAGCTGTTTTGACAACTCCTTGTCGAGAGTAGCTGATAGATATCAATTAAAAACCTAGTACAGTATTTGAAATTTCCCAGAATTCTCTATGAATGTTGTAGACTTCAAAACTTTGAGTTCTGCCTGGGTACAGATAAAAGTTTCCCTTGCTTGAAAGCCAGTCGTATCCTGCTCTAGAGCACAGTGCTTATCTCCATGTACAGCTAAAGAGCCAGCACTCTCCGCATCTGCAGACATTTCCATGGACATGTGGGAGGCACATGAGTGAGGAGAAGCTGCTAAAGGATAGATGGAAAGCTAAGGCCAAATACTCCCTATAGTCTAGAACAGGGATCAGCAAACTTGGCTCTCCAGATGTTCTTGGACTTCAATTCCCAGAAGTCCTGATCAGCAGGCGTACTGACTTGGGCTTCTGGTAACTGAAGTCCAAGAACACCTGGAGAGCCAAGTTTGCAGATCCCTGGTCTAGAACAGCAGTTTTCAACCTTGGCTCTCCTGGTGTTCTTCGACTTCAATTCCCAGAAGCCCAAGTCAGCATAGTTACTCATCAGGGCATCTGGGAACTGAAGTCCAAGAACATTTGGAGATCCAGGTTTCCTGACCCCTGGTCTACCATAGGTCCTCAGCCTTGGCTCTCCAGGTGTTCTTAGACTTCAATTCCCAGAGGCCCAAGTCAGCACAGTTGCTCATCAGGGCATCTGGGAACTGAAGTCCAAGAACATCAATAGAGCCAAGTTTGCAAACCCTTAACCTAGAAGAACACAGTTAACAGAATGCCTATTTGTGCTTAGCTAACCCACTGCTGTGCATCATCTCCCTAAAACTCATCCATTGTACAAATGCTTTTAATGCAGTCTAAGTGAAGCAAAATAACTCAGCGCTTTGAAATGGAAAGTTCAAGCAGGGCGCAATTAGACGGTACATCTTCAAACTTTGCGGTCTGAGCGCCCCTGGTTGGTCCTCCTGCACCTTAAGGGCGGTCGATCAATGATTCACCATCCAGTGAATAATGCATTCATATCACAGGCTAGTAGTAACATAAAATTATCCATAAATGTTTAATAAATATTCAGGAATGCTTTTGGTGCCTGTGTTATAAATGATAAATAAGTAACAATACATCCCTCATGTAATATTGATGTTCGCCGTGGTTATTGTTATGCTATAAATGTTCAAGGGGCCATTACGAACACGGTGAATGGAGTTATCAAGGTTATAGATATGTTCAGCGAGTGATCTATAATGAAACCCGCCACACTCAGAAAAGACAGGGAAGGAAATGTATTTGTGCCACATGTAAAACGATGCAACTACTGTATCCAGGAAACGGTTTCCCTTAAGCTCCATGTAGATATAAATGATATTTAGCCAGGCAGCCAAGCATTGATGGTGAAACGTAAAGCCCAACTTGGCTGTAAATCGATCATAAATTATTTGTGGCTTACTGTAAACTACTCACGGAGTTCTGGCACACACAGTGGTGGGGTCTTTGGCCAACCCATGGCAAGCCGTTGGTCTGAAGTTCTTTTCACAAGGACAGCCAAGATTTTGTATCAAGCAGTACTGAGTATAGGTAAAGATAAAGGTAACCCTTGCTTGAAAGCCAGTCATGTCTGACTCTAGGGCTCAGTGCTCATCTCTGTTTTCACCTTAACATAGGGTCGGTTTATTGAGTCACCAGAGACACATCTATCACCAAAGACACATCCATTTAGGGAAAGTGTGTACTCGGATACGAGTAGCAGCTGACGATGGCGAGTAGTAAAAGCCCTATGCATATGAATTTTGGAAATGCAGGTGGGTCAAAAATGTGGACTTAAAGAAATGGGTCTACATTCTGTGTGTGAAAGGGTTGATGCCTATAGATCTTCTGTCCTTCAGTGTGCATTGATATTGCTTGACCTTCAGTCCCCTGGTAAGAGAATGGGGTAGTGGGTCAAAAATGTGGACTTAAAGAAATGGGTCTACATTCTCTCTGAGAAAGGGTTGATGCCTATAGGTCTTCTGTCCTTCAGTGTGCTATGATTTTGCTTGACCTTCAGTCCCCTGGTAAGAGAGTGGGGTGGTGGGTCAAAAATGTGGACTTCAAGAAATGGGTCTACATTCTCTCTGAGAAAGGGTTGGTGCCTATTCTGTCCTTCAGTGTGCTATGAAGGTATCTCCTTCATTCTCATTGCTCGTCTGCGGATAAAATAGGTAGTCTTCAAAATGCAACAATGTAAAACCATGGCCTAATTATTTTGGTAGTCCTTTTGCTATTTATCGCTCAGGCTTTAATAATGATGAACTCATTTAGTTTTAATGGAGATGTCATAAGAACTTCAATAAGATTGCTGCGACCATTCATCATTCATTAACATGTCATTATTAGAAAAAGCAGTTCATTCTACTGTTTAGACTAACCATAAAGCAAGTGCAGAAGCTTAGATTTTTATCTTCAGAGGTCAATGAAGGACACTTGAGGCCTTCTATTCTAATGTTACATGTCTGGGTGAAGAAAACAGAGGTTCTAATGCTAGATGAAAAACCAAGATCGTGGCATCAGGCCCTCTCATTCCTTGGCAAGTAGAAAGGGAAGAATTGGAACCAGTGACCGAATTTACCTTCTTGGGACCCAAGATCACTGCAAACAGTGACCGCAGCCATGAAATAATAAGACGCTCACTCTTTCAGAGGCAAGCTATGGCAAACCTAGCCAGAGACATCACCCTGCCAAGAAAAGTCCACATAGTCAAAGCAATGGTATCCCCAGTAGTCATGTGTGGCTGTGAGAGCTGGACCCTAAGGAAGACTGAGTGCAGAAGAATAGACGCCTTTGAACTGTGGTGCGGGAGGAGACTCTTGAGGGTCCCCTAGACTGCAAGGAGATCAAATCATCCATCCTAAAGGAAATCAACCCTGACTGCTCCTTGGAAGGGCAGATACTGAAGCTGAAGCTCAAGGACTTTGGCCACCAAATGAGAAGAGAGGACTCACTTGAGATGCTAGGAAAGATTGAAGGCAAAAGGAGAAGAGGGCGGCAGAGGGTGAGATGGCTAGACAGCATAGTTGACGCAGTGGGTGTAGATCTGGATGGATTACAGAGGATGGCAGATGACAGAGGAGCCTGGCATGTGGTGGTCCACGGGGTCACAAAGGGTCAGGGTCAACTGTGCGAGTGACCAACAACAAGATTGTATGAAACAATGATGAGAATAAATCGTCAAATCTGACACACAGTCGTAGTATAAAGTCATCCCTGCAAAATGTTCTACCATCTCTTAACAATGACAGCAAAGAGCAGCCCAGGTCGTAGATCAGGTCATCACCACTAGGTAAATGTAAAGGCAAAGGTCTCCCTTGCTCTAAAGCCGGTCGTGTCCATCTCTAGGGGGTGGTGCTCATCTCCGTTTACAGCCAAAGATACAGTGCTGGCTGCATCCACAAAGGTTGCAATGGTCACGTGGGAGGCATGAGTCGACACCAGGGTGCAAGGAACGCTGTTGCCTTTCCTGCCGAAGCAGTATCTATTTATCTACTGGCAATTTCTTGCTTTCAAAGTGCTAGGTTGGAAACAGATGTAGGGCCCCGCAGAACTTGAGCCTTGAATCACTGACCTTCTGGTCATCTTAGCCAATAAGCCAACGTGGACCTTCCATTTTCAAAGCAAGTCTTCTTTCTATTATGGAACATGGAAGATGCCACTTTGGCACCATGGCTTCCATTCCAACCAGAAACAGTTTGACTTCAGGCCAAGAGGCACAGATGTTAATGAAAGCTTTGATGGCCCGGCCGCCATGATTTCTGCCTGATGTAAGTGATGAAAAATTAGGAAAGAGGATCGGAGGTGGCACCTGACAAATTGCAACCTGATGGGGGAACAGGCGCCTCTTTGAGTGTTATCAAGATGTGATTAAAGAATTTATTCATTGTTGAACATTCATACAGGAAGTGGAAATTACTGTACTATGATATCTCGGGCTGTAATATTTTTCATTATGATAAGCTATTGAAAACAAGTATTCTATTGAGATGTGATCCATCTTTGCCAATGTTACATAAAGGGAGCCGACTGCTCAGCTATTTTATCCTTATTATCACTGGCAGAAAGGAAGAGTTCTTCATGTTCTTATTTTTGCATGTTTTCTCACAATGCTTCGGATTCACATTATTCCTTTACTAGCTCAATTTTAAATGCTGACTTAATTTCTCTTTTCTGAAGCCTGGTAATTCTGCCAGGTCCCCACGTCAGGTGTACTTTGGTGATCTAGGCAAGGGCTCTTTCAAATACCATATGACCTAAAATAAGTTACTTTTTGAACCCCCCCCCCGTGGCTTTATGTGACCTTTGACCGACCCCCCCTCTAAAAAAAATATCACGTGGTTAGAAGATACTGTAGATCTATGGGCAGCTGGATGCGAAGAGCAAATGATAATTTTGGAGTCATGTGACTTCACGCTGAAACTTTCCGTGACTTTCCCCATGACTTTCCGTGACTTTTGGTTGATTCCCCTCTCCCCCAAATGGCCATGTGGTATTTGAACGACCCTTAATGGCAGCCTTTGCTCAAAAGCCAGTTGTATCTGACTCTAGGGCTCAGTGCTCATCTCTGTTTATAGCCAAAGAGCCAGCGCTGTCTGCAAAAACTTGGAAAAATATAGTTACATAGCTCAGTAAACATAGTTACATATATAGTGCTTGTTGGGGGAAATATATAGTATATACAATACCAAAAGAAGACTAATATTTACAATTATATTCTCATTTACATGAAACTTAACTTTTAATATTCTAAGTTATTCCCAAATTTCTTTCTGTCGACCACTGCCACCATTTGTACCTGTCGGGTTCCTTCTGTCTCACCACCATTCTTTTAGCACATGCCCTGAGCCTTGCCACCACACTGCCCACCGTTTGTTTGGGACCTGCCAGCTTTCCCGTCTTCCCTTCCTGTTCCCTTTGGAACATCAGAGCGCTTAAGGCAAACAGATTGATTAATCGAACCAAGGACCAGGGCACTTTCCAGTTCTCCATCTTCCCTTTCTTTCTTGGTCCTTCCCACCCCTTTTCCTGGCTCTGTCCCTGATAGAATCGTCTCTGCTCTCTGTTCCTTTAAATAAGGCCAGTCCAATTTACTTGCCAGAGCTCCCCAAATGGGGTAGAAGGAGGAGGAGGTGAAGAAGATAGAGAAGAAGCAGGAGGAGGAGGAGGAAGAGGAGGAGGAGGTGAAGAAGATAGAGAAGAAGCAGGAAGAGGAGAAGAAGAAGAAGAAGAAGAAGAAGAAGAAGAAGAAGAAGAAGAAGAAGAAGAAGAAGAAGAAGAAGAAGAAGAAGTCCACCATCACCCCCATCAGATAGGCTTACACTGGAGAGCTGAAAGTGTAATGTTGCGCCATTCAGTCTCTCTGATTTTTGCAGTCCTTCAAAGAGCTGCCAATTTTCATTCCTTCCCAGAACTGTCAAAAACTCAAATTTACAACATCTCTGGCGGTTGCATATTTATCACACAAAACACAATGGCAGACTGAGTCAGCTGACCCCATGCATCGGTTGACTTGAACGGCAATCAAAAGTCAACTAGAAGCAACTACAGTATTAAGGTCTGAGAGGAGAAGAGAAAGGCCAATGAGTGGTGGAAGAGAAGAGGTCAAAGAGGAACCTCATGTATATCTGAACGCCCTTTGCTTCTCATGCATTTTCATGATGGCTGCAGATGGTGTGGCAACAAATGTTTCCCAGTTATCTTTGCGCCTCTGTCGGAAACAAGGCATAATTCAAAGCAACTCATGGTGTGACCAATGTCCATCAACTAGATCATGGGTGGCCACCTTATACTCGGGTCAATGGCCATGAGGATCCCAGAACCATGCTGGATTGAGATATGCCAACAATTTGATTAATTTTACCATATTTTCATGTATTTTGATTATAGAAACTCACTAGTACCTGCTGCATTTCCCACCCTCGGCTTATACTCGGGTCAATCTATTTTCCTGGGTTTTCAGGTCAAAATTAGGTACCTCGGCTTACATTCGGGTTGTCTTATATTTGAGTATATATGGTAGATAAATAGGGACCACGTCGGTGAGAAGGTATTTATTTATTTAGATTTATATCACCGCCCACCCGCCATGGTGACTCAGGGCGGTTTACAGTCAGGAAAAAACAAGAAACAAAACGACAACAAACAACACACACACCCCACAAACAGCTAAAATCCATCCCTCCTTCTGGCCAGAGGACGTTGGTCTTTTCCTTCCCTGGGCAGATAGGGCCCAGGATTAGGAAGTAGACGCTTCCAGCTAAAAACCTTAAAACTGTTAAAATTTACAATTAAAATCTAAAAAAGATTAAAAACAGATTAAAAACACACCAGATGCTACAGCTAGTAATTTAAAAGTAGAGAAAGAGAGGGGCTCAGATCACCCAATGTGCTGGTGTCATTATACCTTCCGCACCCCATATCTGTCCCGCCAGCCATGTTTTTAGATTCTTCCTAAAGGACAGCAGCTCTGTCTGGAGACGTAGCTCCGTAGGCAGGAGGTTCCACAGGGCCGGAGCGGACACAGAGAAGGCCCTCCTTCTAGTGCCAGAGAGATGCGCCTCTCTGGCCGATGGAATAACTAGGGAGCCTCTCCGGTCCGCTCTGGTGGGACGGGCAGATGTTCTTGGGGTGAGGCGTTCTCTTAAGTATCCTGGCCCACTACCATGTAGGGCTTTAAAGGTGATAACCAGCACCTTGAATTGCACCCGGAGGCAAACCGGCAACCAATGCAGCTCCCGAAGCAGAGGGGAGGCATGTGCATACCGCCCACACCCCATCACAACCCGGGCTGCCACGTGCCTTGCATTCCAGTGTTGAGGCATGCCTGCCACGTGTCTACGGAAATATCTCCAGATGCAGACGCTTTGGCTATAAACAGAGATTAGGACTGAACCCTAGAGTCAGATACGACTGGCTTTCCAGCAAGGGCATCCTTTACCTTTATCTTAGTTCAAAAAAGTTTGAAAAAACATCCCTTGCCTAGTTGTATTCTAGACTCCAGGTATGCTTCATTGTCCGCCTGGATGCCTCCCGTCCCCCCCGAAAAAAAATAATCTTTGGATCAATTTCTCATCGTTTTCTCATTTTACTCGTGGCCACCATGACCTCCTCGTGCGATGGAAGTAGAAGGAGGGTGGCTGGGGGACGGGAATTTCGCTCTAACAATTACAAATCCCATTAATAATGGAACAACAGTTTACCGTTGGGTATGAAGTCTTGGGGAAGAAAAGGAGAACGAATGAAAGGGAGAGGGTGGAGGTGGGGGGAGATAAAACAGCTGTAATTAAATTAATGAGCCCTGTAGGTGCCACGGGAAGCAAGCGGAGAGTCTGCCTTCCTACTGACTCAGCTTTAAAGCTGGATGGAAGAGGAAAAGTTTTGACTGGGATTTTGGGTGGAAATGATGCCAACCCCTTGAGCATCGCAGACAAACGCTTTCATAGCAGAGCTTTCTGCCTATTGCACCTTTCTGAACTTTAACATGATCTATGATCCACACTCCATCCTTTCTTTTCTTCCTTGTAGGAAGTTAATTAATCCCCTGAACTTTAAATGGTAACAGGAAAAGGTAAAGGTAAAGTTGGTACTCATCTCTATTTACAGCCAAAGAGATAATGCTATGTGCATCTACAGCTGTTTCTGTGGACATGTGGCAGGCATGACTAGACACAGAACGCTGTTACCTTTCTCACCAAAGTGGCACCTATTTAATCTACTTCCAATTTCTTACTTCCTTACTTTACTGGCGGGACAGACCAGTGCTATTACATTATGCATCGGTGAAATTAATAAAGCTTCCCAATCCAGGAACATTTGGTTTTCCAAATCCGTAGCATCTGCTCCCACTAAAAAATGACAGCCGATTAGCAAAATCTAAAGTTTGGGCAGAAGCGTGGAGCTAATAACGCGAAATTAAAATTTACATCTTCTTCCAGTGTAATGAAGACCATTAAAAAGGGGGGTGATAAAACTCTTTTGATTAACCCCCTTTCCCCCATTCCATGCCGTTTTGTACGCCGCAGATTTAAATCCCCGGCAATTCGAAACTCACAGCGCCAGTAAACTGACGTGAATATATCTTAATTTAAAAACCGAGAAATTATGGAGCACAGTGGAATGAAATCTCCTAATATACTCATGTTTTTATTGGCAAAATAAAACAAGATTGGGGGCGCAGCTCTGACGGAGAAGGCAACCGTCACTAAAGGCTTATGGAGTTGGTCCTATGCTTTCTTGATGGCATCGTGCTCTGCATTATCCCAGAAACACAATTGGTTTATTGCTTAATTAGCTTGCTACTGGAATAATAATTATATACCATGAGGAAAGTGCAGCCGATGCTAAAAAAATTCTTGCACCATTCCAATTCGGGCTCACTGGACTTGCGTTTCTTTTCTTGTGGGGAAAGGGAGAGAATAACGGCTTGGTCTCCTTGAGGTGGGATGATGGTGTGGCTCAAGTGGTTAAGATGCTGGACTTGCTGACTGGAAGGTTGGAGTCCGATTCCGGAGTACTGCAGGACGGAATGAGCTCCTGTCTTTGTCTCTGCTCCTGCCAAATGAAAGCAAGAAATTGCAAGTAGAGAAATAGGGACCACTTTGGTGGGAAGGTAAACAGCTTTCCGTACACTCTGGCCTGCCTGCCTTCCACATTTCATTTCATTTATTAGACTTGTATGCTGCCCTACTCAGAGCAGCTAACATACCATGAAGCAACATGTTGTTGTTCAGTCGCACAGTCGATTCCGACCCTTTGCGATGACCCCATGGACCACTGTCCGCCAGGCACTTCTGTCCTCCATCCTCCTCCTCAACTCGCTCAGCTTTGTGCCCATTGTGTCGACAATACCATCTAGCCATCTCATTTTTGGCCGCCCCCTTCTTCTTTTGCCTTCCACCCTTCACAGCATTAAGGCTTTCTCAAGCGAAACCTCTCTTTTCATTTGATGTCCAAAGTACCTTAGCTTCATCTTTACAATTTGACCTTCAAGGGAGCAGTCAGGGTTGATTTTTTCTAAGATTGACCTATTTGTTCTCCTCGCTGTCCAGGGGACTCTCAAAACTCTCCTCCAACACCACATCTCAAAGGCATCTATTCTTCTCCGCTCAGCTTTCCTAATGGTCCATTTTGTATATTACAATACAGTAAAACCTCACGTAAAGAGCGCCTCGCAATTTGCAAATTTCACATGAATTGCACAAATTGACCAAAACCTAAAAACGACTGGTGTTTTTGCATCTTCCTTGAACAAAATTTTTTTTAGGTAATGCTGTCATATCCAAGGACATATTTAGTACAGTCAAACCTCACATAAAGAGAACCTCGCTTAAAGAGTAACTAGCTTAAAGAGCAGAATATTCTCTGAATGTTCGCCTCGCTTAACAACTAAAACCAACCAAAAACTCACTTAACAACTAAATCGGGGTTCACAATCCTTCCCCCGCCAGAAGTCACAATTGGTCACTTACAATGGTGTTTCGCTTAAAGAGCAATCCCGTGGGAATGCATTATGCTCTTTAAGCGAGGGACCACTGTATTACAATATCAAATATAAATACAGCAACATAATACAATACAATCGATACAATTGATAAATCTAACATAAAAGTAAAAATACGATACAGTCGCGTGGCTCTTTATCTCTTCCCAGCCAGGGAAGGGCAGGCCTGGATTAGCTGCGGTGGCGGCGGTCTTCGGCCAGCCGCAGCCCAGGCAGTTCTGATCCCTTCCCGACATGTCCACAGAAATGTCTGCAGATACAGACAGTGCTGGATCTTTGGCTATAAACAGAGATGAACAATGAACTCTAGAATACGGCGTGCATCCAAGCAAAGGCCACCTTTACCTCCTTAAGGTGTGGAATGAAAGAGTTGGAAAATTGTCTTTGGCAACAGATATTTGTCTTGACAGATCCCTGGGAAGAGAGGACGCCATGGACATAGACAGACTTCGTGGCTGAAGAACCGGAGAGACTGCTGTGGCAGATCCTCAGAAGAACTAATCCAAGCAGTTAAGAACAGGAAGACTATCACCATGATGATAGCCAATATCTGGAATGGATATGGCTCCTGAAGAAGGAGAAGAAGAAGAAGACAAAGACAACGAAGAAGAAGAAGAAGACAAAGACAACGAAGAAGAAGAAGACAAAGACAATGAAGAAGAAGAAGAAGACAAAGACAAAGAAGAAGACAAAGAAGAAGACAAAGAAGAAGAAGACAAAGACAAAGACGAAGAAGAAGAAGAAGAAGACAAAGACAAAGACGAAGACGAAGAAGAAGAAGAAGAAGAAGACGAAGAAGAAGAAGGAGGAGGAGGAGGTTGCTTCTTTCTCTGCCCATGGCAGCAACTGTAACTCATATCCAAGAATGGATTTTTCCATGGAAGCAGGAAAAATGCCACTGGTGTGAAATTGTTTAAGGAGAATCCTAGCTTGCCATGAAGTGACCCACACACTACAATCTCAGAGCCATCTCCTGTGGCATGTATGAAATGAGACATGCAGGATTTAACACCAGGACTGCAATGGACTGCCACAGCCTTGAGGAGATTATCAAGGTGTGTCTTCACAGCCAGGCCATCTGCTATGGCCTCTTCCGCCTCCATGACCAATGGGGATCAGAGTTCCTCCTCTGCTCATTTTGCTGTTGGACCCAATAGGATGGTTTCCAGTGGCATTTCCTCCACTGAAGGGGGACCATCACCCCACCTAAAGGGGCTCATCTGCCCATATCCATTGGCCCCTTTAGGGAGTCAAGTTATTTACCGCCACCCAACACTCAATGTTGAGTCACTGGCTGTACGGTCTTCTCCATTGTCATAGTGGGATGTCTGGCCAGACATTCTCTGGCAAGCTTTGGGCAATTGACTAGTTGCCAAGGAAGGTTTGCATTCTGCCTTTAGAAACCTTTTCCATGTACAGGATTCAAATGGTTTTTATCCCTGGTTGTTTTAACGACAATACATTTGATTGCTTTTAGGGGCTTTAAATGTTTTTCATTCACCAGTTGCTTCGGCGACAATAAATTTAATTGCCTTTAATTGCTTTAAAATGGTTTTTGTTCACTGGTTGTTTTAATGACAATATGTTGACTTGCTTTTCGATATTTCCAATTCATTTTACTCCTTGCGCAGCATCTGCTTTCAAAAACGTGGCAGCCACCTTGAAGCTATTCTCCAGGATATTGCTGCCTGTACATGGGAAGGTAAAGGTTGCCCTTGCTCGAAAGCGAGTCGTATCCGACTCTAGGGTACAGTGCTCATCTCCATTTCTATCCAAAGAGCAAGCATTGTCTGCGTCTGTAAATGTTTCTATTCTTTGCCCATATGTAGATCTTAATTCAGACTCGCTTCTGCAAACATGACCACAAAGTTCTACCCAAACCACCCCACACCCGCAGACCATTGCCTCGGATAACGCTAAGAATCATTATCCAGAATCGTCATCCGATGCAAGTTTTTTCCAAAAAACTTCCATCGTTATCCGATCCTAGCGTTATCCGATGCAATCGTTATCCGGGGTATTACTGTACATATATTTGAAAGCTACACCCCCATGAATGGTGTTCTACCTATCAAATTCAGTGTCATTCACTCGAACAGACAGAACACCCATTCTACGGAGGGACATATACATACACACACAGACACAAACACGCACATATATAGCTTAGGATGAGTTTGAACATAACACTCTTATCATTGTGACACAGCTGTAGGGAGAATCCTTTAATCGTGGACTTCCTCCTTGAGAGAAAAAAATATAAATTTATGACCAGGCTTTAAGTTCCTAAGAGAGCTAGAGAGATTGCCAGAAGCAACCGTACGACTTCCCATTGGCTGTAAACAGCTTTAATCTCCTGGCGCTGTCATTTTCAAGTCAAGGGATATTAGAGTGCAACATAATTATGCAGTTGTGAGCAGAAACACTCTCCTAAAGGAGATTTTTTAAATGCTTTCTGACCCAAAAACCTTCTTCTGTGGCAGTCCAGCTCCTGGTCAGTCTTTACGAAATCCTGTTGTCAATTGTTAAAGCAATGTCAATTGTTGGTCTTCTGCTCCTTGTAACAATTCCCAGTGGATGGCCATGTTAGCCAAGCGCCACGCAAACAATAACAAGCAGGAACAACTAGAGAAAGCTTATGTCGTAATATGTATTGTTAAGTTGCCCTTGCTCGAAAGCCAGTCGTATCTGACTCTAGGGTTCAGTGCTCATCTCTGTGTATAGCCAAAGAGCCAGCGCTGTCTGCATCTGCAGATGTGTCAGTGGTCATGTGACAGGCATGCCTAGACACTGGAGTGCACGGAACGCTGTTTACCTTCCCACCGAAGTGGTCCCTATTTATCTACTTGCAATTTTTTGCTTTTGAGCTGCTAGGTTGGCGGGAGCTCACTCTGTAAGGCAGCACCTGGGAATCTCCAACCTTCCATTCAGCGAGTTCAGCATCTTAACCACTTGACCCTCTATGTATTATTAGGGACTATATCTAATGGGACTGTGTGTAGCTCAGGGGTTACAATGCTGGGAGTCCTATCTCTCATAGTAAATTAAAAGTTGCCCTTGCTCTAAAGCTATTTCTACCCAAATCTAGGGTTCAGTGCTTATCTTTGATTACAGCCAAAGAGACAGCACTGTCCATGTCTACAGACGTTTCTGTAGTCATGTGGCAGGCATGACTAGATGCTGGAGCTCACAGAATGCTGTTATCTTTCCTGCCAAAGTGGTACCTATTTACCATGAGGAACACCCAGAGGAAGGTGGAGAGATAACACCAGGGAAACATTACAAGGTCACTAAATAACACCATTGGAGTCCATTAGATGAAAGGCCACTGCATTATATTCGCAGGGTAATCGTCATGGTCGATCGCCATGAGGATTGCACAATATTCAGATTTGGATACGGAGGAGGAAGAAGAAGAAGAATCAGATGAAGCAGAAGCTATTTCTACCCAACTCTTTGATTACAGCCAAAGAACCAACACTGTCCATGTCTGCAGGTATTTCTGTAGTCATGTGGCAGGCATGACTAGATGCGGGAGCTCACAGAATGTTGTTACCTTTCCTGCCAAAGTGGTACCTATTTACCATGAGGAACAACCAGAGGAAGCTGGAGAGATAACATCAGAAACATTATAAGGTCGCCACTAGATGAAAGGCTACTGCATTATATTCTCAGGGCAATCTTCATGGTTGATCGCCATGAGAATTGTACAATATTCAGATTTGGATAAGGAAGAAGAAGAAGAAGGAATGGATATGGCTCCTGAAGAAGAAGAAGAAGAAGAAGAAGAAGAAGAAGAAGAAGAAGAAGAAGAAGAAGAAGAAGAAGAAGAAGAAGAAGAAGAAGAAGAAGAAGAAGAAGAAGAAGAAGAAGAAGAAGAAGAAGAAGAAGAAGAAGAAGAAGAAGAAGAAGAAGAAGAAGAAGAAGAAGAAGAAGAAGAAGAAGAAGAAGAAGAAGAAGAAGAAGAAGAAGAAGAAATAATAATATCTTGTATCTCCCTCGGCACCCAAAAAGATAAAAAAATAAAGCAAAGAAAAATAAATTAAGCATCTCCCAATCTCAAAATTAGACAGAGCCCTTATTCTGGGTCAAGTTTTGGGATTTGCTGACCTGGGCTTTGACAGTGAAAGTCATCACATTGGCGAGTGTGTTAATGCTTATTAGCTCTTGGCATGGCCCCGGAACAGGAGTGCAGCCCTTTGGAGAGAGATTATTTCCCAGCGATGGATAGATATTTACTGCCTGACCTGGTCTCACTAATAAATGCCATTTTATTGTCGTGGCTTCCAGTGAGACAAAGGGCTTGATTAACGGCTTCCCGCAGTTCTGTTTTCCTCCAGATAAAGGAGGGCTGGTGAACTTAGCAGCACGGATCTACAAAGGAATAGTTCAAATGTTTTAGAGCAACCTGTGTGATCTTCCCAAGACTCTCCATTTGAAGGGAAACCTGCGCAGCGATTTATTGCTTGTGTGTGTGTTTCTGAAGCTTCAGGTGAACTTCTAAACGTAAAGGTTTCCCTTTCTTGAAATCCATTTGTATCCGTCTCTAGGGTTCAGTGCTCATCTCTGTATTGTCGGTAAGCTGCCCTAAGTCGCCATGGCGAGTGGGCAGCAATATAAATTTGAACTAATAGTAATGATGATGATGATGATGATGATGATAATAATAATAATAATAATAATAATAATAATAATAATAATAATAATAATAATAATAATAATAATAATAATAATAATAATAATAATAATAATAATAATAATAGCCAAAGAGCCAGCGCTGTCTGCATCCGTGGCCATGTGGCAGGCATGACTAGACACCAGAGTGCACAGAACACTGTGACCTTCCCACTGAAGGGGTCCCTATTTATCCAATGCATTTTCTTGCTTTTGAACTGCTAGGATGGCAGGAGCTGGGACAAAGATGGGAGCTCACTCCGTCCTGTAATACTCGGGAATCGAGCTGCTGACCTTCCGCCTCCCAGTGAGCGTCTTAGCCACTTGAGCCACTGCAGCACTCCCAAATCCATGTAGGAATCTGAACAGGCTGAGGGTTGGAGTCGGTCAATGCAAGACCAACATGTTCAAGTGGGGGCTTGCTGGCAGACAACAACACGCTGTGTGAATGTGGAGAAATAGAATCTGGATCATTTGCTTGCCTCTCAATTACTACTGGACACATGTACCAACTGCAGTGGTTCAAATAGTTAAGATGCTGAACTCGAAGACTGGAAGGTCAGAGTTCGATTCCCGAGTACTGCAGGACAGAAGGAGCTCCCATCTCTGTCCCAGCTCCTGCCAACCTAGCATTTCGAAAGCAAGACACTGCAAGGAGATAAATAGGGACCACTTCAGTGGGAAGGTTAACAGCGTCCCGTGCACAAGGCATGTCCATCACATGTCCACAGAATCATCTCCAAATGCAGACCGCGCTGGCTCTTTGGCTATAAACAGAGATGAGCACTGAACCCTAGAGTCGGATATGACTGGATTTCGAGCAAGGGCAACCTTTACCTTTACATGTTTACCTTTGTTGTTTGGCCAACAAGAAAGCCAAAAAGGTGGTTTCATTTTTGTCAGTTTAAATTTTGACCTGGACAATGAAAGAAGAAGAATCTAAAAGTCTCATCCTGCTTCTAAATATCCACTTCCTTCCTTCAGAAATCCACATTCCTTGATGAACCAGACCAAATCCTCCTTCCCTTCTAAAATTGAATGGGACGTGTGTTCAAGGAAGAGACTTCCTCTACCACAATGGCAGCAATTTTGTTCCTCGAATGTCCTTTGTTGGGTGGGGGGCCACATGAAATGGCACCAGGGGCCGGATCCGGCCCACAGGCCTTAGGTTGGGAACCGCTGATGTAAAGAAATTAATTGACCTCAGGGATTTCACTGGCTATTCTCCCTATTTTACGAACAACTCACATTTGCCAAACTACGAGCCACATGCCGTGTTTTTCCTCCTCTGTGGTTTTGACGGTAGGTTCAATGATCAGTCCTTTCTCATCCGTCTGCCGGTTGACACCAAACGCCTCAGAGCGTCTGTGTCTTTCCCCCGATTCCATTTTTCTATCACTCAGTAACCCGTGTTTTCCATCCGGAGGTCACTCTTAAAGGTCCGCGTGTTGTGTTTTTCATTTCTGCCTTGTCACGAAGTACTTGCCAGTGCATCTATCAAAGTAATCATTGGGTCTTGATGTGGGAATATGGTTCTTCTCACATTTTTCATTACCGGGTAATTTATTAATATCCTTCGGAGCGACAGAAGATTTATCCTGATATAAAGGACTATTGGCAACAAGAAAGCGTTTCACACACGGGAATGAGCAGCAACTCTTCTGTGAGAAAGTGGCCTATCACCTCTGGTCAAGCCTTCAATGCCATACCAGGTATAATTTTTCCCTTTTGGCAAATCTCACAACTTTTCCCCATCCATTTTGATTGTGTGGATCATGATAAACCGTGGCAAGTCCTTAAAGAGATAGGAGTACCAGGGCACCTCATCTGTCTTCTGAGAAATCTGTACGTGAGTCAAGAAGCAACGTTTAGGGCAGGATACGAAACGACTGATTGGTTTAGAATAGGAAAAGGAGTACAACAAGGTTGTATATTGTCACCCTGCTTATTTAACTTATATCATGTGCAATGCAGGGCTGGATGAAGCACAAGCAGGAATTAAGATTGCTGGTAGAAAACGTCAACAACCTGAGATAGGCAGATGATACGACCCGAATGGCAGAAAGTGAAGAAGACCTAAAGAGCCTCTCGATGAGGGTGAAAGAGGAGAGTGCAAACGCTGGCCTGAAACTCAACATTAAAAAAGAACGAGATCATGGCATCTGGACCCATCACTGCCTGCCAACAGAAGGGGAGAAAATGAAAGCAGTGAAAGACTTTACCTTCTTGGGATCGAAGATCACTGCAGATGGTGGTTGCAGGCAAGATATAAAAAGACACTTGCTTCTTGGGAGGCAAGCCATGAGAAACCTAGGCAGCATAATACAAAGTAGAGACACCACCTTGCCAACACGCCCCGAAATCAAATCTTTGGCTAATCATGTTGCCTTTTGATTCTGGTGAGAACCTAATTGTTCTTTTTCCAGATGGACCACTAAAACAGAGGTTCTCAACCTACGGCCCACAGGCCAGCCCCAGCCCATGGTACCATTTCATGTGGCCCACGCCACTTGTCATGAGACGACATCTCTTTCCTCACGTTCCCAAAGCCTGGAGGGGACCTAGTTTCACTAGGCCTCAAAAAATCATTTCCCTTCTTTGTCTCACAAGACTGCGTGTCACGAGACAGCTTGTTTTCAGTTCAGTGTTCCTATTTCTTATCTCTAAGCTAGCTGAGTTCCCATGTTTTGACTATTGTAGAACACTGACTGTACACGTGTGTAAGCACCTTCCCTTGCTATGGGAAACTCTCTCACTGTTTCTGATTGGCCCAAAAGACCCCACCTGACTGCAGAATCTCCATTTTTGGAGAGAACCGGGGGGAGTTCGCTTTTGGATGTCTATGGGTTAACATCTTTGCCTGGGGGACTATCCCTTTTATGCTTTCACAATGATTACCTAGAGTGATTGGCCTTTCTGGACTGGTCTTTATGCTATAGGACTATGTTTTGTTTTGAACTGACTGTTATGCTTTATGAACCTAATCAATAAACCGACGTTTGCTTCAACAACGTCTCTTCATTGGACTAAAGGGTAAGCGAAGCAATGCATTCACCCACAAGCCCCTGAATACGCTACCTGATTAAAACCTCCTTGCGGAAGAGAAGCAGCTGGTTAGCTGCATTGCCAGCCAGCTCGCCCTCTGGGGGCTTTGGTTTAGGAGGGCCAGACCAGAGGGGGCCGGCTGGTTTCGTGACACCACTGCCACCACCGGAAGTGGACGAATTTACGACAACCATTAAATGTGCCCACCGCTGTCATAAAGGCATAAATGTTGCCATAAAATGCACCTGTGATTGTTGCAAATGTGTTTATGATAGCTGTGGACGCATTTTACAATAGTGTTTATGGCGGGGGAACCACTACTCTGGACCCGCTCAACTGTCTGAAGGGGTGTGGTCTGGCCCACAGCATCAAAAGTTTGAGAACTGCTCCACTAAAGACTACAACTGCACCATTACTTTGTATGAAGGTTGGGAGAGGAATGATACTTCTTTAAGATTAATGCTTGTTGAAAATAATGGGGTAACAATGCTCACCATGTCTCCCTGGTCTCTCGTTCATGAAAATTAAAGCGCAAGAGGCCTGCTACAAAAGACGGCTGGCTAATTACTCTCCTGGCAGAAATTATGGGATGGTGGGAGATATACCAGCAATGTGATTAGCAGCTGTGCCAGGACCCATTTCCCACCATTCCGTACAGCTATTTCATTAATTGGGTTTCACAGTTCATTTCTCCATTGCCACACTCACGATAAAGAAACAAACAAATGAAGTAACCAATAAATAGGATGGGGTGTGAAGCAGGTCCTATTGTCATCCTCTGTGTCTGCCAGATTGAGATGGTTAAAAAAACAACAACATTCAGACCCCTTCAGTTGCTCTCAAGTTATTTCTTTGTGCAAGTATATAATGCCAGTCTGGCTAGGTTTATCCTGCTATGGTAGTAGAGTAGACCCTACTGCCAGTGACTCGTTGCTGAGTGTCATGTGGTGGTTAACTAACCTGACATCCCTGAGGACTAGTGGCCTTGGTGACGTCTACAGGGAAGGGTGATGGTCCCCAAGTGGATTAAATACCCCTTGAATCCATCTTGATGGAGGCCAGCAGCTTCATCCATCCTGGCCTGGGGCTGATGATGAGGACTTTGTGTGCCAAAAGGGCTCAGGACTAGAAAGTGAGTTGTGGACCTGAATCAGTGGCACTATGGATGTCACACTGTGATGTGGAAGGCAGATGAAAGCTCATGGCATTATATGCACAGGACAGTCTTCATTGATCACCATGATGATGATCACCAATATTTGGAATCGGATACAGCACAAGAAGAAGAAGAGGAAGTAGATGGTCATCTCCATTTATATCTAAAGAGCCAGTGCTGTCTCCATCTGCAGATGTTTCCATGGACATGTGGCAGGCATGACTAGAGTGCTTCAGTGGGAAAAGAAACAGCATTCTGTGCACTCTAGTGCAGTCCCTTAGCAAGCAAGCAAGGAAACATTCATGGCCCATCTAATTCGATTCATAAATTTGCTTGGTGTTACTCTGCGACTGAATCTGTCCTGTTGCAATCCAGAATTTAGACTAATCAGTCCAAATCTGTCTGGTACGTGTACAGCCTATGTCAGAGATTATCAACCTGTGGCCCATGGGTCTGTTGCGGCCTGCGGCACCATTTCATGTGGGGGCCCCCACTGCCTCCACCACACCAGGAAGTGCCATGGGGTGGAGGAAGCGCAAAATGGCCGTCCGGCCCCTGAAGCTGTCTGAGCCGGCCCCTGGCTCTAAAAGGTTGAGAACTTTTGCTCTATGTAAATCGTCACACAAGCTCATATTTTGCATGCAAAACATTAATTTAGTCTCTTGGAAAAATTGTACTTTGTTTCTAGTCAGCTGATATCGATGACAAGCTAGTGGTAAGCTGAAAACGTAGCCTCACATCTTAGCATTTAATTGTGCCGTCTCACACAACCCCCAGAATTAGTAAATTGGAACCCATTCCAGAGGCTGCGCAAGGATTTATTGGCAATGCTGTGGAAATATATGTCATTCGCAGGGAGATAAAATATCTTCCAGAGAACATCCCAAAATCCTGGCAGGACTTTCCTAGCAGTAAACTTTGCTACCGTTTCCATTTTCACCGTGAGCATCTCTTCCGCGCGGGTGGACAGATGGCCGTTCATGCACTAGTGCGCATTGAAGCACATACGTCAACGATGACAAGATGTTTTGGCGCCAAATATGCCAATGCAATCTTCCAAATTTCTGCCTATCTATCTTTCAGGGGTGGGGAAAGGGAGTGTGGTATGAAACCGGAGCTGGATGGAATTAGGAGTGATTGTCGTTGGCGCATACGCGTTGAACATGAAAGAAGGCAATTAGGCCACCTGGATTGGTCTCCCTTCGCAATATGCACTGGTCTATATTATATTTTTGGAAACTGTAGTGCTCTTTGTTGCTGTTTCTGGCAGGATGAAATTGGTCTGCATGAAGGAAGAGAATCAAACCATGTCTATGTTTATCAGAGATTAAACAAAACAACAACAGAATGACAAAAATGTTGTGGCATTTAAAGACCAACTGCTGTATTTTAATGTGTGCTTCCGTGGATCAAGCTCACTTCGTCAGACGTGATTTGTGCCATGGCTTGAAAGGAAGCCACCCAGCTGAAGTAAACAGATCAGGGGGTCCCAACCTTTTCTGTGTGTCTAGTCATGCCTGCCACATGACCACGGAAACGTCTGCAGAAGCAGACAGCGCTGGCTCTTCGGCTATGAACCCGAGACGAGCACTGAACCCTAGAGTCTAAATACAGGAAATCCAAATTTGTCAAAACAAACCGATTCCTTCATGGATTTAGGAACATTGCAGTGGCTCAAGTGGCTAAGACGCTGACCGGGAGACGGAAGGTCAGCAGTTCGATTCCCGAGTACTGCAGGACGGAATGAGCTCCTGTCTTTGTCCCAGGTCCTGCCAACCTAGCAGTTTGAAAGTAATAAATTGCAAGTAGATAAATAGGGACCACTTCGGTGGGAAAGGTAAACAGCATTCCATGCGCTCCGGTGTCTAGTCATGCCTGCCCCATGACCACAGAAATGTCTGCAGATGCAGACAGCGCTGGCTCTTTGGCTATAAACAGAGATGAGCACTGAACCCTAGAGTTGGATACGACTGGCTTTTATGCAAGGGAGACCTTTACTATTGCTTTCCCTAAACTCCCAGTAGGTTGGTGTATGCTGGTAATTCTGTTGTTAATGGTCAGCACCGCAATTTGAGATAAATTAAAACCGGCTGACTTGTGACATAATTTAATGTGGCTGCTGGCTCAGGAGAAGCCGCATGATTTAAATGCTGGGAGAAAGAGGGGAATGAGATGAACAGGAGAGGAATTAAGAACTGTGCAAAGATTACGGGGACGTGAACTGCAGGCAAGGTCTGAAACGCATCACGGAAGCCGGAAGGAGAAAAAGAACCAGAGCAGAACACTCTATTCTCTCTCAAGAGAGAAACAGTGGAGAGATACACAAAGAAATTAGCGGACAACCCATCCAACCTCAGTTAAAATAACCTCTTCCTGATGCTGAAAGAAGTCCTCTGAAAATAAGGTTTAAAGGTTTCCCTTGCTCAAAAGCTAGTCATATCTGGCTCTAGGGCTCAGTGCTAATAATAATAATAATAATAATAATAATAATAATAATAATAATAATAATAATAATAATAATAATAATAATAATAATAATAATAATAATAATAATAATAATGACGCCGACGACGACGACGATGACGACGATGACGATGGTTCTTCAGCCATGAAGTCCATCTATGTCCAGAGCCTCCTTTCTTTCCAGGGATCTTTCCTTGCAGAGCGAGTTGGAGTATTCTATACTTTATGTTGTTCCTCATGTTATGGCCGTGGTACTGAAGATTTCTTTGCTTGATGTTCTTAAACAATTCTTGTTATTTGTCCATCCGGACTGACACTTTTACATCAGTCACATGTTCAATCCATTATATCCTTAGCAGCCATCTGTAGATCCACATTTCAAAAGCTTTGATTCTCTTTTCAGGCGCTTTAGTCAATGTCCAAGCTTCGACTCCATATAGCAATGATTCTCAACATTTTCAGGAAATGGGCCTTGACCATGACTCTTGGGCAGCTGATCAGGCTGGTCATGTGATTCTTCCTAACCATAAGCAGAAGCAAAATGTGTGCCGCGCATGCGCAGAATGCATTTAGCAGAGTTCTGCGCATGCGTGGTGTATGTTTTGCTTCTGCTTCCGGGAGCGGTGAGGTCATCAGGGGCCGGATGAATTGGCTTTAGGGGTCAGGTCTGGCCCACTGGCCGTAGGTTGTGAATGCTTGCCATATAGCGATGGTGGGAATACGTAACAGAAATATGATACTTCTTTCAAAAGATGGAAGAAGGGTGGGAAAACAGATTATGTAACATTTGCTTCCAATAAGATGGATGTGGCCTGATATTGGGTAGATGTCATTTACTCCTTTTAATTCCTTTTTGTTTTAGATATGTTAATTTTAGCTTTGTATGTTATTATATGCAACAGTCAATCCAACATCTTCGAATTGTCTATTATTTTTGTCATTTTTTAAAAAAATTCCTGAACTTTAGATTCAGACATTTGTTTTTCTTCTGCTTCCCAAAGACTTTACTACTTAAGAGCAAACGGATGCCAGACCATCATCTTTCTTAAATTACTTTTTCAATAGTGGGTGATTTATAGCTGATTAGCTAATTAAATCAAATATAAGTGGCTGAAAGTAAATCTATTTTTATCATCCCTGTAAATTAAAAGTTCTGCACCATAAAAAGTCAAGACCATCTTGAAAATGACTACCCAAGTGCTTTTTATGTGCAAACAGGATTTATTGTCAATTAACGTATTGGACTGAAGAGTCAGCATAACTCTGTGCCCAAGATATTTTTAAATAGATAAATGGATAGATATATAAACATATATTGGATCGTGCTATCAAAAGCAGCTGCGCATCACAGTCATGAGCCAGAGTTAGCTATTCCTGTATTGAAGAGCTCCTTACTTTGGGCTTATATTCACCTATAACAACATTTAATTATCTGTTTCTGTCATCTGTAGTTAATATAAACACATTTCCCCTCTTTATCAGTTTATCCTTTTTCATAAATTATCGGTAATGAATATAATAGGCTTTTTTAAAAAAAGGATCCTCCTATAAAATATCTTCAAATATTCACCACCCTGGCCTCTGCAGTGAGATCCATGATGATGATGATGATGATGATGATGATGATGATGATAGAGGAGGAGGAGGACGACGACGATGATGATAGAGGAGGAGGAGGACAACAACAACAACGACGCAGACGATGGCGACAGCGATAATAATAATAATAATAATAATAATAATAATAATAATAATAATAATAATAATAATAATAATAATAATAATAATAATAATAATAATAATAATAATAATAATTTGATGTCAGAAATTATTCTGGGTTGAAAGGATTTTTGTGGAAGAAACTCCACTCAGGGAAAGCCCAAATGAGGCACCTTTCATGTCCCCAAGAGCTGGAACAAAGACAGGCACTCAATCCTTCATGGGTCTCAATCCTGGGTCTCGAACTGCCAACATGCTGGCCTTCCAGCTAACAAGGCGAGCTTCTTAACCCCTGAGCCACCGCATCCCCCTTAGAACTCAGTAAATGTTACATACAGGAATTCTGGAATACACTCCCTGGATTTCTATGGAAACTTACTCTCATCTTTATTATCCTTCCAAAGTCCCCTCAAATTAATGCCACCATTTCAAGAAATGGTTACATTTTGCAGCATTCATAGCTCAGGAAATCTCATTTTTCATAACCAATAAAAGCCAGGATGAGTAATTAAAAAGAGAGAGAAGTGAGAGTCAGTAAGAGAAGAAAGCTCTTTGCGGCATAAATTTTCCCAGTTGGCCTTCTTCTCGGAAGCACGTAGATCAATACACCCTCCAACATTCACAATTGAAAAGAATAATGTGTTTTTATACTTATTTTAAAAACACACACCAAAAAAAACCCATCAGCAATATACAAATACAATATCTTCTTCTTGTGCCATATCCAATTCTGAATATTGGCGATCCTCATGGCAATCACCCATGAAGATTATCCTGAGAATATAATGCAGTGGCCTTCCACCTGCCTTCCACATTAACCTGACTCCCTAAAGGGGCCAACGGATATGGGCAGATGAGCCCCTTTAGGTGGGGTGATGGTCCCTCCTCAGTGGAGGAAATGCCACTGGAAACCATCCTATTGGGTCCAACAGCAAAATGAGCAGAGGAGGAACTCTGATTCCCGACGGTCATGGATGCGGAAGAGGCCATGCCAGATGGACTGTCTGTGAAGGCGCACCTTGTCCATATCCTCAAGGCTGCGGCAGTCCATTGCAGTCCCGGTGTTAAATCCTGCATGTCTAATTCCATACGTGCCACAGGAGATGGCTCCGTGATCATAGTGTGTGGGTCACTTCATGGCAAACTGGGATCCACCTTCAACAAATTCATGCCCAATGTCATTTTTCCTGCTTCAGGAAAAAAATGCCTTCTTGGATATGAGTTCCAGCCACCGATGATGTTCATAGTATCCAGTTCCATGAGTCACTTTCTGGTCCTGAGCCCTCTTGGCACGCAAAGTCCTCATCAGCCTCAGGCTAGGATGGATGAAGCTGCTGCCTTACTTTTAGTTACTGTACTTGCGTACAAACTCATGAAGCCACTGAGCTTTGATAAGGACACATGAGCCTCCTTCCCACCCCATCATCATGTGCAATAGAACTTAACACAAAGTCGGAGCACATCAACCTCCTCCATTGAACAAGGAAACATTCCTTTAATGATGGAAGTAACTAAAAAATTGGTAAGGGCAAAGGTCACCTTTGCTCAAAAGCAAATTGTATCCGACTCTAGGATTCAGTCCTCATCTCTGTTTATAGAAAATGAGACAGTGGTGTCTGCATCTTCAGACATTTATGCAGACATGTGGCAGGCATGCCTAGACACTGGAGAGCATGGAATGCTGTTTGCCTTCCCACTGAAGTGGTCCCTATTTATCCACTTGCAATTTCTTGCTTTCCTGTCTTCAAGTTCGTCCTCTTAACCACTTGATTGAGCTACACAATGGGCTGCAGACTCAGTTGTGTATCTGATCAGTGGAGCCTACCAGAAAGGAAATAACATTGCGCCAGTGACCTTACATGCGTGCTTTGTAAACAGAAATTTGGCCCTCATGCTAACCAATGTAGGCCTTTGTTGTTGCAAAGAGGACTTAATTTCAAGTGGACAGTTCTTTCGAAAGAATTACTTCCATGCAATTGTTCCTCCCCTCCGCACCCCTCCTCCTTTTCAAGACGCCTCAATAAAAGAGCAGCCCGCATCTCTTCATTTCAAAATCGATAACCTTCAAGCGTCTGTGGTCTCCTTCGGGACCGAGGTAAATACAATTGAGGGAAGGCTGGAGGGAGTTGAAAAGCAAGTGGAGTCAATTGAAGCTAGAACAACACAGACAAAAATTGCACCATAAAAGCCACGAAAGGGAAGAAAATCGTGTTTAAACACTCAGCAGCTCTGGAAATGAAGGCTAGCAGTGTCTCCACCGAGATGGCCTGAAATTTCTTGCCATGACCCAAAAGGAAGGGATACAAAACACAGGGTGAGATTAAAAAGTACAGTAAAACCTCACATCAGTGGTGTAGCGTAGGTTTCAGCCGCCCGGGGCATAGGCCAAATTCCCAGCAGCGGCCTTTTTGCCCTGGCTGCTAAGGGGCGGCAGCGAATTTCCCATAGGAATGCATTGAAAACCAAAATCCATAACTTGAAACATGGTTTCCCATAGGAATGCATTGAAAACCAATTAATCTGTTCCAGAAAAAAATATTAACTCAAGCCATTATTATCAATTCATTTCTATTCATATTGCGAAAATTTTGTAACTTGAACCATTTGTAACTCAAGGTACCACTGTATTGTATTTTCACTGGAGGCTCTCAGAAAGAGACTATTCCATAATACAAATATCACCAAACGACTGGTTTGCTTTGAGCATCCAATTGTTACTGAAAATCAGTCCTCTGGGGCTGCACGGTTAAACAGAATTCTAAGCGAAGGCACGAAACCATCATCTTTAAATTTGGGAACCCTGTATACTCAAATAGACACTGCACAATAATGTTCAGGAGGAGAGTTAGCCTTTACAGACAGATTGGAAGAAGTGGATTCATAGCAGCTATTGCTCAGTGAAACATTACCTCTGAGATACAATTCTCATTACCAGAGAGAAACACAATTGTACTTCAACCATCTGCTTAAGGGCTGATGAAAAAAGAAAGCTCAATGTTCAGTTTTTTCTTTAGAATACAAATACTTATGTCTGGATCCGTTTTCTTAAAAAGTGTTGGCTTAGTCACATAATTGGCCGATGACTGGGAAAATCAGTTTTATCTATGTCTGTCTGTCTGAGTTTTTAACAGCATCAAACCATGAAAATGACCATAAGATTAATTCAAAATTAAATTATTGGAAGAATAATAAATTGACAAAGACCAAAGTATTTCTTGCAGGAAGTCTACTGAAGCAGTCAATTGTCCCTTTTGGTTCTGGGCAATGACTGGCTTACATCTTTCTAGTCAGTTCTCCCAGTCATATACCCAGAAGCCCCATTTTCTCAATTTCTTCAGAGACCTGCAAGAGTTCTTTTAAATATCTGTATTGTATTCTCTAACATTGCTATTTTATTTATTTAGTGTATGGCACTTGTACACATTGAGTCAACATATAACTAAACATTAATTTATATGGCTTAAGTGGCTAAGACGCTGACTGGAAAGCGGCAGGTTAGCAGTTCGATACCCAAATACTGCAGGACAGAGTGAGCTCCCGCCTCTGTCCCTGCTCCTGCCAACCTAGCAGTTTGAAAGCAAGACATTGAAAGTATATTAATAGGGACCACTTCGGTAGGAAGGTAAACAGCACTAGTCATGCCAGACACATGACCACAGAAATGTCTGCAGATACAGACAGCGCTTCAAATCCTGACGTTTTGGCTTGTTACAGCTTGTATGTTCGTGGACAAATGGATCTGAGGCTGTTGTAAACGTGGAAGTGGGTGCATTTATGGCAGCTATAAATGTACCTGCTTCTGCTCCTGGGGGGCCGGGCCTGGCCCGCTCAGCTGCCCAGGTGTGTGTGTGGTCAGGCCCACAATGTAAAAGGTTGGGAACCCCTGCCTTATATTTTTTTTACTTCCGTCATTTGGACTACAAAGCAGAGAGAAAGACTCTGAAAACAGAGTCACAGAAGCTGCCATTATTTCCACTTAATCAGTATGAAATCATTATTAGCTTTGTTAGGGAAATGGAATAACCTTCTTCCTACGACATCCATCATGACACAGAAAAATTAGAAAACACCATGAGCGCCATGCAGTGAGATTTGTTAAGCTTGCCAGCTAGATCAGAAACAAGTCGCTAATTTGTCTGGGAAAAGCGTGTGTGCGTTTATGTGTTGGTGTGTGTTGTGGGGAGAGAGAAGATGTTTAATTGCTGTGCATAATAAGCATACAACCGATGGAAAACAGCTATGAAGAACATGCACCATTGGGTTCCAGCTGCAATGCTGAAACAACATTAAAGTGATTTATACCGTAGCTTGAACTTAAGTCAAATAAATCAAGGGAAAGGGAAAAAAAGAATGAATAAACCAGATTTTTCTAGCACAGGCTCACAGACTTAAGAGTTTCCCATTTTTTTTTCAGTGGAGTTTAAGGCTTCCTGGAAAATGGGGAATGCATTTAGGGGAAATGAAGCCAGTTTTCAGAGTCCAACCCAGTTTCATCGCATCCCATTCATGTTTTGTAAGGAAAGGGGATTAATGTTCGAGGATATATCTTTGTGAAAGTGGTTAAGACTCTGGAACTTGAAGACTGGTAGAGTGGAGTTCGATACCCGAGTACTGCATCTGAATAAGCTCCAGCCTCTGTCCCTGCTCCTGCCAACCTTGCAGTTCGAAAGCAAGATATTGCAAGTAGATAAATAGGTACCACTTCGGTGGGAAGGTAAACAGCATTCTGTGCACTCTGGTGTCTAGGCATGCCTGCCATATGTCCACAGAAACATCTGTAAATGCAGACAGCACTGGCTCTTTGGCTATCAACAAAGTTGAGCACTGAACCCTAGAATCGGATACGACTGGTTTTCTAGCAGGGATATTTACCTAATTTTTACCTACTTTATCTTTACCTAATTTTCTTTCCATATGTACCATGCACAAGATGCTGAATGGATTTAAATTGCTTTGGGTTTAATCCTCCAGCTGCCACTCAGTCCATGGCGACACCTCCCTCCGGCCATTGGTGGCATCCCAGTGGCGAGGCTTCTAGCTACCCGTCAGTCCATGGTGACTCCTCCCTCCAGCCATTGGTGGGGGCCTGGAGGTGGTGGCTAGACCTCCAGTCGCCTGCCAGTCCATGGCGACTCCTCCCTATGGCCCATGAGCCAGACCTGGCCCATGACACCATCCTATCTGGCCCGTCACTGACTCTGCCACACCTGGAAGTGGATGGCGGCATGTTTACATCAGCCGTAAAATGCACCTGCGCGCACACAGACGTGCCCTCGGCTGTCGTAAATGTGGAAGTTAGCGCATTTACGACAGCCGTAAACGTGGAAGTTAGTGCATTTACGAGAGTAAATGCGCTTCCGCTTCTGGGGATGTGGTCCAAACCACTCAGCTATCCAGGGTCAGGGGCAGGCCTATGACGTAAAAAGTTTGGCCAACTCTGCTCTAAAGTCAACAATTTCCCATATTCTCCGCACTCAAAACACAAAGCAAGGTCTTTCACAAGCCCGTTTCCTCCCCATCTCTCAGCCAAAGAGAGAGCCCATTACCTTCTCCACTGAAAACTAGCTCCTTAATGTATTTAGGAAGGGGGGGAAGGAGAGACCTTTTGGCCTCCTTCAAGGCAATTTTTTAATTTCTGAACCGGGCGGTGGCTCTCAAAGGCAACGATTTAACATCAAGCTTGATAGTGAACGAGATGGGATATGACATAGCGCACGGATGAATATGTGAACGGGAGAGAGATTGAGACAGAGAAAGACAGAAGGGGGATCATTAATCTTATTAATGTATTTTCCCCCCCTTAGGCTTATAGACAAAAAATCTTAAAGTAGCCTCCCATGGATGTTAGTTCCATGTTAGTTCTGTTTCAGAGCCATTCCTTATTCCAAGGGTGAGCCTCCGACTCAGAACTGCTTAGACTGTATACTCTTTAAGCTGAGCCTTTGGCCTTCTCTGCATCATAAAATATTACTTTTCTTATCCAAAGGTGTCAAAGATTTTATTGAATCTGTAGTTCAACACTGATAAATCTTTGGGTGGGCTTTTTCGACGGGCTTTCCTTGAAGGCATCTTCAAATTGAATATTCCGGCTCTTGTTATCTTTCTCCGTCTGCCAGGCCAGGCTTCAAATGAAAGGTATGCCTTTCTCATATACGGATTACAAATCATGCTCTATCAGTGGTTGGAAAGTGGGATGCGAAGCTATTGTTACAGGTATTTCATACACGGCGTTAGGCGCCTTTTGATTTATCATTCTCTCTTTTGCGTGACAGCCTATTCTTTTTTTTGCCGGAGAGTTTCTGACACTTGAAATGTAACCTCTCTGTGATAGACAGAGGTTCCCCTCCCATCCGCGCACCGCAGAAGCCCTTCTCGATGAGAGGAAAGCATAATCAATCAAGAATATTACATGGTTTTTTATTTTAAAGCCAGGAAATCTGCAGGGCCGGAGGACATTAATGCCGAACCGAAAGCTATTCAAGATTTTTTGTTGTATTGTCATGCGACGGTTCTTTCAGCCAATGACTGCCAAAGGAAAAAGGCACACACACACCTTTGTTTCAAATTGTTGATGTTTACCTGGGCTCACATTTAATTGCCCTCTCAACGGTGCAATCCTGGCGTCGGCTCCGACAGCTTCTGTCAATCCACCTGGTTTTATTTATCGATGGCCAGCCGTTCTGTGAAGCACAGCCATGGGACAACATAAATGCTGTGATGATCTGGGATCATCTAAGTCAGGGGTTCCCAACCTAAGGCCAGCGGGCCAGATTGGGCCCACGGTGCCAATTCATGTCCCCCTCACCCCTCCAGAAACAAAATGGCTCCCTCTTTGAAGCAGTTGGGACAGAATGGCCTCCCTCATTGTGCAGCCAGGGCAAAATGGCTATCCAGCGCCCAAAGATGACTGAGAGAGCATGACCTGGCCCCCGGCTTGAAAAGGCTAGGAATTCCTGATCTAAGGGGTCGTTGAAATACCACGTGACCATTTTAAGGGGGAAGGGGGTCGACCAAAAGTATGGAAAGTCATGGGGGGAGGGAGGGTTCTGCGTGAAATCACATGACCCCAAAATTATCATTTGCTTTTCACATCCAGCTGGCCATAGATCTATCTTCAAACCACACGATAGGTGGGGTGTCGGTTGGTCAAAGGTCACAGAAAGTCACAGAGGAGGGAAGGGGGTCAAAAAGTGGCCTATTTTAGGTCACGTGGTATTTGAAAGAGCCCTAAGTGGTAATAATTTCATTTCAGATATTATTCTGGGTTGAAAGGATTTTGCTGGAGAAACTCCACTTGGGATGCCCGAATGAGGCTCCTTTCATGTCCCCAAGAGCTGGGACAGAGACAGACACTCAATCCATCATGCAGTATCTGGGTCTCAAACTGCCAACTTGCCAGCCTTCCAGCTAACAAGGCGAGCTTCTTAACCACTGAGCCTCTGCAACCCCTTTCCTGATCTAAGTGGTCACTTCAGGAGACATGGAAGAATGTGATGAGGGGAGGGAAGACAGATTTATATTTTAGATAATATTCATATTCTTGAAGGAGAAAGAAAGATTGTATTCCACTCTAGTGGAACTGGCACCATCGGCTTGAAAATCAATAATACTGATTGTTCTGTACATTTGTAATAAAATTAAAGCTTCTACATGGTTGAACATATATCCCATACTTATTACTGCCACTGTCAGTTATGCGTATATCACTGTTTCCCACCACTCATTACCTGGCTGGGTTCATTTTCTGTGAACGAAGCTATGGGGGGGGGGGGTTGAGTTGTGAAACATTTCGGAGCCAAACTCTGCCAATTGTTTAACTCAGGGATCTGCAAACTTGGCTCTCCAGGTGTTCTTGGACTTCAATTCCCAGAAGTCCAAGTCAGTATGCCTGCTGATCAGGACTTCTGGGAATTGAAGTCCAAGAACATCTGGAGAGCCAAGTTTGCAGATCCCTGGTTTAACTGATATGAAAAGGCGCAAAAATGGGTCAGACTTGTTTCGATTAGACAAGAAATGTTCAAGACTCACAAGGTTCCTCACCTCAACTGGAGAAGTAGAAAATGGACAACCTTTTGTCTAGTCAAGGTCTCCTCAATTTTGCCCAAGCTGTCTCTGTTGAAAAGTAATACGTCGACCCTTTCAGAAGCTAACCACCCACCAATCTGGTTGTTGGTTGTTTGTTTGAAAAGACACAAAGGACCCTCTGATTTTTATCTTCTTTGGTGTCCTGATGAAAGCCTGGACTGCCAAAATGAAGCCACTTTCTTGGCTTTCTTGTTGGCCAAACCTGCAGGTTTGCTGCATGTTTCTGGCACTAATCGGCAGACCAGTAAATGAGATGGATTCTGTATCTCTCCACATTCATACTTGTATGTTGTTGTCCACCAGCAACCTCCCCTTGACCATGTTGATCTTACTTTTAGGAACTCCAACCCTCAGCCTATTTAGGTTCCTCCAAGTAACAACCCGTCCAATGATTCTATTTGGCCAAAGTGCATTAAACCTCCACGGTTGTTATCCACAACATCTTTTTTTAAACGTTTGAATATTTTTGCTTGATTTGTGCAAAAGCCAACTTCTCTTTCTGTCGCCCAAGTCGCTAGAAAACACTGCTCTCTTTTGAGAAGACCAATGGTGCAGTTCCTTCATCTTGAACAAGAGGATGAGACAAGCAAATGCATGGATATCTGGTAGTGAGGTAAACTTCACCACTGACCATGCACAGTCAAGGCTTGTGACTCTGATAATAGTCTGGTGGTGGATCTGTTCTAGGTTTAATACTAAGATTTGCAGAATCTCCTGCTGAAGCTGGTGTCTCAAAACAGGTTCAGCACCCTGGAGAGGTCCTCTAGTAGAGTGATAGCTAACCTTGGCATGCCAGGTCTTCCTGGACTTCAATTCCCAGAAGCCCAAACCAGCCCTCCTGCTTATTAGGGCTTCTGGGAACTGAAGGTCAAGAGCAGCTGGCGTGCTAAGGTTAGTCATCACAGCTCTAGTAAGTAATGTAGGCCCATGGGTTGCCTACCAACTGGACGGGGTCTATATAAACTTCAGCCTCTAATGGCCATCTAAATGGGGGCTGATGGGAATGGAATAACATCTAGAACAGAGATCAGCAACAGTTTAAAGTCAGGGGTTGGGTCACGCTCCCTCAGACAGTTGAAGGGGCTGGACTGGTGTGCCGTAAACACATCTGCAGTTGTCCTAAGTACATTTATGGCTGCTGTAAATGTGGCTGCATCCGGCAGCGGCAGTTTTGAGTTTAAATTTGTGCAAAGTGCCAGTGCAAGAAAGAAAGAAAGAAAGAAAGAAAGAAAGAAAGAAAGAAAGAAAGGAAGGAAGGAAGGAAGGAAGGAAGGAAGGAAGAAAGGAAGAAAGGAAGAAAGAAAGAAAGAAAGAAAGAAAGAAAGAAAGAAAGAAAGAAAGAAAGAAAGAAAATAAATTATGGAGATGTTTGATGAGAAGCCTGGACACCACACTCAAAATAATGAACCTCTTTCGGAGAGACATGATTTTGATTGATGTTGGCAAGCACGAAATGGAGAGGGCGACTCATCAGATCACCCACTCTCGCTTTCAATGTAATGCAATCAGAAGGAGACACTTACTTACATTTTTTTTATTTCAATGAGCCTCAAAAATGGCTGTTGTTTTCACTGCTTGTTAACACCAATGCAAATATTTCCATAGTTTAGTCAAAATCAAATTCAACTAACCTTTACCGCCAGTACAGCCAGTGCTACAGTGCCAAGAACATCACAGGCAGTTGAAAAAACAAAGTGTGGTACAAATTAAATCGTGAGGATCAACTGCTCCTTCTTCTAGGGTGGAGTATGGTAACACACATTAAAAAAGCAGCCACTCTGTCCATAAAATCAGTAGAATCATGGTTTAAAACAGAGGTTCACAACCTTTTCAAGCCAGAGGCCGGCTCATGCTCCCTCAGTCAGCTTTGAGGGCCGGAGGGCCATTTTGCCTTGCCTGCACGATGGGGGTGGCCATTTTGTCCCAACAGCATCAAAGGGGTGGGCATTTTGTTTCTTTATTGCCCTTGGAGGGGGTGGGGGCCACATAAACTGGTGCTATGGGCTGGATCCGGCCCACAGGCTTTAGGTTGGGAACCCCTAACTTCAAAGAAAAACAGGATGAAACTGGAAATCTACTGAAACTTGTCAAAGGGGTTTTTAAAAATGTAAGGCAGATTTACTCATTAATATGGGCAATAGAAATAGACATGGATAACTGTTTCCACTCACTTGGCCCCAGAGGGGCAGATCCTGTCTTACATAAAAACTTCATTGACATTGTAATGACACCACAAGTGCAAGTGGTATAGAAATGGTTAAAATAACAAGGAGTGGGATAACCAAAACATGTAAAATCAAGAATCATCAACTCCCACTGAACGGTTGAGATCAGATGGCACCTGACGGAAAGGCACCCACTTGGTCCGAGTAACCAGTGGAGCCTTTGCTCAAGAGAAGCAGGAGTCCAGAGGAGTCTGAGAGTCCACTAAATTTGATCAAAATGGGATCTAGGGTTTGTTGTTGTTCAGTTACATAGTTGAGTCCGATCCTTTATGACCCCATGGACCACCGCACGCCAGGCACCCCTATCCTCCACCATCCTCCACAGCCGGCTCAGCTCTGTGCCCATTGCATCAACAATGCCATCTAGCCACCTCATCCTCTGCCACCCCCTTCTCCTTTTGCTCTCGATCTTTCCCAGCATCAAGGCTTTCTCAAATGAGTCTTCTCTTCTCATTTGGTGGCCAAAGGACTTTAGCTTCATCTCCAATCTTTGTCCTTCCAAGGAACAGTCAGGGTTGATTTCCTTCAGGATCGACCTATTTGATCTCTTCGCTGTCAGGGTAGTTTAGTCCTTATTCTCTCTCTCTCTCTTTTTCTCACCTCTGCTTCTGGACACACTAATTCTTTTCTTCATTAGTTTCACAGTCCGTGCCTGATGACAGGAATGTGGAGCTTTTCCATGCTCTTCTTGAAGGCAAGTCAGGGATTTGAAAGAACAAGAGAACCGTACTTGGCAAAGAATGTTTCCTCCTTTCCAAGTTCCCTTTCCAAGCAAAGCATGGTTAAGGCTCTGTTGGCACAGCAGCTAAACTGCTGTATTGCAGGGGTGATGGTCCTTCTTCAGTTGAGGAGATGCCACTGGAAACCATCCTATTGAGACCAATGGAAAAATGAGCAGAGGTGGAACCACTTCACTTCTGTTTCCCAATGGTCATGGAAGCGGAAGAGATGAGGAAAGTGTGGTGATCTTTTGCTCTTTTATCATCATCTTCTTCTCCTCCTCTTCCTCCTCCTCCACTTCCTTCTCCTCCTCTGTCTTTTTCTTCTTCATCATCTTTGTCTTCATCTTCTTCTTCCACATCTGAATATAGGCGATCATCCTGGTGATCAGCCAATGAAGACTCCCCTGAGAATATAATGCAGTGGTCTTTCATCTGCCTTCCGCATCGCTGCATGACACCTGTACCACTGATGCAGTTCCATGAGTCACTTTCTGGTCTTCAGTCCTTTTGGCATGCAAAATCCTCCTTGGCCCTAAGCCAGGATTGATGAAACTGCTGCCCTCCATCAAGATTTATCTATCTATCTATCTATCTATCTATCTATCTATCTATCTATCTATCTATCTATCTATCTATCTATCTATCTATCTATCTATCTATCTGTCTGTCTGTCTGTCTGTCTGTCTGTCTGCCTACCTAATGTATGTATGTATGTATGTATGTATGTATGTATGTATGTATGTATGTATGTATGTATGTATCTGTCTGTCTGTCTGTCTGTCTGTCTCTCTCTCTCTCTATCTATCTATTTATTGTATGCCACCCTACTTGCAGAGCGACTCAGGGCAGCTGACATAATATCGCAGGCAAACGTCAGGACCACAGCAATCCAATAAATTAATCAATAAGACACAGCTGAGCCCGTAAAAATTTAAAAGATTAAAAGCTTACAAAAGTTAAAATAATAATAATAAAATAAAAGAGAGAGGGGGATTCTCAGATCAACCAGTAGGCTGAGGTCATTGTGTTGGATTTCAGTGGGATTTAATCTACTTGGGGACCATCCCCCTTCCCTGTGTTAGTCCTCAAGGTGATCAGGTTAGTTAATGGCCTCCTGACACTCAGTGTTGAGTCACTGGCAGTAGGGTCTACTCTATTACCATAGCAGGATAACCCATTTTCCAAGGCTGAAACCCGTTTGTGCTGCAAGCTTCTGCGTTTAGTATGAAGAAGGTTCCATGTTATCTTACCTTTTTGAGCTGACAGCCCAACCTGCTGCATCCTTTAATTGCATTTTCCATTTAACCCCCAAGGCAAATGCTCAGGTAGATTGTAGAGATTTCCACTGAGGAGAAATGTCAGAGGAATTTGGAGGGAAGCAATACAGCATTTAGGGAGAGCTAATGGAAAAAAAAATTCTCAGGGAAGATTCAACCTTTAGTCAAGTCCCTTAATGCTGAACCGTATCCCATCTCCCACGAGCCCTGTTTGTGTTATTCCTCTGGAGTGCTCCTTTCAGGCAGGAGGATGTAGGTGGAGAGAAGTTATCTCCCCTTCAGAGTCTCCACCTAAAAATAAAGTGACATTTTGCCCAAAGGGACACAGCATCACCAATCTTTCTCCGAATGCTCCCTGACAACTGAGAGACGATAATCACGTTGGAGTCTTAAAGGAGAATTACCTAACCCTCAGTTGCTGAGATGGCAGATTCACTCTCAGCTGAACTGTGTCCTATTATGAAAGTACAGAGGCAGAGGAAGGGAATTACATAACTCCTGATAACATCGGAAATGCTTTGGGACTCTGGCTTGTTTGTCAGAAAGAGAAAGGAAAATTTATAGTCTTCTTATTGTTATTTCCGACTGTCTAGCCGGACATTCTGCTATGGTAATGGAGTAGACTGTACAGAGAGCGACTCAACGCCGAGTGTTGGGCGGTGGGAAATAACCTGACTCCCTAAAGGGGCCAACGGCTACGGACGGATGAGTCCCTTTAGGTGGGGTGATGGTCCCCCTTCAGTGGAGGAAATACCACTGGAAACCATCCTATTGGGCCCAACAGCAAAATGAATGGAGAAGGAACTCTGATTCCCGATGGTCATGGAGGTGGAATAGGTCATGCCAGATGGACTGGCTGTGAAGGCACACCTTGAGGATATCCTCAAGGCTGCGGCAGTCCATTGCAGTCCCGGTGTTAAATCCTGCATGTCTCATCTCATAAGTGCCACAGGAGATGGCTCCATGATCATAGTGTGTGGGTCACTTCATGGCAAGCTGGGATCCGCCGTAAACAAATTCATGCCAATGACATTTTCCCTGCTTCAGGAATAAAAATGCATTCTTGGATGCAAATTGCAGTCATCGTTGTCGATTATTATTTCATGTCCAGATCAAACTTTGAACTGCCAAATGAAGCCACCTTCTTGGCTTTGTCATTCTCCGAACTGAAAACCTTGCCGGTGCATGTTTCTGGCAGTAATCAGCAGGCCAGCAAGGGAGACAGATTCTGTGCATCTCCACATTCACACAGCATGTTGTTGTTTGCCAGCAGCCTCCACTTGAGCATGTTGGTGTTCCATTTAGGCACTCCGGCAGTCAGTTTCTTCAGAGTCCTCCAAGAGATGTAGGGACATCCTTTAATGTCATTCCATGCCCAGTGAGCATCTTCCTCCATTTTCTACTTTGGTTTTGCTCTTGCGCATCCTCAAGAATGTTTGTTCCTCCTCCGCTCATTTTGCCATTGGGCCCAATAGGATGGTTTCCAGTGGCATTTCCTTCACTGAAGGGGACCATCATCCCACTTATAGAGGCTCATCCACCCATAGCCATTGCTCCCTTTAGGAAGTCAGGTTAGTTAACCACCACTTGATACTCAGCGTTGAGTTGCTGGCTGTACGGTCTGCTACATTACTGTAGAGGGATGTCTGGCCAGACCATGTCAGATGGACTGGCTGTGAAGGTGCACCTTTGACAATGTCCTCAAGGCTGTGGCAGTCCTTTGCAGTCCTGGTGTTGAATCCTGCACGTCGCATTTCATGTGTGCCACAGGAGATGGCTCTGAGATCATAGTGTGTGGGTCGCTTCATGGCAAGCTGGGATTCACGTTCAACAAATTCACACCAATGGCATTTTTCCTCCTTCAGGAAAAAATGCATGCTTGGACACATGTTGCAGTTGATGATGACAACCATCGTTTATTCGGCCTAGAGAAGCATATGAAGCTTAGACTGTGCCTGCCTTTGCTTGTGCTGTTGGCAAGCATCCCACAACCGGCAAAACAGCACCCTACCCTGTAGGTTGTGTCAGCCCTTGCATTATATAAAATGGGTGAAATGTTATGACAATTGAAATGGAAAAGCATTTGGCCCAAGACGTAAGAAAGATTGAACTCTGGCGGGATGTTGCTTTTTGAGTCCCAGAACTTGTAATAAAGGGATGAAGAACTATATCTTGTGTTTGGGAAAATATTCTGTAACGAAGAGGAAATTTGCAGTACAAGAGAGTTGCAAATGATATATTGTGTGCTCTCAGACCTAAAACATAATTTGCATTTAATTTAGAAAAGGAATCTTCAAGTCCTGCTTCAATTACCTCTTTCAGCCTCTTCCTTATTTCCTGTTATAGCCCTCGGTTCAGGAGTTCAACGTGGTTCGGAAGGCACAAAATCACATCGTGAACATCGCGCTAATTGAGACAAATTTCCAGGGATGGAACCACCATCTTTATTTGCATGTTCCCCCAGTGAGAAATACCAAACAGCACCATGTTAATTAAGTCAAAATTAGGTTAGTCCTGTAAATGGAAGGCTAAGATAAATAGCTAACCTGGGTGCCTTGTGGCTTTGGTAAATAAATAAAAGTTACTTGGATTCCATTAAATTTGGCAGTGGACATGTGGCAAGCATGGCCAAACTCCAGAGTGTATGGGGTGCCTTTTACCTCCCCCCCTCCATGGTACCTATTTATATACTTGCAATTTCTTTTTTCCCCCGAACTGCTAGGTTGGCAGGAACTGGGACAGAGATGGAAGGTCACTCTGTCATGCAGCACTCATGTCTCGAACCACTGACCTCCTGACTTTCCAATCATCTTCAGCATCTTAACCACTAAGCCATTACAGTCCCTTAAAACCCACTGTACCCCCACCCCCTCGATGTGAATTCCATTGTAGTCATATAGTTTTTAAGGTTTCTTGTTCTTCCCAGTTGTTCATTCAATATGAAATAGATTGTCGATCTTCAAAATCTACATAGTAAAGGTCACCCATGCTCAAAAGCTAGTCATATCTGACTCTAGGGTTCAGTGCTCATCTCTGTTTATAGCCAAAGAGCTAGCACTGTCATTGTCTGAAAACATTTCCATGGGCATGTGGCAGGCGTGACTCAACACTGGAGGGCATGGAACACTGTTTAGCTTTCCACCAAAGTCTTACCTTGCAAATTCTTGCTTTCAACTGCTAGGTTTGCAGGAGATGGGAGCTCACTACGTGCACTACTCAGGTCTTGAACTGCTGACCTGCCAAGCTTCCAATGCAGGATATTGATCTTCCCATGCCAGCAGTCCATAAAACTGCATCACAAAATAATAAATATTGTCTGCTGCTTGGTCTAATCCCTGTGGTCTATAACAAATCATGTGCGCTGAATCCAAATCTGAAGTCCAATTCTGCCTAGGACGTCAGGATCTTACGTTCATTACACATATGGATGCGATTGTCTGGTTTATTAACACAGCTGTGCCTACTCATCTTTAGCTCAAAACAGACTCACTCTGGCCACCCTGTACTGTCCAATAAGATGGTTTCACACTAGAGACAAGCCCTTGGTCTGTCTCGCCTTATATACATATTTCTGACATCAACTCACTGACTTGCCCAGACATGGCTAGCTGCTGCTGTAACATGCATGCCACCAGGGGACGTGATTCAGCTGAGGTGGCAGCAGGCTGAGTGGTAGCTGCGGTTGTTACAATGTTCCCATGTACAAATACATTACCCAATTCCCAACCATTTGAACAGCTATTGGATGCCTTAAAATCTGTATGTGACGGGCAAATTCTGATTTCAGATTTGGAATCAGCTCACTCGATGTCATGTGAATCACATGTGTTATTCCCAGTAGCAAAATCATTGTTGTGCAGTGTAATTAATATGCTCTGAGTGACATTCCTTTCCCCATTTTTCTCAGCTGTCTGATTTGCCATCCTAAATTTCATTTCGTGGGCCCAGAGATTACATCGGGACCTCGGATTTGAAAAGCAGGACAATATTGAATCTGTAAAACCCTATCAAAAAATTGCTGTCTCCTTAAGAGAGCAACATTTTCCATTTCTCCCTCAGCCTATTAATATTAAGATACAATCATAGTAAGGGAGGGGGGGAGATAGCAAAGCTTTAGAATCTACCTCCTCTTTGGCGATAAGTGACAAAAAAATGTTAAAAGCAGTAATTTAGGAAACTTAAAGGTGACAATGTATGATAGATGAGAGCCAGGAAAATGAGAAACATTAAAATCATATATTAGAATAGATCAAACTCCGCATACCCGTTTATGTCAGCAACTTTCTTTTGATATGCCAAGTCCCCAAAGGTTGAGAGACGATGTAGACTTTGTAAAGGTATTTTAAAGAGAATATGTTTGTGGGAAATGAGGCCAGACACAACCAAAACAAACAAAAACCCAGCCTTAAAATTAAAGAATTAAAAAATATACCAGTTCTTTAGTTCACTGTGTGGCTTAACATTATAGAGCACATAGAGGTGTGTTTTGATGTCAGCACAGAAGTCCATCTCTGGATGATTTGCTCTTGGACAAGCGAAAATTATGATAAGGATCTGGATTCTTGCTGACAAACAAGTTCTGTGAAAGTTTCTGTGAAAGTTTTCAACCAAGTCAGTAAGATACAGCAAGGTTAACACAAGACAAATGGGATCCATAAATTCTTCTTCTTCTTCTTCTTCTTCTTCTTCTTCTTCTTCTTCTTCTTCTTCTTCTTCTTCTTCTTCTTCTTCTTCTTCTTCTTCTTCTTCTTCTTCTTCTTCTTCTTCTTCTTCTTCTTCTTCTTCTTCTTCTTCTTCTTCTTCTTCTTCTTCTTCTTCTTCTTCTTCTTCTTCTTCTTCTTCTTCTTCTTCTTCTTCTTCTTCTTCTTCTTCTTCTTCTTCTTCTTCTTCTTCTTCTTCTTCTTCTCCTTCTCCTTCTCCTTCTTCTCCTTCTCCTTCTCCTTCTCCTTCTCCTTCTTCTTCTTCTTCTCCTTCTCCTTCTCCTTCTCCTTCTCCTTCTCCTTCTCCTTCTCCTTCTCCTTCTCCTCCTCCTCCTCCTCCTCCTCCTCCTCCTCCTCCTCCTCCTCCTCCTCCTCCTCCTCCTCCTCCTCCTCCTCCTCCTCCTCCTCCTCCTCCTCCTCCTTCTTCTTCTTCTTCTTCTTCTTCTTCACCACCACCACCACCACCACCACCACCTAGAGGGTCTGCTCTTCAGATCCTGGACCACCATTTTGTCCAATCATTTGCATCTTATTTATTTATTTATTTATTTACAGTAATACCTCTAACGTTTACCTCGGATAACGCTAAAATCGCATAACGTTAAGTAATCTGGGGAGGAGAATTGGATCGAATAACGTTAAGGTCCTATGGGATGGATCGGATAACAACCGCTAAAGCCTGTGCGGTTACAATGTATCTCTATGGACCTTTAACGTTATCCGATCCATCCCATAGGATTTTAACATGCATTGGATAACACTCAAAATCGGATAACACCAAGACTTGTGGAACCAAGTCTTAGCGTTATCCAAGGTATTACTTTGTACTTGAATTTGTATGCCATCCTCCTTACCAGGGTAACTCAGGGTCGTTTAACATATCATATAAAAACATCGATAACAAATTTGGATCAAAAATTTTAAGAGATTTAAAATAGCCATATTAATAATAGATTAAAAAACTCACTCTTGAGAATTAGAAAGAAGTTAAGGGAGAGAGGGAGCTCACACCCCATACCTGCCCCATACCCCGTACCTGTCCCATACCCCATACCTGCCCCGCCAGCCATGTTTTTAAATTTTTCCTAAAAGACAGCAACTCCATCTGGAGGCGCATCTCCATTGGCAGGAGGTTCCATAGGGCCGGAGCGGACACGGAAAAGGCCCTCTTTCTGGTACCAGAGAGGTGCGCCTCTCTGGCCGATGGAACAACTAGAGAACCTCTCCAGTCTGCTCTGGTGGGACGGGCAGATGTTCTTGGGTCTTCAGGGTGTCAATTTGCATGTCCTTATTGATAGAGTAGAGAGTTGCCGTGGCTGAGTGGTTAAGGCACTGAGCTTCACAACCAGAAGGTTGGCAGGTCAGCAGTTCGAGACCCAATGGCTGTGTGATGAAGTGAGCACCCAGTCTGCCCCAGTTCCTGCCAACTTAGCAGTTTGAAAGCAAGAAATTGCAAGTAGATAATTAGATACAACTTCAGTGGGAAAGATAACCACATTCTGTGTGCCCCAACATCTCGTCATGACTGCAACATAACCTCAGAAACATATGCAGATGAAGACGGCACTGGCACTTTGCCTGGCAATGGAGATGAGCATCACCCATAGCGTCAGATATGCTGATAAGGCCGTAAAACTAATCAGTTAATAAATATCTATCTATCTACCCTAGAGTCAGACACAACTGGCTTTCTAGCAATGGAGGCCTTATTGGTAGAATCCTCCCTTCTCTGTTTGGTTCACGCACATGGCCACTGGCCATTGGTTTTTAGGTTGTAAGCAGTTTTAGGCAATGGTAGAATGTGTCACATGGAGGACACGTCTATACCAATGAAGCCGGCTTTCTCTCATCTTTTCCATGTTTAGTCGCATGCCTAGTTGCTGTCCGATGGCATCATTTGTGACATGATTGAGTAGGGTGATACCCAATATCCAGCAGAGTTGGAGATACCAGTTTTGTAAGTGTAATGAACCTCTGGGGTTTAGTCTGCACCCTGTGGGAGCTGTCCTGGGTGCTGAAACCTGACTCCCAATAGCTGCAGTCTTGAAATGAAGTTTGTGAGACGCAAGCCCAGAGTGGAATTCATTGCACCCCCAAAATTGATTGACTAACATTATGAGCTGAAGTCAAACATTCAGAAAGCGCACGTCCGAATCCCCAGGAGAAGCGCCCGTGCTGAACAAGAAGGCTTCTTGGCTATAAAGAAATAGATTTCCTATTTGGACATTTTCCCAATGGTCTACTGTGAAATGCTACCTTATGCATAATTGAATGAGGCAGGAAAAGAAGTCACTGTAGCTGAGGTTCTGTGATAAACATCAGAGTAAGATGTGCTCGCCATTTTAATAATGGTCACCAGCTACAGAGGTGGGGAAGCTGGACGCATTTACGGCAGGCAGAACAAAATAAGATGTAACCGAAAGGTGGGAATACCTGATAAACCCACTCAGGCTACCCTTAACTAGAATGGGAACAAATGTACGATATTTTATCTTGTACGGTCTGGGGAAGGAAGAAGCTGATAAATAAAGGGGCACTGACTGCTTTAGTACCATCCCTAGACTGAGGTACCACTGTAGCTTGTAAACTGTGGTGTGTAGTGTGCACTCACTTCTCTGGAATCGCATGACTAGGGTGATTTAAAAAAGAGTGTAAGGACTGACAAACCAAACCAAACCAACACTAAGGGTTCAGGATTTGGAAAATCATGGTTTGTGTTCCAATACTGCTTCTCTGACTTACACTGCCTCTTGACTTTCACAACTTAACAACTAACTCCAGCTCAATTTTACAAATATTGATAGTCCTCCTCCTTCTTGTCATTGTGGTGATGGTGGTAGAACATTCCCTGTTATGATTCCAGAGAAGCTACGTTTCCATAATGAAAGCCACCATGCAAATTATCTTTGAATCCAGAGGTGAGAAGTAATATCTGGTTAAACTAACCTCATAACAATGATATAAAACTCTTGCGCTTTGACTTTGCTTCACCTCTTTGAATCCCACATGTACTGCCACCCCATCCTTGTTCCACATTTTGTTACATATAGTACCTCTTCTTTTTTTATAAGGACAGGGTTCCATTCATTCTAACATTAATTTCTTAAATTAACATCTCAATGTGCGCATTTTCAACACATTTCCTCTGATGACTAAAACATGGCTTAGAATTTTTATGTTGTTAATGGTTCTTCTCAGGTTCTGCAATTTAAAGGCTATGATTCTGTTATTGGGTGAATCCACTTCATGACCAGTCTTTTCCTCCTGCGATTGCCTCAAAATTTCCTTAGGGCTATTGTCTTTTCCAATGGGTCTTCTCATGGTGTAAACTCATGTGACTATTGAATTTGGCTATAATAATTTCATGTCAGAAATGATTCTGGGTTGAAAAGGTTTTTTGCTGGAGAAACTCCACTCAGGGGACGCCCGAATGAGGCTCCTTTCGTGTCCCCAAGATCTTTTCCTACCAAAGTGGTCCCTACTTATTGACTTGAAATTTCTTGCTTTTTGTTGGCAGGCGCTGGGACGGAGACGGGAGCTCACTCCGTCGTGCAGTAACCTGGTCTCAGACTGCTGACCTGCTGATCTTCCAGTCATCCTGCTCAGCATCTTAACCACTAAGCCCCCACAGTCAGAATTTGACTGAACCTAAGAAGAAGAACATTCCTGGGAAAGTATTTCTGGATACGCCTGTCAACTGTTTTGGTCCTCATCTGAAAACTGTAGCTCTGGATATGTAGTAAAAACCAGCCTTTTTGTAGTGATTGTATTATAACCCCCAATAGTGCTTGATTCTTGCTCCTCCTTGTAAGTACAGTAATACACCAGATAACGATTAGATCGGATAACGCTAAAATTGCATAACGTTAAGCAATCTGGGGAGGAGAATTGGATCGAATAACGTTAAGGTCCTATGGGAAGGATCGGATAACAACCGCTAAAGCCTGTGCGGTTACAATGTATCTCTATGGAGCTTTAACGTTATCTGATCCATCCCATAGGATTTTAACATGGATCGGGTAACACTAAAAATCGGATAACACCAAGACTTGTGGAACCAAGTTTTAGCGTTATCCGATGTTTTACTGTAAGTTGAGTTCCTCGACCATGAATGATAAAGGACCCAAAGCTATAATCTGATGAATCAAAGAACCACAGACAAGATCTAACTTGTACTTTACATAATGGAAGAGAAAGAAGGAATGCTTCTAAAAGTCATCTTTTATATTCTAAATTGAATATAGTGCTTTTAGGATAGGTGTTCAACCCCTACTTTTTAGAGGGAAGGATCTAGCTAGAACAGGGGGTCCCCAGCCTTTTCAAGCCAGGGGCCGGGTCACACTCTCTCAGTCAGCTTTGAGGGCCAGACGGCCATTCTTCCCTGCATGCATGATGGGGGCAGCCATTTCGTCCCAAAAGTGTCAAAGGGGTGGCCATTTTGTTTCTTGAATGCTCATGGAGGGGTGGGGGGACACATGAAATGGTTTCCTGGGTCACATCTGGCCCATGGGCCTTAGGATGGGAACCCCCCTGAGCTAGACATTAGAGCTATACTTAATTTCGACTGAAGAACCATGAATTCTGGTCCCCTATGAGAGTACTAAAAAAAACCCTCTTTAAATATTTTGAATGTGAGCTTTACAGTTCTGTACTGTGCAGTAAATCTAACCAGGGATAAAATTAAAGCTTGTTAGCTCACAGACTTCGCTGTGGGGCTTTAAAGAAGACAGGAAGAAAGTGAGAAAGCAACATAAAAACTGGCTCTTAGAAAAACAGAAAGCATATGTTGTTTAGCACTGCCTTCTTATTTTGGGGGAATTAAGGGCAAAGCAAAAGGATATCCCACTGTGCCTTGGAGGTGAAAGACATATGGCATGTTTCCTCTCAACTATGATATGTCTTGGTTTAGCTATCTTTCGTAATTCTAATGTGTAACATTAAAAAGAAGAAAGCTGGCATGCAGCTAATTGCAACGTGCTCCTTTACACAAAGCACAGGCATCCAGACAGGCACGATGTGGAAATGGCCTGAAAGTAGACCCTATAGTTGTGTTTCCTAATCTTTGGCTCTTGATCTTCAATTCCCAGAAGCCTAAGTCAATTCCCCAAAGCATTGATCAGCCACTGGACTGACCTAGGCTTCTGAGAACTGAAGTCCAAGAACCAAAGGTTGACATTGCCCTATAGCCGTGATGGTGACCCAATGGCACTCCAGATGTTCTTGGACTTCAATTCCCAGAAGCCCAAGCCCCCGTGAATCCACATAAATGGGTTTGCTGCGATTTTACCTGTGCGCTGTTTTAATTTTTCTTATGAATTTTTATGGTTTTAAACATAACTATTATACTAGTTTTAACCTGTGATTTCAATCCATGCTGTAAGCCGCCCAGAGTCGGGTTTACCCGATGGGGCGGGATAGTAAATATGAGTAATAAATAAATAAATAAATAAATAAATAAATTCATCCAGCCCGTGCTGTACGGGCGTGTTTTACTTCCGCTCCTGGGAGCGACAAGGATGGCGCAGGCTGGATGAATCACAGCAAACCCATTTGTGTGGATTCCCGGAAGCTTGGGCTTCTGGGAATTGAGGTCCAAGAACATCTGGAGTGCCAAGGTTCCCCATCATGGCCCTAGACCAGGGATCTGCAAACTTGGCTCTCCAGGTGTTCTTGGACTTCAATTACCAGAAGCCCCAGTCAGTATGCCTGCTGATCAGGACTTCTGGGAATTGAAGTCCAAGAACATCTGGAGAGCCAAGTTTGCAGATCCCTGCCATAGACTGTTGATGAAGTTTGGTAGGTGTGTCCCTGATCCTGGCTCTCGCTGTGTGGGAACTAAAGGTGGAAATCTGGTCCTGCCTCATCTTTAAATGAGATGGCACGGGACTGGAATTGCAAAAAATGTTTTGCTCAAATTGAGCCAACTTGGACAGAGAATAAAGAAAATGGGTCTTAACCTACAAGGTGCTCTACAATGGAGCCTTCTGCCTTGTTGTGTGGGTGTTGTAAAGGACTAAAACTACTGGAGGGGTTACAAGTAGCCTGTAAGAAGATGAAGAAATCTACAATAAGGGCCCTCTTTCTTTGCATCCCTTGCCTTTTCAACAAGGAGCCTGGCAGCAGGGATTGTTACGTTAATAAGACAGATTTCTTCTCATTGTTGGAGAGTGGAGTTAAAATGCATAAGATAAACCCACAATGAGGTTACTTTACCTTTTCTTATTGAGAACCACCTTGAATTTTCCTGTCTTTTTTTTTATTTTAAAAAAGGTCTGATTTTCCAAAATACCAGTAAAGACCAGACAGCCAATCTTTCTGGTTGAGTCTACAGGAGAGCATTGGGTATCCAAGATAGACTGTTCTCAGATAAAGGAGCAAATTACATCACCTGGTTTAAAGTTAAGCCATTTGTTCTTCTAGGTCTCTGGCTGATTTTTTAGACTGGGAAAGATACTGGTGAACTACCTCTTCAACACCCCCCACCTAGGGTTCCTAAAGTAACCGTGTAGCTACCGCAGCATTTAAAAACTGATTTTATTCTATTCTGTTTTAATTCAAATGGATGTGTTTACAGGGGTGCATTTGGATGGTATTTCATGCACTTAAACTCTTTTTACTGTACTGGTCATCAACTGCAATAAAGTGTGATTGATTGAGGATTTGAGAACCTTCAACTCCAGGAAACATTTGGAGTTTTGTTTTAGATCAGTGGTCCCCAACTTAAAGGAAGATCTCAATTCCCAGGAGCCTCAGTACATTGGTTGATCAGTGCTTTGGGGAATTGAGTTAGGCTTCTGGTGATGGAAGTCCCAAACATCAAAGTTTGGGAAACACTGTTTTAGATCCTTGTTTAAGCTCAGGAGACATGTCTCTTTCTATCTTGTTTATTAGTCTTGCAAGCTTCTTAACTGTGGCCTAGTACTATTGGAACTGCAAGAGCTGAAATTAACTTTGAATGACAATACTTATAATACAATGTGAATATTCCTCATCACCAATTTTCTTTCTTTCCCATCCTCTGGTTCAGACTTCATCAGTGCCATCAGTGTCAAGTTCGAAATGACACGACAGCCCGTAGCATTAAGCCTTTAAAAATACTGAAGCTGTCAGAATTTGGTTAGCTTTTTTGGAGAGTCGTGATAGTACAAGTAAAAGTATTATCAAATCGACACATGTAGTCTATAATACTTTATCATAAAGTTTACCCAATTTTAAAAAAAATGGACCCAAAAAGTAGAAAGATAAACCCAACATTTGAATAATAGTTACACTTATCTTAGCCAAAAGGCCGAGATGCTAAATAAACGACTAACACTACATCATAGGTTTATATCCCCAGTTTATGTCCCCAGTTCTTGGGGACATATGTCAACATAGGTTTATGTCCCCAGTTCTTGGGGACATCATAGGAAACTCATTTGGGCGTTCCCTGAGCAGAATTTCTTCCGCAAAAACCCTTTCAACCCAGAATAATTTCTAACACGAAATTATTATTGTTATAGGTTTAATAATAGCTGTACCATTATTAATCTTAAATATTAATTTTACTACTCCTTAAATCTGAGCAGAAATGCTCCTTTTAAAAATATATATTTTAAGTACGCTCATTTTAACTTCTGTCTCTTGATATATTGAGTACCTTTGTTTTAACTTCTGTTCTGTTGACTGCACTATGCTAGTCTTGGACTGTAATAAAGATTGATTGGTTGAATAATAGTTGGAATGAAGGTTGTGCTTTACAGGAAAACGTGGTATTTATTGCACCTGTTTAAGTAGGTCCACTTTCTCTAGTGAAGAAAAAGGCTTCTTATTAAGTCAATACACACTCACCTGGGCCATAGAACACCAAGGAGATTAAGACAAAATGAGAACCCCAACTTACCTGTGGGGTATATATCCCTGATATAATCTGTTGTTCTTGACTCTGCATTAAGGTCCTTTCCATCTTGATCATCTTCTTGCACAGTCCACACATTTTGCAATTGCTGCTAGACAGAATATGTCAATGATGGCAAACTTTGGCACTCCAGGTGTTCTGGGACTTCAATTCCCAGAAGCCCAAGTCAACACTCCTTCTGATCAGGGCTTCTAGGAATTGAAGTTCCAGAACACCTGGAGTGCCAAGGTTCGCCATCAGTGGAATGCGTTGTGTTGCCAGTGTCAGTGTGGCCAGATGACATCTCAAGACAAGGGCCTGTCCCTAGGTTGCAGGCTTTGCCACTCAAAAACTTGAGGAATGGGATGGTGCCCACAAAAAGAACTGAGTATCCTTTTAATTCCGCTCTTGTTCATGCACTAAAATCAGAGACAGTGGACGTAGCTAGATTCAACTGTATGAAATCGCTGCATTGGCGGAACATCTCCCTCTCAGAATATCATCCTGCGTCACTCGATCTTCCCAATTGGGTCAGCTCTTGGTGCTGAAATTTGTAAGGAAGGCTATAACCCAGAAGAAGAGCCTTTTCGGTGATGGCACCAACCCTATGGAACTCCCTTCTGGTGGAGTTGCATCAGACCACTTCTTTGTTGGCATTCAGAAAGCGGCTTAAATCACTTCTACTTAGGGAGGCTTTCGAGAAGGGGTCGTCATCTGTCTAGTGTTAGGTTTCTTGTTGGGGTTCTCCCACCATCAATTAGGTCTGGTATTTGTATTTTCATTGTGTGATTTTAATATGATCTTAATATGTTGTTGTTAGCTGCCCAGAGTGGGGACGATCCAGACAGGTGGGGTGCAAGTGGAACAAACCAACCACCAACCAACCAACCAACCAACCAACCAACCAACCAACAAACAAACAAACAAACAAACAAACAAACAAACAAACATTATTGAGGGCACACAAGAGCAAAACCAAATTAGAAGATGGAGGAAGGATCTCACTGGGTAAGGAACATCATTAAAGGTGGAAATAGCAGAAGATCTCAACCTCTCCTATGTCACCTGGAGGACCCCCGAATAGGTTGAGGGTTGAAGTCCTTAAAATACAAGACCAACATACTCAAGTGAAGACTGTTGGTGGACATGGTATGAATGTGGGGGAGACACAGAGTCTGGTCTATTTGTTGGTCTGCCGATTGCTGTCAGAGACCTGCACCGATGAGGACTTGTGTTTGGGCAACGACAAAGTGAAGAAATTGGCTTCATTTTTGGCAGTCCGGGTTTTGTTCAAGACACAACAGAAAAAGACTGTATGAAATAGCGTGAAGAGGATCTCCCACAGTTGAATAGCCGCTGAACTTCCACCTTGCCTAAAGCCTGGAATGGATCTACAGCAAACCCACCATTCCATGTGGCAAAGGAAGATAAGCCCTGTCTCCATGCCGTCCCCTGTAGTCACATCTCCCTTTACCCCATCAACTGCTATTTACCCCGTAGTGAACTCCTTCGCAGTAGCTATTAACCTTTTTGAAAAGCAGCAGGAAACCCAAACACTTCTTCATACCGTCACATGCCGTGTTGGCTGGCGTCTCTATTTTCATAAAATCTTGCCTGCTGTAAAAGCTTTTTTTTTTTTTTAAGTTATTCTCATTTTGTTTCCTCCGGCTAGATTTCCTGACTTCCCTGGTTGACTCTGTTGCCATCCAGCACTCATTCACCTTTAACTTCTTTTTCACTGCTAGAAATATAACATTCCAAAGATCTTGATAATAATGAACCCTTTTAATAGAATCAGACATAAGTTATGCAGCAGCTGTCAATTATAATGGATTTTAAAGGTTTTGATCTAGAACTTGGGTGGCATTGCATTTAGACTAATAACCATAACTATGATTTATGTGTTTGTAACTAAAATGCTTCGATATATGTCCAAAGTAAAATTTATGGTCTGCTACAGAATGTATAAATAATGAACAGCCATATGTCATACTGCATTTAAAGAATTTGACTTTTTCCCCAGCCAGGCTAAGAGCAAAATGAATTTGTTTTTTAAAAAAAGTTCATTGGGGATCCTTGTATTCTTTAAAGCCTCGTATAAAAGTGGCACAGAGGAAGAACAGATTGAAATTGTTGTCCGCCCTCCACTACAGTGAATGGGAAATGATTAAAGGAAGAATAAACTCACACAATAAGAATTGTAGAACAATGGCGCAACTCTGAATGTACAAATGGATGGTAGATTATTCAAAAGTGAATGATGAATGGGCTGCAGAATTTTAGTGGCTCAATTACTTAATTCTATTTATTTTATTAGATTTCCTCCCGTCTCCACCAGAACCACAGAATCGGCTAGTAGGCAACATAGCTGACTGTGTCACCACAAAACATTCATGATCATAGTTTGGGGTAAAAAGTGAACATACCATAATGAAATGGGTACCCAAGTGGTCTTTGATCTTCACTTTAAAAAGTCATAAACATTAGAGAGTGGAAAAGCTGGCTTTAGACTCAACATCAAGAAAACCAAGATCATGGCAACAGGCCCTATCAGTCCCTGGAAAATAGATGGGGAAGATGGGGAAGCAGTGACAGATTTTACTTTCTTAGGATCCAAGATCACTGCAGACGGAGACTGCAGCCATGAAATAAAAAGATGACTGATGCTTGGGAGACAAGCTATGAGAAACCTGGAGAACATGGTTAAAAGTAGAGACATCACCTTGCAAGCAAAAATTTGCATAGTCAAAGCAATGGTTTTCCCAGTGGTAATGTATGGTTGTGAGATCTGGACCATAAGGAAAACTGAGTGCAGAAGAACATACGTGTTTGAAATGTGGTGTTGGAGGAGAGTTTTGAGAGTCCCCTGGACAGCGAGGAGAACAAATAGGTCAATCTTAGAAGAAATCAACCCTGACTGCTCCTTAGAAGGTCAAATAGTAAAGATGAAGCTAAAGTACTTTGGACATCAAATGAGAAGAGAGGATTCACTTCAGAAGGCCTTGATGCTGGGAAAGGTGGAAGGAAAAAGAAAAAGGGAGCGGCCAAAATGAAATGGCTAGATGGTATTGTAGATGCAATGGGCACAGAGCTAGGCAGGTTGAGGAGGATGGTGGAGAACAGAAGTGCCTGGTGGGCAATGGTCCATGGGGTCACCTGCGCCATGTCCATAGAAATATCTGCAGTTACAGACAGTGCTAGAAACAGAGATGAGCACTGAACCCTACAGTTGGATATGACTGGCTTCCAAACAAGGACAACCATAGGCTTCCCTTATGAGATAAATATCTGTTGTGATTGGCTCTTGATCACCCATCTTTAATTATAAGTGTTGCGGAAATGGTATGTAAATTTTAATTGAGAACAATTCTTCAAGCACAAAATATATATGATGTAGTTAATATGCAGTGCATAACGCGTAGTAGTTGATATAATAAATCTCTCTTTCTCTCATCTCTCCTAGCAAAAGGAATTAGAAATCCAAATATGCCTTCAATGTATGCGCTGCTTATATCGTTGTTCCCTCTCTCCTTCCCAATTCTCCTGTTGTTTTCCTTCCAACGAAGATCAGTTGCTTCCTTGCTTGTATGGGATGCCCTTTATGGCTAAAGATAAAAGCACCTTCAGCCTGAGGATTCATAACATGGTTGGGGGGACTTCAAGAAAGCCTACTAAGTAGTGGTTCACGCCTCAAAACAACCTCACGATAGATGAACACATCAGTCGTATCTGATCCCGGGTCCAGTGCTCATCTCTGTTTCATAGCCGAAGAGCCAGTGCTCTCTGCTTCTGCAGACGTTTCTGTGGTGATGTGGCAGGCATGACTAGACACCAGAGCACACAGAACGCTGTTTACCTTCCCACCGAAGTGGTCCCTATTTATCTACTTGCAATGTCTTGCTTTAGGACCAAAGTCACCAAACACCCAAACTCTTTAGTTACGCCTTCTCTCTCTGTTACTTTCCTTCCGTACGAGAAGAATATGAAAATAATAATATTAACACTAGGAATGTGGAAGATGTTAAAATATCCATATCCTTTGTCAGCCTTTACTCCTATAACCATTTAGACCAGGGGTTCCCAACCTAAGGTCCGTGGGCCGAATCTGGCCCATGGCACCATTTCATGTGGCCGCCTCACATTCAAGAAACAAAATGGCCTCCCTTTTGAAGTTGAGACAAAATGGCCACCCCATTGTGCAGGCAAGGCAAAATGGCCGTCCGGCCCTCAAAGCTGACTGGGAAAGTGTGACCGCGCGCATTGGCTTAAAAAGTTTGGGAACCCCCGGTTTAGACATTTTCCTGCTACTGCTTTCTATAGCTTGAACCCCATTATTACACCTCTGTGTATTCACTACTTAGAAAGCGCTGAATCGCGTCACCACCCGTCAGAAGTGACTTGATGGGCACGCAAAGATCATTAATCATTCTCACTCTGTCAGCCCATCAATATTGCATCTCTTGGCCTGTTGCTGCCTGAATGAAAGTGTAGACTTCTAATACTCCGGGAAGTCGTCTTAAACTCTGGGTGACCCCGTGTAACCATCTAAAAGCCCTAATTGCATGCATGCCTGGTTTTGATTCACTGTCATGCTGTTAATTAGTTGAAAAACTTCTAGTGGCAAAGGAAAACGGATGTGCTTAAAGCAAAATGTAAATTACCCCAAGGTATGAGTCCCTAATGTCAAAGGTACTTTCTTTCTGATTGATAAGCAAGGGGGGGACAACCTTCAGCCATACAAATACAAACCCTGAAGGTTCAGAAACTTGGCCAGGATGCTCCACGTAATCTGGAACACAACGGTAGTCAGCTTCATAGCTGTGGTTTCATCCTTGCTTCTTTTGGTTTGATCTAGTGTGAGAAAGATTAAAACAAGGTTACATTTGCCCAGGGCATGCCTGATTCATGTGTTTCAGGAAGAGGTTTATGGCAAGAGAAAAACCAAGTCAGAAGATGGAGGAAGGAGCTCACTGGACAAGGAAGAACATTAGAGGAGGAGATGGCTGAGGAACTCAACCTTCCTTACATCATTTGGAGGACCCTGAATAGGATGAGGGTCGGAGTCCCTAAATGCAAGACCAACATGCTCAAGTGGGGGCTGTTGGCCGACAACAACACACAGTGTGAATGTGGAGAGATACAAAATCTGGCTCATTTGCTGGTCTGACGATTATTTCCAGAAAAATGCAGCGATGAAGACTTGAGTTTGGCCAATGACAAAGCCAAGAAAGTGGCTTCATTTTGGCAGTCCAGGCTTTGATGAAGACCTACAAGGTGCTGAACAACAGCATCTTCTGCTCTGTTGTCATTTGCTGGTCTGCTGATTGTTACTGGAAAATTGTAATGATGAGGATTTAATTTTGGCCAATGACAAAGCCAAGAAAGTGACCTCATTCTGGCAGTTTAAAGTTTGATCAGGACACAAAAATAAACGATGCTTGCCTCTTGTTTTTTTTTTTTAGCTTGTTTACTCAGTCTGGAACTCCAGAATGAAGTGCTTTATGGATTAAGCAAGTTTGTTTTGTTTCATTTGTTTCAGTTTTCCTCCTGGGTGTTGCTCTTCCCAGGATAAGATAAGGTCAGCTAGACTTTCTGCCAACCTGGCAGTTTGGAAGCAAGACTTTGCAAGTAGATAAACAGGTGCCACTTGAGCAGGAAAGGTAACAGTGCTCTCTGTGCGTTTAGTCACACCTGCCACATGACAATGGAAACATCTTTAGATCAGTGGGTTCCCAACCTAAGGCCCATGGGGTGGATCTGGCCTGTGATACCATTTCATGCGCCCCTCCTACAAGGGCATTCGGGAAACAAAATGGCTGCCACTTTGAAGCTGTTCGGACAAAATGGCCAGCCCTATCATTCAGGCAGTGCTCGTCTGGCCCTCGAAGCTGACTGAGAGAGTGTGACCCAGCCCCAGGGTTGAAAAGGTTGGAGACTCCTGCTTTAGATGAAGAGAACGCTGGCTCTTTAGATGTAAACTAAGATGAGCACCACCCCGTAGAGTCAGATACAACTGGCTTTCAAGCAAGGGAGACATTTACCTTACCAGTTAAGGACATTTACAAGGTCCCGACATCAAGAGGGCCAATGCTGCTTTTATCGAACCACTTCCTCCCTCTGTTTGTGTTTGATTTGGAAGGGAAATCCACACCAACCTTTGTAGGCCAATCTTTTCACTCTTTCCATCCCATACCGGAGGCCAGAAATCTCAAGAGAGACTAGGACTTCTGGAAAAGCTGTCTGAGCATGTTTCCCATGAAGAAACAATAATGTAAAGAACTTGATTAAGTTCCTTTAGAAACTGGTAGGATGGCCAATAGACCTTCAGAGTCCATCTCCGATGTTCCACCCCAGGGTCTTCATTTCCAATGGTCCACCCTAGGTCTGCTCTATAATATGGTATGTGGTATATGGTGGTGGAAACAGGAGCCACGAACCCTTGCTATTTCTTCCATTTAGGTTCTACAGTCCAAACTACCCGTGCGTGTTTTTATTCCCATAAAACCTTGGATCAGCTTCTAGCACATCATTTAATATCAACTATTTTACGACGATCCAGGCGTCTTATCGTCATAACAGAGAGGGAAAGTAATTTGGAGAATTTCTAAAGGTAGAAACTTCAGTGTCGGTGTGGGGGAAATGGATGGGCTTCCAGTTCAATGGCTTGAAAGGGCTTGTTCATAGGCTTTTAACAATGTGAAATTTACCATCCACCCAGGGGACACCCGCTTGAGGCTCCTTTCATGTCCCCAAGATCTTCCCCCATCCAAGTGGTCCCTATTGATCTGCTTGCCATTTCTAGTCTTTGAACTGCCAGGAGCTGGGACAGAGATGGGCACTCAATCCGTCATGCACTACCCGGGTCTTCTTAACAACTGAGTCATGGCAGCCCCCCCTTGCAAGGTTGAAGCTAGCTGACTTAATTGAGTGACAGGTTTGAAGCTAGCTGACTTAATTGAGTGACTTCACCTGCCATCTCCCTTAGGCCAACCTGTTCCATCTGAATTAGACCTCTCGTCGTAGCTGCAACTGATTTATTCAGGAGCAGTACATTGCTTCAAGCTCTCCATGCAATACTGTGAAGGACTTGAGGAAGGTTTGGCCATGAATGAGTAATTAATATGCATTAATATGGCAAAAGTGCTGTCTGCTTCTTTGGCAGGTGTGGACTAATCCAGCTGTTTAAATGTATGGCCTCTCCTTATTTATGTGTCTGTGAATATGCAGACTGGATGGGAACCTTAGCAAAAATGAGTCATTGGATTCATTCTTTAATGGAGTGTTGTCAAACAGAATGGGAACGCATGACTTTTCTGAAAGCTGCCTGCCATTGGAGTGTCCTGTCAGAAATGTGGTGCTGGAGGAGACTCGTGAGAGTCCCCTGGACTGCAAAGAGATCAAAGCAGTCAATCTTAAAGGAAATCACCCCTGACTGATCCTTGAAGGACCAAGACTGAAGCTGAAGCTCAAGTCCTTTGGACACCAAATGATTGAACAGTTGAAAAGTGCCAAAATGAAGCCATCTTGTGGTGAGTTCATTCTGTACTTCCTTCCATCTGACCTAGTGTGAGAAAGATTAGCCAGAATAAGCTTTAAGCTCTGGTTTAAAAGCTCTAGTTGATTTGTGTGTGGGGTGGGTGTTTGGGTGGGTGGATGTATTTTAATGTATTTTTATTTATTTATTTATTTAATTTACGGGTTTGTGTTGTGGGTGGGTTGAGTTGTGTGTGTGTGTGCTTATTTTTATTTTATTTTATTATTATTTTATTTTTTTCCTTTGGCTTCACCCATGATGTCATGACATTAGCTCCGCCCACACTGTGATGACATCATGGTGGGGTAGTAAATTTTTTTGACATCCCACCACTGTACACAAGGAAAAGGTGATAGAGGAGAAGCTTGTTGAGCCCAGATTGTTCACCAGATCTTAAACTCAGTGGTTTCCTTCCCCTGCTATTGACCCACAGAAGCAACTCCGAAAGCGGCAGACCCGTGGCATGAATGAAATCAAATTGAATGGGGCCCATGACATTTTGAGACAAACTAGCATCCTCATGATGCACCAAAGTGGACGCAGAACTGAAACGGGGAGTTGTGCCCAGCCCAAACTTCCTGGTGGAAACATCTGGCATCTCCTAGGCTTCCTAGGGTGAGTTCAAGCAACACTTGGTTGTGTTGAAATGCTGAATGCAGACACATGAAAAGAAAAACTGCACAGCCTTGCATGCAGAGCATGGAAAATTAAAGATATGCCGAACGCAAAGGGTAGCGTCTTCCCGTCAAAGCTTACCGACAGTCTTGAAAGTTCAACTGCTGTGTGTAACGCTCAGCTGAGCAGGTATTATCTTAGTACAAGTACCCAAGTTGACTCTGTTGCTTCCGGGGTTGTCAAAGTATCACTCAAGCCCCCTCCCTGCTAGGCGCATATGATAAGCAAAAATTTAGAGGCAATTGAAAGCATGCTCAATGTTGAATGTTGCTAGCATTTCCTTGAATTCCCTGGTCTGCATAACACAGCAATTTAGGAAACAGTCTGTAATAACATGGAGGGAAAAGTGATAGAAATGACACAGAAGCAGATTTTTATAGGACCTAGGTACACCGGTTGTGTGCTTGAGCATGTGTGTGTGTGTGAGAGAGACAGACAGAGATTTTATCCTTGGATAGTGTTTAAAAGTGGGCAGGAAGAATATTTCTCTCTAAAAGGTAGAGAAATAAACAGTTTATTCCAAAAGAACAAAAAATGTTTTCTCACATTTGTGGAATGACTGCAGAAATCGTTTAGTACTTGCTGAGAGAACAGTTGAAGCAAAGCTGCTTTTTTAAAAATGCTATAATTCCCTGTAAACATTGTAAATAATAAATAAAAATACCATGTAGGTAAGGTAAAGGTGGCCCCTGCTCAAAAGCCAGTCGTATCCAACTCTAGGGTTCAGTGCTCATCTCTGTTTATAGCCAGTGCTCTCTGCATTTGTTTATAGCCAGTGCTCTCTGCATCGGCAGATGTTTCCATGGACATGTGAAGGCTCAAGTCCACTGAGCATGCACAGAGTCTTGCCAGCAAACACTGCGTCCCTCCTAAGTCAGTTGTCGTCTTAGTCAGAATCTCCTCCTTCACAGTTCTTCCTCTGAATATCCTCCTCAGAGTAGCCCATCTCAGTTGGGCTATAGTTATACTGTAATGCTGCTGACTCACCCTCAAAGTGGCCACAGCTGTGCTCAGTCCTGCATCACATCCCCAAGCAGTTACAGCTGTGTAATCAGTCTATGCCTCAACAGCTAACAACTGTGTCTAGAGCCCTAAAGGTCTCTTAAAGTTACATTTACACTGTGGGCAGGAATCTTACTACAACACCCATTAAAATGCCCTAACAGACCTGAAACCCATGAAAACAGATTGACCTGAGTATAAGCCGAGGGTGGGAAATGCAGCAGATGTTAATGAGTTTCAATAATCTAAATACATGAAAATATGGTAACATTAATTACATTGTTCGTACATCTCGATCCGGTGTGGTCTTTGGACCCTTGTGATCATTGACCCGAGTATAAGCCGTGTCCCCTTTTGGGGACTCATTTTTGGAGCTAAAAAGTTCGGCTTATACTCGAGTATAAAAGTTCGGCTTATACTCGAGTATGGTAAACTTCAAAGCAATAAATATGTATATGAATAATAAACATATAAAATAATCAGAACCAGTTGAGGCTCAGAACTGTTCAGGGCTTTCTGTGATTACAGTATGCGCAAAAGGCTCCCTTGCTTAAAAGCTGGTCATATCTGACTCTAGGGGTCGTTGCTCATCTCCATTTATAGCCAAAGAGCCAGCACTTTCAGTGTCCTCAGACATTTCCATGATCATGTGGCAGGCATGACTAGAACACACACAGAACGCTGTTACCTTTCCCACCAAAGGAGTACCTATTTATCCGCTTGCAATTTCTTGCTTTTGAGCTGGAGCAGGAACAGATGACAGGCACTCACTCCAATAGCGCAAAGGGTGATTTTCCAAAAACGCTGACCACTCTCAGAAGGCGAGTTGAACCGAATTAGCCCACTTCATTGCCTTCGGATGGAAGTATTGGCTCGGTCCCATGGCCGCCCCTGTGAAACGTGACTCTGTCAAAGCATCTGTTGGTGAAGTTCCATCATCATCACCTTTATCCCGTTGCCCTCAATGGCCGCTTTGTTAAGCCAAGTCTGTCTGCTCTGCTCCTTGCTTGGCTTCTCCTTTGTCTTTCCCCATCGCTTTCCCCCATAATCTTTCACGGTTAGCGAGCTGTTATTTTTGAGACGAGACTCACGTCAGCCAGGGGAATCCTAGTCTCTGCAGACTGACTCACACACTCATTTTAATCAAGCTAATTGGCAGCAAGGAGAACACATTTCTTAATTCAACTACAAATACAGTGATTACAAAATGGTTCCAGAAGAACTCTGATATATTTGACTTCCTACGCTTTTGCTCTCATTCAAATAATGGAGCCAGGAGGCAAACTTAAAATAAAATGGCTACCTAACAGTATCCATTGACAGCAAGGTTAGCAGTGTGCTGTAACAGCTATTTGCCCCTCCACTCCACAGATGTGTGGTGGATGAGCCCCCTTAGGTGGGGTGATGGATCCCTCAGGGGAGGAAATGCCACTGGAGACCATCCGCTTGGGCCCAGCAGCAAAATGAGTGGAGTAAACTGCAAGTAACCATTTGAGCCACAGGAGGTTTAGCCATACTTGTCAATGGTCTGGGATGGAATGGTGAGCTGAGTGCTAATTCAATCGCATCCCTCAACTTCCTAGTAGTAAAGCTTGCCACGGAGAGGATGGAAATAATAATAATAATAATAATGGTTTATGTACCTCCAATCTTTTCCTGGTATTACAGTATAGACATGTGGTTGCAGATGGTGGCTGGTAATAAGCATGGTGGTTCTGTTGTCTAAGAACAGACTCTAGGATTCATGCCTGATGATTTTGTTGCAAAGAGGAAACAAGTCCACTCTGGGTTTCAGTCTGCACCTTACAGGAGCTATCCAAGGTTGTTGTTGTTGTTGTCGTCGTCGTCGTCGTCGTCGTCGTCGTCCTTCTTCTTCTTCTTCTTCTTCTTCTTCTTCTTCTTCTTCTTCTTCTTCTTCTTCTTCTTCTTCTTCTTCTTCTTCTTCTTCTTCTTCTTCTTCTTCTTCTTCTTCTTCTTCTTCTTCTTCTTCTTCTTCTTCTTCTTCTTCTTCTTCTTCTTCAGAATATTGGTGATCATTATGGTGGTCAGCCATGAAAACTGTCCTCTGAATATAATGTTGTGGCCTTTCATCTGCCTTCTGCATTGCAGTGAGACACCTCTACCCCTGATCAGTTCAAACTTTAACCTGCCAAACTGAAGCCACCTTCTTGGCTTTGTCATTGGCCAAAATTGTCCTCATCAGTACATGTACCAACTGATGGTCTGGCTTCTGTATCTCTCCACATTCATGATCTGGCTTCTGTATCTCTCCACAGTCATGATCTGGCTTCTGTATCTCTCCACATTCATGATCTGGCTTCTGTATCTCTCCACATTCATGATCTGAAATCTGCATCTCTCCACATTCATGATCTGGATTCTGTATCTCTCCACATTCATGATCTGAAATCTGCATCTCTTCACATTCAATCCAAGGTGCTGAAACTTATCCTCAAAACAGGCTCAGCATCTGGGTAAGCTCTTGGAAATTGTTGACTATAAACTGGAGTGGATTCGCAACACCTCCGAAACTTGATTCATCATCTGCCATTACACATTAGAACTATATTAACCGCAGCAAAACAAATATTCCTAAACTAATAATAAAAAAAGGAAACTGTACTTGGCTTCTGGTGGCCTGACAAGCAATACCAATCAGTCTCCCTGGCTGCTCTTTTCTTTCCTTTTTTTTTAATTTCAACATCTCTAACTTGTCTTGCAAAGTGGAGACAATTGTCAGATTCTGGCATTTTCTTCCTGTGGCTATCTTGACTGAGGGAGAATAATTTCTTCTCGTGTTTCATATGCGCTCCCTCCCTGGTATTCATGTCTGGAAATGGAGTCAGCAAATCCCCGAGGGAAAGTTTATTGCACCGTCGTGGCCGCCGATGTACTGAAAATGTCAAGTCTTAATGACAAGAAAACAGTTCACTTGAAAGATACTGATTGTGGTCCGTGCAAGGCTTAAATTACAGGAATTCAACCCTCAAGCAAAGAGACTTTTAAAATCCCCAGATCTGCAATTGCTCACAAAGAGCATCAAACAAATGCATGACGAGGACTTCCTCTTCAGTACATCAGGCTTCAAAATGTCAGAATTGGGGGCATGGTGGAATTAAATCCCAGGAGGGCATTAACATATGTTCTATCTGTCTCTGATATTTACCATGAACTCTCCCTCTTTTAGGATCTACACCTCTGCTGAACCAATACACCCATTAATTCATATTTTCCTTTCTGAAGTTTTGTTCCTCTAGGGAGCTTTAACTCTCCTCTACCCCCATATGCAATTCTTCCTTCCTTTCCCTGCAGAATTCACAGAGAAGTCGACTGTTAGCAGTGGCTTGGTGGTTAAGAAGCTCGCCTTGTTAGCTGAAAGGCTGGCAAGTCGGCAGTTCGAGACCTGGGCACTGCATGACCGTTTGAGCACCCATCTGTGTCCCAGCTCTGGCCAACCTAGCAGTTCAAAAGATAGTGATAATAACAGGATGCCTTAAACCTACACCACTTGAGAAGATCTACCCCCTTGTTGGTATTGCTCCACCTAAGATCAGGAGAGAAATAGCAGCAGATGCTGAGAGAACTAAGCAAGTGAATGACACTCGGCACCCTCTGAATGGAGATGAGCCTCAAGTCCTCCAGCTCAGATCCAGGAAGAGCTTTATGGGAAGAACAAACATTCTTGAGGGCACACAGGAGCAAAACCAAATTAGAAGGTGGAGGAAGGAGCTCACTGGACAAGGAACATCATAAAAAGTGGATATAGCTGAATATCTCAATATCCCCTACTTCACCTGGAGGACCCAATAGGTTGAGGGTTGGAGTCCCTAAATGCAAGACCAACACGCTCAAGTGGGAACTGCTGGCAGACAACAACACATGGTATGAATGTGGAGAGACACAGAGTCCAGCCCATTGGCTGGTCTGCCGATTGCTGCCAGAGATACGCACTGATGAGGACTTGCATTTAGGCAATGACAGAGCCAAGAAAGTGGCTTTATTTTGGCAGTCCAGTGTCTGATCAGGACACAGAAAAGAAAGGAGAGCATTTCAAAAGCAAGACATTGCAAGTAGATAAATATCTGACTTATCTTCAAAATCCTATTAATGTCACTAAAAGTTGAATGAACACAATATATAGTTTTATCAAAAACCCTTTTGAAATCTTTCTTTTTTTTTTTGGGTGGGGGGATGGTATGTAAATGAATGTCTGGCCAGGTTATCCTGCTATGGTAATAGAGTAGACCCTACTGCCAGTGACCCAACACCGAGCCTGACTAACCTGACAACCCTGAGGACCAGCGGCCTTGGCAAGATTCACAGGGAAGTGTGATGGTCCCCAAGTGGATTAAATCTCACTTGAATCCATCTTGATGGAGGGCAGCAGCTTCATCAATCCTGGCCTGGGCCCGAGGAGGACTTTGCATGCCAAAAGGGCTCAGGACCAGAAAGTGACTGGTGGAACTGGATCAGTGGTACTGTGGGTGTCACACTGCGATGTGGAAGGTAGATGGAAGGCATTATATTTGCAGGATAGTCTTCATGGCTGATTGCCATGATGATCGTCAATACTCGGAACTGGATATGGCACAAGGAGGAGGAGGAGGAGGAGGAGGAGGAGGAGCAGAAGAAGAAGAAGAAGAAGGAGGAGGAGAAGGAGGAGGAGGAGGAGGAGGAGGTATTTAAATTCACTTAAAATGTCCAATAGTGGAAATTTGTGGCAAATCTAATTTGTCTGATTGTTTTGGGTGTTGCTTTATCTTGAATATTATCCTTCCTTCCTACTATGATCGTATTTCAATTTGTAAGAAGCCACCCTCATCTTCGACAACTATTCTTGAAGGGTGATATGGAAATAAATCAACTTTCTTTTCCATTGATGATAAGCAAAATCCAGAAAGGTTTCGGGAGGTGCAAATCTTTGACAACCACTGGCTCTTGAGAACGTCTACAGAATTCACCGAGAAGCCACATACCACCTTGTGTGATATATAGCTTTTCCAAAATGGCATTCAATTAATTGCACATAGTGCCATGGCTGTAGTCCAAGATGGAGGCATAATTAAGAAATGTATTCAACCTATTACTAATTTAACACTTCTCATCAATGTTTTCCTCCGAAAGATGTTTATGGCCCACTGTGTCTCCATGGAATTTATGCATTGTAAATACAAATATATTTTATTCATAGAAAAGCCTTGCAACTTCAATTATGCAATAAGTATTTATTTGGAATTCATTATTTTTTCCATTTGCCATCCATCATTAATTCATGTTCCACTGATGAAACCTGCTGTAAAGCATTAGTGAACATTACAGATGACAAAATATAGATTTGTAGGGCTTTGTATTCTCCATACAGTTTCAAAGGCAAAGCCAGGAGGTGATCCTATTATGTTCTCGGTCGCAGCGGCTGACTTTTATGATGTTGTAACAGAAAAAGGTTCATCAGAAAACAGGATGCAGTGACCCGTTTTTCAGATGCACTTTCACAAAGGCAAATTGAAAACACTTAATATGAGAAACGCGCAAGCATTGCTTAGAACAGGGCTAAAAGGAAATCCTTTACATATCCAGCTCTAAATCTCATTGGCCTCTAGGTCTACAACCCTAGATAAGACAAATCTATCAGTATTCTTACTCTGACCCTTCCTTCCTTCCTTCCTTCCTTCCTTCCTTCCTTCCTTCCTTCCTTCCTTCCTTCCTTCCTTCCTTTCTTTCTTTCTTTCTTTCTTTCTTTCTTTCTTTCTTTCTTTCTTTCTTTCTTTCTTTCTTTCTTTCTTTCTTTCTTTCTTTCTTTCTTTCTTCCTTCCTTCCTTCCTTCCTTCCTTCCTTCCTTCCTTCCTTCCTTCCAGTGAGAAGTAAATATTTATTTTTATTTATTTATTATTTATCCACCACCCTCCTCACCGAGGTGACTCAGGGCAGTTTACAGATCATAAAAGTATCACAATAAAACATTCTTTAAAAACGTTCCTAAAACCCCTCAAGTTTAAAACTGTGAAAGATTAAAATTTAAGATTTAAAAAAATTAAAAGAATGCCAAATTACTACATCTTGAGGGAGGGAGGGGCTTAAACCATCCAGAGGGCTGGGGTCATCATACCTCAGGAGGGGTTGCACCAAAGCATGCTTTAAATTTGCTGGAAAGACCCCTCCCCCCACAGTGATGAATTTATGATTGCTTCGACCCAACCACCTGTCACCCTGGATGTTTTAACCAACCAGGCGGTCATGGATCTAATGCACAGGCAGTGGCACGAACAGATCCAAGGAGCCTGTGACTTCCTCAGGGACAACTGGATCAAACTGATCCCAGATAACATGGTCAGACTGCACTCCAGACAACCCCAGCTCTACATTATTCATGCCAGGATAACTATTTGGTATACACAAGAGTTCTCTATCGCCACCCGTCCCCCACCGTCTATGGCACTCCTTTACTTTTAAATGAGGGCCCACCAGGACATGAGCAGGTGAAGACAGAGAAGAACCCAAGTGCTACCTAAAACAGGACAATTAGGCCTTGCATCAAGGTCCTCCTCAGACTGCCGGGCTTCAGATTTCTACTCCTATGGTAGCCCTGAGACAGTATCTCCAGTCTGAACCACTTCTTCCTTTGATCTCCCTCCTCGTGGGCGAGGTTCCAAGGACTTGCAATGGAAGTATCGCAAGTTCCCTCAGCTTTGTAGCAAATATTATCTTGATGCTTGAACCAACAGTCCAGTTCACAAAACAAAACTTCTTTTCATGGAAGAGAAACCATGGCTGGCTTCACACTTCCTTTTATTGTAGTGATAAGAAGCAAAACAGAATCCACTGAAGAATCCAAATAAAAGTCTTAGCAAAACTTAAGCTAATAATCTCAGAAAACACTTCTGGAATAAAAGATCCCATTCCTGGGTTCCTAACTCTAATCCTAAACTAACATGTAAACTTACAAGAAATAAGAAAACACGCAGATTCTAAGTGTGGACTTGGATCTCCAGATTCGAAGTCCAACCTTGATGAAATTTTGGCTAAGTGCTGCCTTGTCAAGATTTCTTTCCATCTCCCAAAGTACGGACTTACTTCAGCCCCATCAAAGTCTCATTTTCCGATCCTTTCTTGATAATTTCTCCAGCTTCAATGTCTTTGAAAAAGTCTTCCCTAACTGAACAAATTCAGGGGGTTTTATGCACAAATTTTCCCTCATCCTCCCTCCTAAGGAATTTAGAGGTGTCCTTGAGACAAGATCTTGGGATAACCGTTATCTTCTCAAAATCTTTCAAGATCAGGGCTTGTTGGCAAAGTGACAAGCTCTCTTTCTCACTCCACCCTCCCTTTCTGGTTCAAGTTCAAAAGGACAATGAACATGAGTTACAGAGTTCACGCAAGTGCATTGAACTTTGAGATTCCCTCTCGTGTTTTGCTGACCTCTAGAGGCGCTAATCCTGATGATGTAATGCATTTTAAAAAAACTTGCTGTGATGCAAAGTTCCGTTTTACAACCTGAGAAGTGGTGACAAGTAACTTAACACAAAGTAACATTTTCCAAGTTCACGGCATTCTCAACCTTTTTAAATTGGGAGCCGGGTCACACTCCTTCAGATAGCTTCTGGGGGCCGGATGGCCATTTTGCCCTTCCTCTGCTGCATGGCACTTCCTGGTGTGGTGGAGGTGGTGGTGGTGGTGGGCCACATGAAATAGCGCCATGGGCTGCATCCAGCCCACAGGCCACAGTTTGATAATCCCTGCCATTACATCATGCTGTGTTGCTGCATTTCCATTTGGGTCTTCTTCTCCTTGTTCTTCCATATCCAAATCCAAGACTGTCCTGAAAATATAATGCAGTGGCATCTCATCTGCCTTCCGCATTGGAGCATGACACCCATACCACTAATCCAGTTTTGTGAGTCACTTTCTGGTCCTGAGCCCTTTGGGCATGCAAAGTTCTCATCGCCCCGAGACCAGGATAGATGAAGCTGCTGCCCTCCATCAAGATCGGAGTCAAGTGGGATTTAATCCATATGGGGACCATCACTCTTCCCTGTAGACTTCATCTTGGCTGTATTATTTTGGGAAATATTTTATGTTTAAATCTGTGTAAACCACAAAATGTAGCTACCAGTCTAGATGGGGATCCTGCTTCAGCTTCTAAACCAACATATCATCCAAATCATTACTCCTTGAAACCAATCCTTTCACAGCTCCAGTTCCTGAAGCTACACTGCTTCACCTGCTCTATTGGTCACCTGACTTCCAGTTGGCTTTTATCTAGATCCAACTCTGTATCCATGTGTACCTTGAGTTTGATTTTGGACCTCGACTGTGATACAGTTATTGTTTGGCCTGTGTTTGTGTTACTTGCCAGCTGCCTGTGCCCCAAACGCTGATAATGTTAGCAGTGAAACTTTCAATTATTATAATAATAATTTCATGTCAGAAATGAAGCTCATTTCATGGCCCCAAGATATTTTCCCACCGAAGTGGTCCCTATTGATCTATTTGCAGTATCTTGCTTTCGAACTGCTAGGTTGGCAGGAGCGGGACAGAGATGGGTGCTCAATCCGTCATGCAGTACCCGGGTCTTGAACTGCCAGCTTGCCAGGTAACAAGGTGAGCTTATTAACCACTGAGCCACCACGGTTCCACTTTCAGCGGTGAGTTGTCATAAGAATCCAATGTAAAGGTATAGGTAAAGTTGCCCTTGTTCTGAAATACAGTTGTATCCAACTCTAGGGTTCAGTGCTCATCTCTGTTTTTAGCCAAAGAGCCAGCACTGTCTGCATCTGCAGATGTTTCCATGGATGTATGGAAGGCATGCCTCAACACAGGAGTCCACGGAACGTTGTTTACCTTCCCACCGAAGTGGTCCCTTGTTTATCTACTTGCAAATTCTTGCCTTCAAACATGCTTGGTTGGTAGGATATGATGTAGGCACTTTCTAATGCACATGGGATGTGTGAGTTCAGGAAACATCTAACTTTCTTTTCTTTTCTTTCTTTTTTTTGCTATTGAAAGTTATGTCACTGTTGGTCCACTGGTGGAAACATACAATAGGATACCACCCATTGTGTAGATGGCTGTTAGAGAGGAGAAGGCCTTCAGCATGACTATGTTCTTAAGCAGATCAAAAAAGCAAGAATCTGATACTCAGGGAAAGCTATTTATATGGAGCGTGAACCAATTTACATTCCATTTAAATCAAATAACGGAGCCAGCCTTTCTACCAAGTCCCCTCAGACTTGGCTGTCTGCATAATCTTTGGTTTCCTATGTGCTGTCATCTTTTTCTATCACACACAGAAACAAAAACAGTACCCTCACTTCTTCTTCTTTGCTTCCTGGAGGCGTAGAAACACAGTCAGACCCTGTTCAGGCCTCTTTCATTTGAAATAGAAATCAATCTGTCACTACCCACTGGTTTGATGCAGCTTTCTTCGCAGCTATTGTGCGTAGTCAGCCATCTAGGTTTTAAGCTCATTTTCTTCTGCTTAAATACCAGGCTATGAAGCTTGTTTGTTTTTCATGTCAGAGATTACTCTGGGTCGAAAGGATTTTTGCTGGAGAAACTCTGCTCAGGGGATGCGCGAATGAGGCATACCCTGGACGGGTTTTCTTGGAGCTACAGTCTTCCTGTCAGCCCCATCCGACGCATGCACAGGTTGAAGAATGCAATGACATCACATGGTTGTCCCGGTTGGGCAGGAGAGAATTATGGCAACCCTAGTCTTAACCACTAAGCCACCACAGTCCCATCCAAAGGGCAATTGAATCCGAATCTGCATATTGGTCTTGGGAATGTGAATTCGGTTGGCTCGCTTTGAAAACACTATCCAAATTAAATGGTCCACCCATTGTCCCTAATTGAGAGCGATAGAATAATTATTCCAGCATTGGCTGAGGCAAAGAGTCTCTAGAATTCCCACCGTCAGCTCTCCAGTTTGACTTCCCAGGGTGGAAAGCTAGAAAAGTAAATCTTACAGAGACAGAGCAAGTAGACTCCACTGAGACCATATCCTTGTTGATCAGAGCAGCCATTCATTCATTCATTAACTCATTCCTCATGGTGTCCTCTCTGGGCATTCTCCTATGACCTGGGCCACAATTACTATTTGGGATTAATCATCTTGCCACTTGCTATCTTTATGCTCTCAGTGTTCTGTGAAAATGTTTTAAAGATTTGGGTCAGGGCTTCCCAACCGAAGACCTATGGGCCAGATCTGGTCCATGGTGTCCCTCACCCCCCCCAGGGCACTCAAAAAACAAAATGCCCACCCCTTTGAAGTTGTTGGGACAAAATGGCCACACCCATCATGCAGGCAGAGCAAAATGGCCATCTGGCCTTCGAAGCTGACTGAGAAAGCATGACCCAGCCCCTGGCTTCAAAAGTTTGGAAAACTCCAGGTTAGGTGGATGTCAAAGCAACCATTGGATGTGACATATTCTTAATGTTAGGATCAATGGAAAATAGAGTTTAAAGGAAAGAAAGGAATCAGAAATGATGGATCAGTGGGGATTTGCCTTGGATTCCTGGTAATCTTGAAGATGTCTAAGCAAGCATTTCCGTGCAGGGAAAGATGGAGAAAGAGGGCAACTAGGATGACTGGGGGACTGGAAACCAAGCTCTATGAAGAAAGAAATGGGCATGTTGAGCCTTGAGCAAAGGACTGTGGTAGCTTAGTGACTAAGACTCTGAACTTGTTGACTGGAATGTCGGCTGGTCAGCAGATCGAGACAATGGAGTGAGCTCCCCTCTCTGTCACGGCTCCTGCCAACCCAGCAGTTCAAAAGCAAGAAATTGCAAGTAGATAAATAGGGACTGCGGTGGCTCAGGTGGTTAAGATGCCGAACTCGATGATTGGTAGGTCGGAATTCCCAAGCTAGGGAAATGAAGAAGCAGGCAGAATTTTACCATATTTTCATGTTTTTTTAATTACTGAAACTCACTAGCAGCAGCTGCATTTTCCACCCCGACTTATACTCGGATCAATCTATTTTCCTAGTTTTAGAGGTCCAAATTAGGTACCTCGGCTTATATTCGGGATGACTTATAGTCGAGTATATATGGTAAATTTCACTGTGAGAGAGGTTTAAGACTTTTTTGTAAGCTTCTATTTCGGAGGAAATTCAAAGCTGGTTGAAAGAGTTGTAAGGAGATTAGCAACAGGTTTCAGAAGGGGAGAGGGGAGATTTCGACGTCCCCCAGGGCTGGAGTTTTATCCTGCTGGGGCGCTGTCAGTTTGGGAGATATGGAAGCTCTCCACCTACAAGGGGATATATTTATAAGATATATGTAGGTGCTGATCCGATCTATATATACCTGTTTATGAGAAATAGAGGTGCACGGTCGCTCTTTCTCCTTCCCTTTCCCTCCCTTCCCCTTCCCCACCTTATCAACTCTTCCTTCGCCTTCTTTAAGCATGTGGCAGAAAGAGCCGGGAGCTTTGTTTGTTTATGGCTTCTCCGAGCATGAGTTCATGTCCCCTGGATTCGACTGCCAATGTAGGGGATTAAGCGGCTAAGTGAGTCTGACTGGTGCAGGAATCTCTCAAATATGCTCCTGGAGCTCAGCTTCGTTCACAGGCAATTTTATTTAAACTGGGGGGGGGGGGAAGATATATATAAAACCTCCCTCGGTGCTTGACTGACAACGGTGCCATGGCCGATCTCGAGAGCGATATCATATCTTCTTTGCAATTTCCTCCCTGGAAAAGGTTTGACCAGGTTTGGAAGGAGATGATGAGTCAGGAGGAGACAATAACCAAATAACAGCCCCATTGCTTTTTCAAAATAAAATGACCCCGGCTCCTTAAAGTAGTACCTGCGTCTCCAATTTGGTTAGCTGGGATCACAGAATGTTATCTCTTCCCCCTGCCTGCAAGGTGATAAAAACACTCAGAAATTCCTCCTCAATCTCAGACAAAAATATTCAGTCTTTCTCCCAGTTCATCCACCCGAGTGCAATACTTCCAGATAGGGAGAATTAGCCGGCTGAATGCCTTTGCCCAGGGGATATCAAACTGTATCCATCATGCTTTCTTTACTCTTCTATGCCCCCCCCCCAGCACAAAATTCAATCTGGATCATCTAGAAGTCCCATAATAGACTTGAGACTGAAGTAAGAAAATAAGCTTTTAACTGTTTGTTTATTGGCCAACTTTTGTCTCCATGGAGGGCTCCAGGCAGGTCAAAAAAATTAAAAAGAAGAATAACTTTAAACATGTGAAACTTTAACGTTACTCACAGCATGTGTACAGGCCGCTTTTTAGGAACTGTGGTAGTATGTCAATATAGGTACAGGTATTAAATACACATTAAAATACACACAGACACACCACATCCAAAGGTGAGTCACTTAACCTGGGGAGCATCAGGCTATATAGGGAGCTTCAGGCTAGCAGCTTCTCTTCCTCCTCCCTGCTTGGGAGGACAGCAAGGAGGTTGTGCATACGCGCCAGCACTGTAGGCGTGCATGCACACCAAGTGCTTGGCGCGCATGCGCAGTGGGGGAACCAGTGAAAAGGTAAGCCCTGAAGGTGGTTTTCCCCCAAAACCTGCTACCGGTTCTCCAGGACACTGGGGAAAGTTAGTACCAGTTCTGGTGAACTGGTGTGAACCTATTGCTGCCCATCACTGACCTAGACATGGAAGGAGAAGAAAATTTTAATTTATTTTGAATATCGGTTCTATTTCATATCTGCCCGTAGTTTTACATTGTGCAGTACTTTGGTAGGAGTAAAGAAAGGTCTATCCAAGCATTCCTGAACAATACTTTTGGGGGGGGGGTGTTGGGGGGAGACGGACCCTTACGAAGAGAAGAAGAAAGGGAAGGTCTTTGTTTGTACTTTGGCAGTAGAGGACTATTTATTTGGGAGGGAGTTCTTGAAATAATTCTCCCCCGGATGCTGCATAAAAGAGTATTAAGCTGATTTATGAAGCTATCATTGCTTCCACTTCACAAACATTCACTGGCACTCAAGACAAAATTTCTACTGGGAACTTTAAGTGAAAATTGCAGTGATTCAGGAAAGTGGATAAATAAGATTGGGGGGGGGAATCAACCCCACAGTTTCAAAAGCAAGAAGACTGATTGATTCATTTCCTTATTAGTCTTAGGCACTTTTTGCACAAGATACAATTTCTGCTGCTTCTTGTTTATTGTCACACTATCAATAGGGATGTAAATCTTCCTAGTGTTTGAGAACATTTCCCCCCCCCCTTCAATTTTCTCACTGCTGGATGAGTTTAGGAGTGTTTTTTGGGCCTGATTCACATTTGCACACATTTGCACGACAAATTTGCGGATGCGTTGGGCTCTCTGTGTGTGTGAGACCCAAACTACAAGACTGCGGTGGCTCAAATGGTTAAAACACTGAACTCGCTGGCTGGAAGGACGGAGTTCGTTTCCTAGGCACTGCATGATGGAGTGAGCTCCCGTCTCTGCCCCAGCTCCTGCCAACCTAGCAGTTTGAAAGCAAGACATTGCAAGGAGATAAATAGGGACCACTTCGGTGGGGAGGTAACCAGCGTTCTGTGCTTTCCAGTGTCGAAGCATGCCTGCCACGTGTCCACGGAAGTGTCTGCAGATGCAGCCAGTGATGGCTCTTTGGCTATAAACAGAGATGAGCACTGAACCCTAGAGTGGGATATGACTGGCTTTTGAGCAAGGGTGACCTTTACTTTTACCTATGACTCATACTAGGATTTTACCCCCAAGCCAATGCGTTCTGCTCAAAATATAGCAGGCTTTTTGAGTGCTTTGTGAAGGCATACACAGCCTTGTGTACAGAAGCAAAAGCATCTATCAATGGTTGGCAAGCTTTTCAAAGGGGTCAATCCATGTGGCAAGGCATCTTTTTCTCACAAAGGATGAGAAAACCAGCGGGTTTTCATTCCGCCCTTAGATATGTATCTATCAAATGGGACACTGGAAAGCAACCAAGATTCTGAATTGTGCATGGCGGCCAAATGCGTTGACTTTGAAGGCTGGATGTCCCTGAAAGAAACACCCCATGTAGATCAATAGACGGAAGATCGCCTTGATGTGGCTATAATGTAGAAAATGATGTTTAACAGGCAAGCGGGGGAGGGATCCGTTTGCTCTTGGAACGAGGACTCCTTTGCTTGAAGGCCAGTCATGTCTAACTCTAGAGAGCGGTGCTCATTGCCGTTTACAGCCAAGGAGACAGCACTTTCTACATCAGGGGTTCCCTACCTAAAGCCTGTGGGAAAAAGCATCCCTTGGCCCTCTGTTCTACGTCTTCAGACATTTCTGTGGTCATGTGGCGGGCATGACTAGATGCCAGAGTGCACGGAACACTGTTACCTTTCCGGCCTAAATGGTACCTATTTATCTATTTGCAATTTCTTGCTTTCGAACTACTACTAGGTCATTTTATGATTGTGTGAATTTTAAGATGTTTTTAATATATTGTTGGTAGCCGCCCCGAGTGGGGATGAATCCGCAGATGGGCGGGATATAAGTGGATTATTATTATTATTATTATTATTATTATTATTATTATTATTATTATTATTATTATTATTATTATCATCATCATCATCATCATCATCATCATCATCATCATCATCGGCATCGTCGGCATCGTCGTCATTATTATCATCGTCACTGTTGCCGCCGCCGCCGTTGTTGTTCTTGTTGTTGTGGTGGTGGTGGGATGATGATGATAATGATGGCAGGAGTTGGGACAGACTATGGGAGCTCCCTTCATCATTCAACACTCAGGTCTTGAGCTGCTGGCCTGCCAACCTTCCAGGTGTCACACTCAATGTCTTAACCACTAAGCCAGTCAATTTAGCTCTGGAAAGGGACATCCAAGCTGTTGTTGACTAATCCTTCCACCCTATTCCCTCTTCTATCTTTTATGTGTTTGATTTGTCTGCATGTGTAGCCCTGTAAACGACACCTTACCGCCTCAGCCCCTCTTATTTGATCAATGGTGCTTCTTCGCAACAAGTCGCTTCCACCCTACCTGTGATTTAAGCTGGTTAAAGAATGCCAGAATATCTCAAAGGTGTCGAGAGAAAAGAAAGGCATGAGGGTTTATTTTCCTTGCAGATAACGCGGCATTGCTGTGTGGGAGACGGCAACAGGAGCTGAAACTATGGAAAAACATCGATCGAGAAGATGAATAAATGACTGTGTTCCCAAAGAACAGTCACCCAAAAGGTTGTTTTATTACACAAGAAATGGCATTCAGCTAGTATATTAGAATTGTTGACTGGAGTTCAACATAAGTTTGTCGGTTTTTAAAATGTACATTAAAGACAGTGACGTTTCTTTGCTCTTCGTTAGTTCTCTCAACTTCTCCTCCAAATGAAAAATTTGAAATGTATATTTAGTGCTTAGTGGTTGCTACAAATGCCAAGAACTTAATAAAGATGTATCTTTTAAAAATGGGGAGAAAGGAAACATAAAAGTCTACAAATAAGCAAGATGATTGGTGATGCTTAGCAGGCAAAGAATAGTAGTTAACTCTATTATTGAGACAGAAACTGGTTTCAATACCATTTGAATGATCAAATAATGACTGGTTTTGCTGTGAATTTTCACAACTTTGGTATTAATGGTGGTGGTGGCGGCTGCAACTCATATCCGAGAATGCATTTTTTTCCTGAAGCAGGAAAAATGCCATTGGAGTAAATTTGTTTAAGGTGGATCCCAGCTTGCCAGAAAGTGACCCACATACTGTGATGACGGAGCCATCTCCTGCGGCACATAAGAAATGAGACATGCAGGATTTAACACCGGGACTGCAACGGACTGCCACGGCCTTCAGAATATTACCAAGGTGTGCCTTTACAGCCAGTCCATCTGGCATGGCCTCTTCCGCCTCCGTGACTGTTGGGAATCAGAGTTCCTCCTCCAATCATTTTGCCATTGGGCCCAATAGGATAGTTTCTAGTGTCATTTCCTCCACTGAGGGGGGACATCACCCCACCGAAATGGGCTCATCCGCCCTTAGCCATTGGCCCCTTTAGGTAGTCAGGTTATTTACCACCATCTAACACTAGGCATTGAGTCACTGGCTGAAAGGTCTACTCTGGATGTCCAGCCAGACTACATATTAGGTAAGCTACCCTGAAAACAAGATGGTGCTAAAGTTGATCATTCAGTTGTTTTCACTGGTCCTAATATAAAACACATGACAGATGTTTGGGGTATGTTATTGGAGGGCAGATTTCTGACTGCTGTGCGGTTGTCCTGAAACTTATAAAATAAACTGCTACCCTTTGTAGACACCAACAATTGTTGGTAAGTTGCCTTACTTGTATATGAGGCCTGGCATAATCATACCCAGTCTCTTCCTGAACAGACACAATGGTGAACCTGCAGTCCTAGGGACTCGAGTTTGAGCCCAATCAGCTCCAGGTTGATTCAGCTTCCATCCTTCTGAAGTTGGTGAAATGGTTACTCCGGCATGTTGGGGGCAAAATACTAATTAACCTGTGAACAGAGCTGAGCATGGAACCCTAGAGTCGGATATGACCAGCTTCCGAGCAAGGACAACTATTACCTTTACCTTTAAGGTTGAGATCAACATTACAGCATACAATTAATCAACAGTCTAACATACTCTGTCTAATGTCACCTAATTGACTGGGTGCATCTCCATTGTGGAGTCGGACAACTAATAAGGCAAGCCAGGAAAGCTTGCCTTCGTGCCATGACAAATGGCCCAAACTGTAGGCTAACATCGATAGGAAGCTAGCTATTAATTTCCAATTTCAGAACTCTTCAGCATATTCTCAGTATGATACATTATGACTCTTGCTTGGGTGTCAATTATCGGAGACTAAATTGTTTGGATTCCTTCAGGGTTTAAAGGCCTAATGCATTTGTTCAGATACCTTTTTTTCCAGGTCATTAAGACGGGGTTGTCAAAAGAATAGATGGAACATGGTTTTAATCTCCTATAATGCTGGGGAAATGTATTAAAAAGGTGCTTCACCTCAACACTCTTTTCCGGTAACATGGCTTCACTCTGAACAGCTTCAGGGGAGTGGATACAATATATGGGTTGTGTATAAAGTCATCTTTTGGGTAATTTGTTGGTTAGCTGAACCAATGTAGACACTTGAGTCTATTAAAAAGACCCTCTAATTTCTTCAGGCTGAAGGGTTTACAGAACCATCTTCATCTCCCCCTTATGCCACTAGCCTCGTTGAGTGATTCTTGCAGGAATTAACAAAACACACACAATTCATTAAGGAAAGTAATAAAGCACATATATTTGCAAACATTGACACAGTGTAGATCGGGGGTTCCCGACCTTTTCATACCGGGGGCCGGGGTCACACTACGCCAGTCAGCTTCAAGGGCCAGATGGCCATTTTGCACTGCCTGCACGATGGGGGTGGCCATTTTGTCCCAGCAGCTTCAGAGCAGTGACCATTTTATTTCTCAAATGCCCTGGGAGGGGTGGGTGCCATGTGAAATGGTGCCATGAACCAGATATGGCCCATGGGCCTTAGTTTGGGAACCCCGGGTGTAGAGAATATTACACAGCCATCTCAGTGATGACCAAACTCTACAAATACTTACTCTTAGAGGAGCAAATCCTGTCATAGCATGACTGCCTTTCTCTGTAACATAGCAAATCTAACCTTCTGCCCATTTTATTTTGGGATATGACCAGGCAACTGTAGGTTCAAGTTTCCATTTTGACAAATAAAATAAAATAAAATCTACTTTCCATCACCACCAGAGAAGCTATGGATGAATCATGTTGGGTTTCTCTTTCTTTACGAGCTCACTATAGAGGTACATGTTAAAGAAAGGATAGACGTAAAAGAGGAATGTACCATTCTGTATAAATTATACATTTTAAGAGGCAAATATATCTTTTTTTACACAGTCCCTTAAAATAATGCATAATAAAAGAAATAATGAGAGGACTGAAAAGGGAGTAACAATTATTCCACGCGGGGTGATCTGTCATACAGATTGGAAGATAAAATGGCCCTCTAGTTTAAGCGCTAACGAATAAGCTATTATGAAAACAGCTCTTTCTAAAATTTCATCTCTTATTACAGTCAGTAAAAAAAAATCCAATATAGTGATCTGCTTCCTTAGACTGGGTATTCATTTTTCTCTGGGGTCAGCTTCATCCACATGAAAGAAAGAAACTTTCCACTAACAGGAGTCTACAGAGTACTCAAAATACCCTGTAAAAGGTCACCATAGGTTGAGATCAACATTACAGCATACAATTAATCAACAGTTAGTTGACCGCTTACCCTTACCTATCAGCTGCATCCAGACACCACTGATTGTATGCATTTACAATTATTTATGCTGTTTTAATTTTTGTATTTCCTTTATGGCCATATTGCAAAACTGAAGACAGGTGAGAAGAGAACTTTAAAAGATATATTTTAAAACACAACTTCATGTTGTTCCTCACGATACGGCCAAGGGATTTGAGCTTTTTTTGCTTGATGGTCTTAAAGAGTTCTTTGTCTTTGTCCACCCGGCACAATAGTTCTACATTAGATGACATGTATAATAGATTGACAATCAATCAATCAAACAAACAAACTGCTATGGATGGACTATCTTCTCATTGTCTTGTTGCTGTTGTTCAGTCGCACAGTCGATTCCGACCCTCTGCGATGACCCCATGGACCACCGTCCTCCAGGCACTCCTGTCCTCCACCATCCCCCTCAACTCGCTCAGCCCTGCGCCCATTGTGTCCACAATACCATCTAGCCATCTCATCTTGGGCCGTCCCCTTCTTCTTTTGCCCTCGACCCTTCCAAGCATCAAGGCTTTCTCAAGTGAATCCTCTCTTCTCATTTGATGTCCAAAGTACTTTAGCTTCATCTTTATTATTTGACCTTCTAAGGAGCAGTCAGGGTTGATTTCTTCTAAGATTGACCTATTTGTTCTCCTCGCTGTCCATGGGACTCTCAAAACTCTCCTCCAACACCACATCTCAAAGGCATCTCAAACCATTTCATTTCCTAACATCAAATTTGGACTTAGATCTAACACATTTTCCCCTTGCATTGATGCATAAGAATTCTATGCTGTCACTGGGAGCTGGTTTGCTATTTTTAATTTCAGGATCTGTGTCTTTTATCATCTGAAGGTGATGGATCTGTGTCTCAAGAGAAAGAGAGGGCCAGTATTCCCATGAAATCCGTCTCAGGGTTTCTCGTGTGGCAGAAACCGAAACAACCTTCTGCTTAGCTTGGCAGTGATATATTTATTGCCATTGCCTCATGGAGTTTGAGCACTTACTTGAAAAGTCTGACACAAGAAAATTATACAGTTTGTTCCTTGTCAACATATTGGCGCATGTATGCCTGCCAACCTTATAATGTTTTGAAGCGCTAGCTACATGGGCAAACAGGCAAGCCAAGACTGGGGAAAACCATTCTTTAAGAAGAGCAACGTTGCCATCGCTACACAAATACTCCGGTTTCCATATGTTTTTGCTCTAAGATTAGTGACAAGAAAATTTAATTGCAAAGCTGGAAGGGACCTTGATGTCAATTGCCAATAATTTTCTCAATTACATTCAGTGGGTAGACAATTCCATAGGTGAATAGTCAATTGTAGAGGCTGTATATTTGTAAGCTTGGTCAACCCATAAGTCCATAGGCCTTTCAACTGATGCTCACTAAAAGTAGGGTCTGATTAACAACCATGACCCAAAAACTATGTGTGATGTGTAAGGTACCAAGGATAACTTTTTTTGACAAATGGCTATTCAGTAGACATATCCATGGATGGATGGAAGGAAGGAAGGAAGGAAGGGAGGGAGGGAGGGAGGGAGGGAGGGAGGGAGGGAGGGAGGGACGGACGGACGGACGGACGGACGGACGGACGGACACTGGCCAGACAGACTGACTAATAGACTGACTGATGGACTGAAGGATGGACAGACAGAAGGAAGGAAGGAAGATCAGTAGTCATGACATTGCCCTAACCAGTGTACAGTAAAACACTGGATAACGCTAAAACTTGGTTCCACAAGTCTTGGTGTTATCCAATTTTTAGTGTTATCCGATCCATGTTAAAATCCTATGGGATGGATTGGATAGCATTAAAGCTCCCTAGAGATACATTGTAACCGCACAGGCTTCAGCGGTTGTTATCCGATCCATCCCATAGGACCTTAACGTTATTTGATCCAATTCTCCTCCTCAGATTGCTTAGCGTTATGCCATTTTAGTGTTATCCGATCCAATCGTTATCCGGTGTTTTACTTGTATACATATTTTTCTTATTAGTCTTTTTTATCATGTGATGGCATCACACAGAAAACCAGATTTCTCTGCCTATGTAATTGTGTATAACTAACTCATCCCTAAACACTAATTAGTAGAGCTAATGAATCCTGAGAAGCGAAAATTATTCTTCCTTTGAGATTGTATTCATACTTCAGGGTAGGAGAAGACGATTCAAATTCATCGTTTGACTCCTAAAACACCTTGCGTGTGCCCATTGACAAAACCCCAACATAAAGCAATTAACAAAATAAAAAAATGATAAAAAGGAAGCGATTCCTCTGGCAGCCATTCCAGTGGCCGCTGGACCACAGGGTTCCGGGGGTTGGATCCGGTCACAAAGCTGTTTTATCTGGGCCCTGGTGGCATTATTACATTTTAATTGCAGATTTGGGGAAATAACTATTATTTCACTGGTTAAGTTCAGACATTGTGTATCTGAGAGAAAGCTGCTGACCACATTTCCAGATTCGTAAATCTTTTTTTTCAAGACTGTAAAAACGATGCCTTACCGTTAGATTAACTCCAACCACATTTCTGCCCTAATATTCACTTAAAGCAGGGGTTCTCAATGTTTTTCAGCCGCAGGCCGGACAGCGGCCCATCAGACAGCTGAGCAGGTTGGACTGGTGCCGTAAAACTCACCCATGGCTGTCATAAACATGTTTCTTATGGCTGTGTAGTAAATGTGTTTACGTGGCCATAAATGAGCCCATTCCAGCAGTGACGTCGGCGTCGTTGGCTGGAGCGAAGTTGGGGGCCGGATTAGTTGGCACCACAGGCTGGAACTGGCCCACTGGCTATAGGTTACAAACCCCTGACATAACGGGACCCCTTTTGTTCTGTTTGACAAATGGGGAAACATATAATTAAATTTAAAAAGTACTGTGCAATTATTGTATTGTATTTATTTCCTGGACATCTATACCATCCATCAAGCATAATAGCCTATTTGGGCAGTTTACACAAATTAAAACAGAAAATGTTTAGACAAATATATATATAATTGCAAGAGTAAAGAAAGTAGTATAAAGTATCAGTACCTTATAATGAAGATTAGTCAGCAAAGGAAAAGACGGATTGCTTCACCCAGAGAAGGATTTTCAAAATGTCTTCTCTCCTCTTTTTTAAAACCTAAGCTAATTATTACATTAGTTTCACTCCTTGTGTGAAGAAGTGGTCCCTATTTATCTACTTGCAATTTCTTGCTTTCGAACTGCTGGTTTGGCAGGAGCTGGGACCGAGAGGGGAACTCATTCTGTCCTGCAGTACTTGGGTATCGAACTGCTGACCTGCCGTTTTCCAGTCAGCGTCTTAACCACTTGAGCCATTGCAGTCCTTGAGTTACTTTAGGACATTAGAATTTGATTATCTTCTCCCCATTTTGTCACGAAGGGATTATTTTCGGGGCGGGGGGGGCATGGTAGTGTCTTTATGAAGGTTCACTCTCCCTATCTGTCTTCATTATTGCAATCATACATCAGATCGTTAAAAATATACTTTTAATACACTAGGAATGCTGACAAGGCAAAAGATCTATACGTGCAGTAATATACATCTATACATGCTTTGTCTGGTTGATCTATGATTGTAATAATAAAGACAGAGAAGTGGGTTGTCTCCTGTTCCGCCGTTTCTTCTTCCTCAGCATGGGGTGGGCAAATAACGCTGCCACATGTATTTCTGATGGTATCGTCCAACTACCTTGCCAAGCAATGAATCCCCCTTCCCCTGATCAGAAATGCATTGTCATGCACTATTACAAATTATGGTCATAGATACCATCCATCAAGGACACGCACATACAATACCCAGCTCCTGCCAACCTAGCTGTTTGAAAGCAAGAAATTGCAAGTAGATAAATAGGCTCTGCTTTAGTGGGAAGGTAAACAACATTCCATGCACTCCAGCATTGAGGCATGCCTACCACATGTCCATGGAAATGTCTGCAAATGCAGACAGCATTGGCTCTTTGGCTATAAACAGAGATGAGCACTGAACCCTAGAGTCAGATACGACTGGCTTTTGAGCAAGGGCAACCTTTACCTAAATTACTCAAAATCCATATGAGAAGGCAGTCATCTGTCTGCATAGACACATGTAGGTAAACTCTGTTTCTAGCCAAAGAGCCAATGCTGTCTGCATTTGCAGACATTTCCATGGACATGTGGTAGGCATGCCTCAATGCTGGAGTGAATGGAATGTTTTAACATGACAGGTCAAATTTATGAAAGGAGGGCATGAAGCTTCTTAGGAGGTTGTTATGCCTCTGGGTTGAAAGGATTTTTGCTGGAGAAACTCCACTCAGGGGATGCCCGAATGAGGTTCCTTTCACGTCCCCAAGTGCGGCCCTCGGGTATCAAAACCCAACCTTCCAGTCTCTAAGCTCAGCATCTTAATCACTAAGCAACCGGGAGAGCTGAATTTACCTCAGGGTAAATTCAGGTATTAAAAATGGTAGCCTTTTTTTTTTTCAGTTTTGCTTTTCCAGCGTGGCGGATTCGCTGTCAAAGGTATAAGATGGGCAAAAGACTCATAATAACCTCTCTCTCATCTCTTTCCTCCTTGAAATGAGATGATAAGACTCACCCCCTCCCCAAAATTGAGCAAACACCTCCATCTGAAATTATAATGGGGAAGGCTATGTTGGATGATCGATGTACAAGTCTGCTGAAACCTGCAGGGGAGGGTGAAGGACATCCATCAATGTATATCCCATGCGCCAACGAAGCAGGACTGAAGCCATGGTCTCTGGGCGGGGTGCTGAAACTGCTGGAATTTTAATCAGAGTGTGGTACAGAGAAGTACAGTACTGAGGTTTTAATATCTGTATTAGATGACATCTGGAGGAAATTCACAAATGATAAACAAATAAGGATGTTTTATTCTCTCTCTCCAACCCCACAAAGAATGAATACCTAAAGGGCTACTGATAAGATGTCTAGCTGGACATCCTGCTGTGGTAATGGAGTAGACCATACAGCCATGACTCAACGCTGAGTGTCTGATGGTGGTAACTAACCTGACTCCCTAAAGGGGCCAATGGCTATGCGCAGATGAGCCCATTTCGGTGGGGTGATGGTCCCCTTAGTGGAGGAAATGCCACCGGAAACCATCCTATTGGGCCCAACAACGAAATAAGCAGAGGAGGAACTCTAATTCCCAACAGTCATGGAGGTGGAAGAGGCTATGCCAGATGGACCGGCTGTGAAAGCACACCTTGTCCATATCCTCAAGGCTGTGGCAGTCCTTTGCAGTCTCAGTGTTAAATCCTGCATGTTTCATTTCATATGTGCCACAAGAGATGGCTCCATGACCATAGTATCTGGGACACTTCATGGCAAGCTGGGATCCATCTTTAAAAAAATCATACCAATGGCGTTTTTCCTGCTTCAGGAAACTATGTATTCTCCAATACAAGTCGCAGCCAACAATGGCTGACAAAATAAAACTCAGAGATTAAAAATCAATTTCCTCTCTGTAAGAAGTATGAATTAAACATGAAGTTTGGGTGGAAAATGTGAATTTGTTAGGATCACAGTCCCTATGTTGACATATCCTAGCGATGGCCAACCTTGGCACTCCAGGTGTTCTTGGACGTCAGTTCCCAGAAGCCCTGATCAGCAGGAGTGCTAACTTGGGCTTCTGGTAATTGAAGTCCAAGAACACCTGGAGTGTCAACGTTCACCATCGCTGACATACACAGTCCATATCAGGGTTCCTCAAACTTGGCTCTCCAGGTCTTCTTGGACTTCAGTTACCAGAAGACCATGGCAGCACACCTGCTGATCAAGGCTTCTTGGAATTGATGTTCAAGAACATCTGGGGAGCCAAGTTTGAGGAACCCTGGTCTATATGGTTGGCAGCTGATCTCATTGAGTTACAAGACTGGTCAAAGGAGCTGCTCTAGTTCGTGAAGCTCATTTGCTCTTTGAAAAGATGCTACCAAGTATTTTTAGTAGATTGAATGGAAGTTGTTTTTACTGTGGGACAATTGTGGGAACAGTAAATTTCTGTGATTCTTCTACTTACTTAAAATTTGTCACTTAAAACACAAGAATCTGGCTGATGCAGTTAACTGCTGGGTTTAGTCTTTTTCCAAGAATGATTTTTTTTAACCTAAAAAGAACGATATATCTCTAATTTTGTTCAATAAAGCAAAATGAAATGTTGACTAGAGAAGGTAATTTCACACGGACCTCAGCAAATTGATGAAGGAGTAATTAACTTGCAATTAACTTAAATTAGCAAAGAGCCATACAAACGAAGCTGGAGTCCATGGTGGATTGAGAGAAGAAGAAATTTCTGAAATTGAGGTGAAGTTTGGAAAAGTGAAGCGCAGACAAGAAGATCTGTCTTTCTAAATGAACATAAGGATTGAAAATGAAGGGTAAAATCCTAGAGGAGTTGAAGAAATGATTCCTTAGATTAAGGGTTGAAGAGACGAAAACGAAACACTTTCTGGAGAATAATTAAGAGCCTTCACGTAGCATACTAGATGAGAGTCAGCTAAAAAAAGTAAACTACACAAATAATACTCCGGGGTCATTGAAGTTTTGTCCGAGTGAGAAGCTGTTAAGAGAACAGATCGGTAAGAAGTAATGATGAAAATCATGTTCAATATAGACAGAAAAGCTGAAAGAGTCTGTAAATATTGCTTTATCTCATTAGAATAACACTTCTCAATCTTGGGGGGATAGTTTTGGTCTTAGAGAATTAACCCAGAAATCCACATCAGACTTCTAATAAAAGATAATCAAGTCAACGTGAGACAGAAGAAAGCGTAAGTGCCCACATTATTTTTACATTTTCAATTTTGGACACGGACAAAGTTTGGTTTCAAACATACCGTTTTTAAATTCTCTTTTATGCTTTTTGCTTCTTTAGTGTCCTGATCAAACCCTGGACTGCCAAAATGAAGCCCCTTTCTTGGCTTTGTCGTTGACCAAACTTAAGTCCTCATCGGTGCCTGTTTCTGGCAGACATTGGCAGATCAGCAAATGAGCCACTGGATTCTGTCATTCTCTCCACCATGTGTTGTTGTCGACCATCAGCCCCCACTTGAGCATGTTGGTCTTACATTTAGGGACTCCAACCATCAACCTAGTCAGGGTCCTCCAAGTGACGTAGCGGAGATTGAGTCCCTTCTTTTTTATGGTAATATTGGTATGCAACACACAAGTTGGGAATGGATTCTAATAGAGGAAACAAGGGGTGTGCAATGTGCTTATTTTGAACCTGCAAGTTTCTACTAGACCTGGAGTTCTCCAAGACAAATTGGGGTTAAAATTTGTGTGAAGATTGGGGAAAGAAAGTTCCAACCAAAAGCTACTTGAGGTGTTGCTTGAAAACCATGTCTTCAATGCAGCCTGATGACTTTTTTTCTAACTGACCTCTAAGAATCAGGGACTTGGGCATATAATGAGGAACAACACAAAATACACTGCACAACAATGATTTTGCTACTGGGAACAGCACATGTGGTTTATATGATATGAAGTGTGCTGATTCCAAATCTGAACTCAGAATTTGCCTATTACGCACAGATTTTAAGTTATAGGCGTGCCACAGCTGTTCAGATACCTTAACACCTATTCAGATCCCCATAACTCAAAAGCTACTTGATAGCACATTCACAATAATATTGATAGATATGTCTGTTGCACATCATTCCACCCGACATGTTGCTGTCTTCCCCACACCCAAAAGTAGAAGCGGGCACATTTATGTCATCTGTAAAATGCACCAGCACATGTGCAAACATGCCCATGACTGATCTCAACATGGACGTGGGCATATTTACATCAGCCATAAATGTGCTTGCTTCCAAGGGTGTGGTCTGTCCTGCTCAGCTCTTCTGGGGGTGTAGTCAGCATGAAAAGGTTGGCCACCCATGAACTAGAACCTAATTCTGAGAAAGAGCTGTTGTTGGTGTCCTAACCTACCAAGAGAAAACACACATAAGTAAGCACCACGTCTAATAAAAAACACCAAAGAGTAAAAACAACAAAAACACAATTCCTATTTGTTTAGGAGATGAACAAGAAGAGTCAAAGCTGCTTATGTCTGGAGAGGGGGAAATTATGCTAATATAAGCCAGGAAATTATACGGTAGCAGATACACAGTTGTACATCTTGCCGTCAAAAAATAACATCACCTAACAAGGTCATTGTAGCTGAGACAATTATTCTGGCAAATTGGTCTGGAGAAATAAAAATCTAGTAACACAGTGTAAAACTGCTCAATTGTCTGCCTGTGCCTCTGTGTTACAAGAGGAGCAGATTTATTTCTTTAAATTAGTGATGTGCTAAAGTACTTTGTATTGTAAATTCTCACCGGGATCACTACTATAGAGGCTAGCTTTTCACACTTTTAAAAATTACTTCCGTCGCTGCTTATGCTTGGAGTTACAACTTTTGTCTTCCTCCTATGGGAGGCATAGATAGCCTATAACACATGCGGCGTTGGCGTTGGCGTTGGTGTTGGCAATGTTGACAATGTTGACAATGTTGACAATGATGATGATTTCTTCTTTCATGTTTAGGTCAGAGGTTAAACTGCCAAAATGAAGCCAGCTTCTTGGCTTTGTCATTGGCCAAACTTAAATCCTCATAGGGACATTTTCTGAAGTAATTGACAGACCAGCAAATGAGCCAGGTTCTGTATCTCTCCACATTCACACAGTGTGTTGTTGTCCACCCAGCATCCCCCACTTGAGCATGTTGGTCTTGCATTGAGGAACTCCAACCCTCAGCCTATCCAGGGTCCTCCAAGTGACGCAGGAGAAGTTGAGTTCCTCAGCCATATCTTCCTTTAATGTTATTCCTTGTCAAATGAGCTCCTTCATCTTCTAAGTTGGTTTTGCTTTTGTGTACCCTCAAGAATGGTTGTTCTTGCCATAAAGCTCTTCCTGGATCTGACTTGGTGGACTTGAGGTTCATCACCATTGTGTCAAGGGTCCTTCTCTTGCTTAGTTCTCTCAGTGTCCACTGCTACTTCTCTCCTGATATCAGGTGGAACAATCTCAACAAAAGGATATATTCTCTCAACTGGTGGAGGTTGGAGGCATCCAGTCACTATGCGCATTGTTTCATTAGCAGCAATGTAACAGTGTTGATGACGACGACGGTTCATATTCCCTAACTTCTTTCAAATCTGTGATGCTGATTTTCACTCTGTTTGGTGGCATAGAGTTTAAGTTAGTTCATGGTGGCCCCATTTTCCCCTTCCACGTCAGGAAAGTGGCTCATAGTAATAACAAGACCTGTTGGGGTCACCTCCCAAGCTGCTTTTGCATTAATAGATTCCACCTTTTGTATGTTTTGTTTTCTCAGTAAGCGAATTACTCAGCTTTTGTTTCTTTTGTTTTAGAAAAACACATCGTATTTTTGGGACCTATTTCAGCCTAAACAGATACAGGGACAAAATAAAGAAGAGAGATTTGACAAAAACTGGCTGTGCTTTATAGCCAAGAGAAATCCTTGCATTTTCTGTTGTCGCCTGAAAAGTGTGCTGTACCTGAAAGCAGAGTAGAACAGAGAGGGAGAGGCATGATCCACTGCTCGCAGGCAGCCTGGGCACAATACATCTACCTCACACAGACATAAAATCACTAGGAGAATATTCTCATCAACAAAGAGCTGGAGGCCATACTATCAGCTGACCTCAATCCCTTGTTCCTTCCTACATCTGAGGAAACCAAGAATATAAAAAAAAAAACCAACCAAAAGCTGTGCAGACATTTCTGGAATATCCCAGAGGCAAAGGAGAGAGAGAAGAACAGAAGGTGGAACAATTTTCAAAGCAGGAGATAGTGGGACTTCTATTTGTCCTAAATAAAAATTCTCAGTGGGACATTCCCCAACACCATAGAAAGGCAGAAGAGGACAAACCAAGAGGATCGAGTTTCCTCCCCTTCTTCTTCTTCTTCTTCTTCTTCTTCTTCTTCTTCTTCTTCTTCTTCTTCTTCTTCTTCTTCTTCTTCTTCTTCTTCTTCTTCTTCTTCTTCTTCTTCTTCTTCTTCTTCTTCTTCCTTCATTTCATTTTTCATTTCATTTCATTTCATTTCAAATTTATACCCCGCCTTCCTCAGGCGAACCTGACTCTAAGCGGCTTACAAAGTATAAAAAAATAACACAACAATCACAAATTCCACATTACAGTATCATAATCACAATCACAATCGTCACAGTATCTTCTTCTCCTTCTCCCTTCCTCCTCCTGCTCCTCCTCCCATGTCCAGATCAAACCCTGGACTGTCAAAAGGAAGCCACTTTCTTGCCTTTGTCGTTGGCCAACATTAAGTAATCTCCAGTAAATGAGCCGGATTCTGTATCTCTTCACATTCATACAGCATGTTGTGGTCTGCTAGCAGCCCCACTCGAGCATTAGGGACTCTGTTGTTGTTCAGTCACACAGTTGATTCCGACCTTATCCTCCTTTAATGTTATTCTTTGTCCAGTGAGCTCCTTCCTTGTCCAATATGCTCTTAAATGCCCTCAAGCTCTTCCTGAATTTAAGCCAGCAACTTTTAGGCTCATCTCCGTTCCAAGGGTGTTGAGGGTCCTTTTCTTGCTTAGTTATCTCAGCTTCTGCTGCTACTTCACCCCTAATCTTAGGTGGGGCGATAACAAGATGGAATTTTTTTTAAAAAAATCTCAACTAGTGTAGATTTGAGGTACCACTGTATACCCGGATCGAGTTGCGACCAACAACAACAAATCTTACGGAGAGAAAAAAAATGAAGATGATGCTCAAGAAGAACTTACAAAGTATTCCTAAATCTTGCTGGACCATTGTTTTAAAAAGATAGCTCAACTTTCTAAGTCAGAGAAATAAACATGGAGCTGGGTTGAGAACATCTTCCGATGGAGAACATGGTTTCTAGGAGATCTGGCTTTGTTGCCTTCGTCCTTGTGCATGCGTCCAAGGCTTTGTGTTTGGGCTGCCTTCCCCAGAAAAAGAAAATACCCTTTCCAAGACTTTGAACAGGTACAATGAGAACTTCACTCATTAGTAATTCTTGGAGCTTGACTTCATTTAAGCCTGCTCTGGGTCTGGAGAGCAATTAGTATTGCCCTCCAGGTAAGGCAGTGTAGATTTATTCCCGGGAGGTTGGCTTCACTTCCTCAGCCTACTTTAAAATTAGATTTACTCTGTTACAAATCGTAAGTGTTAAATGAGTAAAAACTATTAAACAAGGAATACTGCTGGGCTAAATGGCTAAGTGTTTAACGGTTTACCATGGTATTACCATTTTTATGGTCTATTAAAGCAATTGGAGGAATATCGGTGGTATGAAGAATCAGGTAATTTATATACAAGTTTGATAAAGTGCCATATGTTTGAATAAAAAGAAATGCTCGTTTCCTACCATTTAAGATTAGAAATCGGAGATTCAAAGAGCATCGTCTACCATTCAAAGCAGAGAGAGAGAGTGTCATGAAACTATCTCTTGCCAAGTTGAAACATTTCTAAGGAATGTCACTCTTGGAGTTTTGGAAAGATTAAGCACAAGTAGACAAAGGACTACAGCAGCTCAAGTGGTTAAGATGCTGAACCCAACAAGTGGAAGGTTGGAGTTCAAGTCCCGAGACCTGCATGACGGAGTGAGCGTCCGTCTCTGTCCCAGCTGCTGCCAACCTAGCAGTTCGAAAGCAAGAAATTGTAAGGAGATAAACAGGGACCACTTCAGTGGGAACGTAAAAAGCATTCCATGCATTCCGATGTTGAGGCATGCCTGCCACATGTCCATGGAAATGTCTGCAGACGCAGACAGCGCTGGCTCTTTGGCTGTAAACAGAGATGAGCACTGAACCCTAGAGTCGGATATGACTGGCTTTTGAGCAACCTTTACCTTTACTTAGACTGTGATTCCATTTGTTAGCCTATTCCTTCAAGCGTTTCCAGATGTGTGAAGGGAAATATATAAATATAGATTTTAATTTATAGAATCACATTTTACCCACTATGGTAATGGAGTAGACCAATCAGCTGCTCAATGCGGAGTGTTGGTCAGTGGTAAATAACCTGACTTCCAAAAGGGCCCAATGGCTATAGGTGGGGTGAGGGTCCCTCTCAGTGAAGGAAATGCTACTGGAAACCATCCTATTGGGCCCAACGGCAAAATGAACGAAGGAAGAACCACTTCACGATTCTGCTTCCCAACGGTCATGGAGGCGGAAGAGGCCACGCCAGATGGACTGGCTGTGAAGGTGCACCTTGTCCCATATCCTCAAGGCTGAGGCAGTCCATTGCAGCCCTGGTGTAAAATCCTGCATGTCTCATTTCATACGTGCCACAGGAGATGGCTCCGTGGTCATAGTGTGTGGGTCACTTCATGGCAAGCTGGGATCCACCTTCAACAAATTCATCACAAATTTATTTCCTTCTCTTTCTCTGTTGCTTCTCCGTGTGAAGGTAAGGAGTGAGGTGGACTCATTCCCCCCCTCCCAAAACAACACTTGTTTGTGTAAGAAGGCTGAGGTTCCTTCAGCAGAAAGACCCACTCATCTCCATGAGACTCATTAGCTTTTTAATGTACTGGCAAGAAGCCTGAGCTATTGCTACAAAATACTTCAATAGGCACATATGGAGCCAGCATTTATGAACGATTTCTTAGGGTTTTTTAAAAAATAAAAAAAAACATTTTTAAGATCATATATCTTCCAAATGACAGGATGTATCTTCTTTACATATTAAAAAAGCTTTTAGTAGAATTGCTTTCTTTTCAGGAAACTGCAGCAGGCATTTGAAAAATAACTAAAGATTTTGCTCTACGCAGCGGGAAAAGGGTGCCAAAAAATCACCATTTCTTTAAAAAAGAATTCAAACTTTTAAAAGGACTTGATCAAATATCTTGAAAATGTGTTACAGTACAACCCTGGACTGTTTCTTAACATGTTTCCAAATAAGGTCCATGTTCAAGATTCTTGTCACAAGTTTTTGGTCTGGACTGACCTTCCTATACGTCATTATTTCCCCAAAACACTCATCAGTTAATGTACTGACTGAGGCGGCTGGGAAATGCGCACCACGCATGCATAGGATGCTGCTAAATACGTTCTGTGCATGTGTGACACATATTTTGCTACCACTTCCGGGTGGGAGGAACCATGTGACTGCCCGATACGCTGTCCAGAGAGATGTGGTCAGGCCCGCGACCTGAAAAACCTTGAGAAACGCTGGGCTATTTTGTGAAAATCCACGCAATATCAGAGTACTCTAATCATTTCTCCTAAATGAACAGCACCAACTGGCCATGGGCCGGACCATGCCTCCTCCGACAGCTGAGCGGGCCGGACTGGCACTGTAAAATGCATTCACGGCTGTCATAAACAAAGACTCATTTACGGCTCTAGCAAATGCATTTATGATAGCCGTCAACTCATGTATGCATTTATGCTCTCCGCGACCGATTCCTGCGGCTGGAGCAAGGTAGAGGGGCATATTATTTGGTGCTGTGGGCTGGATCCGGTCCACAGGCTGCAGACTGTGAACCCCCGGTGTAAGGTCTCCCTTGCTCAAAAGTCAGTCATTTCCAACTCTAGGTAATGGTGCTCATTTCCATTCACAGCCAAAGAGCCAGTGTTGTCTTCTTCTGCAGATGTTTCCATAGTCATGTAGCCAAACATACTCAACCAAATACTTCCGCGGTATAGATCTTGAATGAATACATGAACGTTGAGAAGATATACTTCACCAATAACCTTAGCAGGGTCCAACCTTCTTTGGGTCATTTTGGAAGGCGAAGCTCCTGGCTTAGGTTCCCTACAGGGGGGAATTTATTTATTTATTTATTTCTTCAACTTATTATCCCACCCAATCGGGTAAAAACCCAACTCTGGGCGGCTTACATAAACAAATTTAAAAAATACATAGCTAAAACCAACAAATCAATATACGGTACCCTATTAACAGTTAAAAATGTGAATTAATACAATATTAATTCAATATTGGAACAGGGTAGGGAAAGGAAAACCAGAATCTTCCAAACAAAGGGACTCTGGTCTTTTACATCTTCTACACCAAGGCTGACTTACAAGTTGCTTTCACAGCAACCTCCGCACTTTATTTTTTTTGTCCCCATCGATGAGAGCTGCTCAATTTTGCAAGAAATTGATTTAACTTTGCTGCTGATTCAGACGGGAAAAAAAAATATCCATTTCCTTGCAATTCCCATCTGATCTTGAAGCAGAGGCCAAGCAAAGTTGGCATTAACAGCCTTCACTCGTAGGTTAAACACGTATAGATTTAGCATCTGCCTCACGGAGGGCAGCTGACTGGCCGGAATCGCATACCTACCCCATATTGTAGGCCAGGGATTATCAACCTGCGGCCCATGGGCCAGATATGGCCCACGGCACCATTTCATGTGGCCCTCCACCGCCTCCACCGCACCAGGGAGTGCCATGTGGTGGAAGAAGGACAAAATGGCTTTTAATTAAGTTTTTAAGCTTTTTAAAGTGTTTTTAAAATTGTTGGAAATCGCCCTGGGTCCCTTTGGGGAGGAGGTCAATAAACAAATATAAATAAATAAATAAATAAATAAATCCAGTCCCCAAAACTGGCTGAGGGAGTGTGACCCAATGGCCCCCAGCTTTAAAAGGTTGAGAATTCCTGTTGTAGGCGAGGTGAGAGGAAGGACAAAATGGCTTTTAATTAAGTTTTTAAGCTTTTTAAAGTGTTTTTAAAATTGTTGGAAATCGCCCTGGGTCCCTTTGGGGAGGAGGTCAATAAACAAATATAAACAAACAAACAAACAAATAAATAAATAAACAAATAAATAAATAAATCCAGTCCCCAAAACTGGCTGAGGGAGTGTGACCCAATGGCCCCCAGCTTTAAAAGGTTGAGAATTCCTGTTGTAGGCAAGATGAGAGGAAGGACAAAACGGCTTTTAATTAAGTTTTTCAGCTTTTTAAAGTGTTTAATTTTTAAAGTGTTTTTAAAATTGTTGGAAATCGCCCTGGGTCCCTTTGGGGAGGACTATGTATGTGAGGTGGGGAGGCAAATATAGATTGCTCAGATGCCAGCAATGGCAGTGTACGGACTCGGGTCTCAAACTGCTGATTTGCTGACCACAAGGTGACCTTCTTGACCATTGAGCCAGCTCAGACCCTAGAATCATGAATGGGGCTGGGTCTTATTAGAGAAAGCGTGTCTGTGATTTCTGCATGCGTCAGAAGCTGTTAGACTCCCTATGTGAGAAATCTCGGTCAAAATACGAATGTATTCCTCTCCACACTCTCTTTCCCCCCCTTTGAGTGATTAGACAAGCTACGATTTCCATCTCAGTTTCCTCCTCATACCAGACCTCCCGAGAGTCCTCAGTAAAATTAAATGAGACACAGCTTTCCATTAAATTTGGGTGTTTGCCCTGCACATACTTAGAGAATGTATATCCCCTCCAATGTTACATTACCTTCTCCAAGGAGAAGCCCTTAACTTGGATTTGTTATCTCTCCTGGGAGCAAAGAGGGAAGGCGGGGAGTCCTATGTAAGAAACTCATGTTAATCATGTCAGCGGTATTAGCATTTTCAATCCTCCGGAGAGGAAATTCAACTCACGAGTTGTTGCATGTCTGGGTTCCTCTGGGTTCCACTATGAGGAAATTCTTGAATGTGTTCTTGTCTCATCTTCCATGTCCAACACACAGGTTTGAACAGGGATCTCAAGCCAGGAACTCTGAGAATTGCAATGCTAGCTGGAAGGCCAGCAAGTCGGCAGATCGAGACCCGGGTACTGCATGACAGGGTTCGCTCTGGTCTCTGCCCCAGCTCCTGCCAACCTAGCAGTTCAAAAGCAAGACATTGCAAGTAGATAAATAGGGACCATTTCAGTGGGAAAAGATCTTGGGGACATGAAGGAAGCCTCATTCAGGCATCCCCTGAGTGGAGTTTCTCCAGCAAAAATCCTTTCAACCCAGAATAATTTCTGACATGAAATTACTATTATTATTAATCTATAGGCCTTTCTGCTATGTTGTTGTTGGTCGCTTCCCAAAATTGTTTGTTGTTGCTCTGTCACACAGTCAATTCTGACCCTTTGCAATGACCCCATGGACCACTGTCCGTCAGGCACTCCTGTCCTCCACCATCCTCCTCAACCTGCCCAGCTCTGGGCCCATTGTGTCTACTATACCATCCAGCCATCTCATTTTTTGCTGCCCCCTTCTTCTTTTGCCCTCCCAGCATCAAGGCTATCTCAAGTGAATCCTCTCTTCTCATTTGATGTCCAAAGTACTTTAGCTTCATCCTTACTATTTGACCTTCTAAGGAGCAGTCAGGGTCGATTTCTTCTAAGATTGACCTGTTTGTTCTCCTCGCTGTCCAGGGGACTCTCAAAACTCTCCTCCAACACCACATCTCAAAGGCATCTATTCTTCTGCGCGGGTGCATTTACACAGCTGGGGGTGCATTTTACAGCTGATGTAAACACTTCCACTTCCAGGTGCAGTGGCGGCAGGAGGACATATGGAATGGTGCCATGGGCCAGGTCCGGCCCATGGGCCGTAGGTTGGAAACCTCTGAGTTAGACCACTCTAGAGCCCTGTATCCAATGCTGGGCACCACCCTTTTAAAAAGATGATCAGAGGAATGGAAACCAAGTCCTTATGAGGAACGATTGAAGGAACTGGGCCTGTTTAGCCTTGAGAAAAGGAGACGGAGAGGGGATATGATAGCCACTCTTCGAATACCTGAAATGTAACCATAAAGAGGAAGGGAAGGGTCATCCCAGAATGTAGGGAATGTGATATCAGGCAGAATCTAAAAGAAGCTGGGTTTAGGCTGAGTATTAGAAAAAACTTCTTAACAGTTAGAGCAGTACGACAATGGAACGAACCTCCTCGAGAGGCGGTGAGCGCTCCAACACTGGAAGCATTCGAGAGAGAATTGGAAAGCAACTATCTGTCAGATCTGCTTTGATTCAGATCTCTGCATTGATTGGGGGGTTGGACTCAACTCAATAGCCTAAAAGGCCCCTTCCAACACAGTGATTCTGTGTGAAATAATCATGCCCAGTTCTCACAGCTGGACTGACCCTTTTTGCTTGCTTGCATCTTTTCTCTACTTACGAAATTAAAGAAAGAAAAAAAACACTCCTTAAAATGCTATAAACGAGCGAATTGCCAACCCGATTCTTACCGCTGCATATTTGGCCAACTGCTTTGCGGCCGCTTTCGTGCGCGGAATTACCCAATTATCTCCTAAATTATAAAAAGGCAAATCTCTCGCCTCCAACTGTTCCCGGAAACGGCCAAGGATGTGCAACATTGCAAAAACTGGGACCATTGCTTTTTGGGTGGGGGAGAACAACATTAGTAAACAAAAGAGATACCTCTTCCCAAACAGGAGGAAGACGCGGGGTTGCTCATGCCTCAAGTCCCAAAGGTTCTGATCAAAAGAACACGTTGGCATCGCCAAGGAAAGGAGCCAGCACCTCTAATAAACCCCTGCTCTAATTACTGGCTGCAGCATTTATCAAGGGAGGCAAATGAGATGCGGGCGTACCATTAATTATCTAATGAGGCCAGCCGCCATTCTGACGAGATGGGGCTGATTAAATATTAAAGAGCAGCATATGGAGACGGAGTTGAAACAAAAGAACCCGGGCAGGATTGTCTAGCCGTGGGGGGGGGGGAGAGGAGAAGGGACAGATTAAAAAAAAAAAGCTTATCAAATGCTGTGCATTTCTAGATACACACCTGTGTGTCGTGTGGGGAGGCGCCTCCTTTTGCTAAGACACAATAGCAATTTCCAATAGTCGTGGCATGCTTAGACACTGAAGCGCACTGAACGCTATTTTCCTTCCCACCGAAGTAATACCTATTTAGCTATTTGGAATTTCTTGCTAGGTTGACAGGAGCTGGGATATAGACGAGTGCTCATTCCTTCATCCAGTACTCGGATTTTGAACTGTTGACCTTCCACCTCCCAGTCAGCGTCTTATGAGTGACCATAGGTTTTAGATAACTTGACTCACATAACAATGACAAAAACTTTTCTCACCTCTGACATTCAGCGAACTCCTTCTTCCTGTTTGTTAACAATAGGACTCAAAGCAAGTTGACATTGCAGTTAATGAAGCCATGCATATAATAACAGGATGACTCCAACTTACACTAGTTAAGAAAATATACCTTCTTATTGATATTGCTCCTTCTAAAATCAGGAGAGAAGTAGCAGCAGAATGACCCTCGATACCCTCTGAATGGAGATGTGCCTCAAGTTCACACAGTCAGCTCCAAGAGGAGCTTTATGGCAAGAACAAACATTATTGACGGTACACAAGAGCAAAACCAAATTAGAAGATGGAGGAAGGAGCTCACTGGACAAGGAATGACATTAAAGGAGGATATGGGTGAGTAACTCAACCTCTCCTATGTCACTTGGAGGACCCTGAACAGGCTGAGGTACAGAGTCCCTAAATGCAAGACCAACATGCTCAAGTGGGGCCTGCTGGCAGACAACAGCACACTGTGTGAATGTGGAGAGATACAGAATCCAGACCATTTCCTGGTCTGCCAATTACTGTCAGAAACATGCACCGATAAGGACTTAAGTTTGGCCAATGCCAGAAATGAAGAAAGTGGCTTCATTTTGCTGGTCTAGGGTTTGACCGAGACGCAAAAGAAGAAGAAGTGGGGCGATGTAGTAGCAGAGATGCCCAAATTTCTGCTTGTGGACCTTACAGACTGTTATTTGTTAGGATGAAGAGTATTCACTGTTGAGACGGACCTGTTCATTTCCTTGAATGTAGAGAGGTGCAGAATCCAGCTTATATATTGGTCTGCCAATTTACTGGATCACCAATATTTGGATTCAGATACGGTGGCGGTGGCAGTGGTTGCAGAGAAGAAGAAGAAGAAGAAGAAGAAGAAGAAGAAGAAGAAGAAGAAGAAGAAGAAGAAGAAGAAGAAGAAGAAGAAGAAGAAGAAGAAGAAGAAGAAGAAGAAGAAGAAGAAGAAGAAGAAGAAGAAGAAGAAGAAGAAGAAGAAGAAGAAGAAGAAGAAGAAGAAGAAGAAGAAGAAGAAGAAGAAGAAGAAGAAGAAGAAGAAGAAGAAGAAGAAGAAGAAGAAGAAGAAGAAGAAGAAGAAGAAGAAGAAGAAGAAGAAGAAGAAGAAGAAGAAGAAGAAGAAGAAGAAGAAGAAGAAGAAGAAGAAGAAGACTGAATGCGCATAACTAGTTACTTTCAAATTCTGGGTTGGTGGGGTACATGATGTGTAAAGTGGAAATAACACATGTGGACCAATTGCCGAGCAGCAAAGCAATGCCTTCCAAACTTCTTTCCAACAGTTGCTGACCCTGAAGAGTTAAGCAGCATACTGCTCCGAATTCCCTCTGATTTGTTCTTTGATTGTCTGCAGGCTATTAATTAGACTCAAATTAAAATAGATCCCCCCCCCCTGTTTCTGCTCATATATTTTTGCTTAACTTTAAATTGCATAATGTTTCAATAATGGTTGCTAACTCACCAAGCCCAGATTAGCAAGGAGGGGAAAAGAAAGACGAGAACCAGGAGTTCTTTATTGAACTAACTCCGTTTTCTTTAAATAAAATACAATATCAGTGAAGACACCTTTACAGTTTAGTGTTTTAAAAACCGCAACACACTCAACTGAGGGAATAAAAAATGATCTTATTTTGACCCAATTCCCAGAAGCCCCAAGTCAGCACTCCTGCCGATCAGGGCTTCTGGGAATTGAAGTTCCAGAACACCTGGAGTGCCAAGGTTGGCCATCACTGCCCTAGGCTGTCTAATCACAGAGTCTCTGAGACTTTTGAAGTCCACATTCCAGCCCCGGAGATAACCTACATGAGGAAATGGCGGGGAGCGGGGGGGAATACACTAATAAACAGAATGGGCCCGAGACCAAAATTGGTAGGAACAATTTCCTCTACATGGATATAAGGTCAAGAATCTCTCGGGGACCTGACGTGAGACACCTGATAATTTAATTATAATATTAGCACTGGGCATTGACGATGCGAACAAGCCAACTCTTGTTCTACAAGGACATTCCGTAGCAATTTTTCCTCAGAAAGAAGTAAACACAACATAGGGCGAAGGATGTACATTTTCCAGTAATGAAATATCTTTTTCACCTTCATACATATTCATGCTCTATTCACTATGGGACAAGGTTTTGAGAAAAGCCCAGAATGGTGTTCTGCATACATCACAGACTAAGCCTCATTCCTAGCTGGGGAAATTATGCCTTGGTTTCGTAATCAGTATGATAAGGTGTTCATGGTACCTGGAATATCTAATGCTGAAGGAGGATGGAAGGTGGAATATCCCTCTGTACGCCGCAAGACTTTATCCAATAATATCTTTGCCTAAAAGCTCTAGTCTAAGTCTCCTAATACAACCGCCGACAAAAAGGGGGCACCTAAGAAATGGAGAGGGGTCAAAGAGTCAATCCTGACTTTCATTGCAAACAAAACAAGCCTCAGACATAATGTTCAATTTCTATGGGACATTGTCTTCTTTCGGTGGTGCTAGGCTCACCGGGATGTCTGCAGAATTCACGGTTTCAAAGGATGTGACAATTGCTTGAAGTTGCAAAGGTACAGCCATGGGTGGCGTTGCCTGTGTCACTGAAATCAGCTTGATATTTGAACTTATTGTGTGCGCGCGCACGCACCTAACTTCCAAGAGAGAAAAGATAGCAAACTACAAGAGCCAGGAATAGGGTAGAGAGTTGCCAGACATGTCTCAACACACGTGTAAAACACAGCAGACAAAAAGGACCAAATGTCCTGGTTTCATCCTGGAGACAAGAAATCTTATGAGACTTTGAGGAACCTCAACAGCCCGTTCTGTTATGAGGATATGGAATTTGTTCTCGTTCTCGCTGTTCAGTCACACAGTCAAGCTATGAAAAACCTAGGAAGCATAATAAAAAACGGAGACATCACCCTGCCAACAAAAGCTTGCATAGTCAAAGCGATGGTATCCTCAGTAGTCATGTATGGCTGTGAGAGCTGGACCTTAAGGAAGGCTGAGCACAGAAGAATAGACACCTTTGAACTGTGGTGCTGGAGAAGACTCTTGGGAGTCCCCTGGACTGCAAGGTGATCAAATCAGTCCATCCTGAAGGAAATCAATCCTGACTACTCATTAGAAGGACAAGTGCTGAAGCGGAAACTCAAGTACTTTGGACACCAAATGAGAAGAGAGGATTCACTTGAGAAGGCCTTGATGCTGGAAAAGATCGAAGGCAAAAGGAGAAGTTGGTGGCAGAGAATGAGGTGGCTAGATGGCATCGTTGGTCAAAGATCTGTGTGGGCTGTGGGGAATGACAGAGGGCAGGGGAGCCTGGCGTGCACTGGTCCATGGGGTCGTAAAGTGAGGATATGGAATATCTCAACCCAAATCAACATCTTAGCATTGCTGAGATATTTTTTTTCATACCTCTACATAAGTTGCTAAAGATGTCTTGAATATTCTCCAGAAAAGAAAGAGTGCAGATTTTAATAACAAAAAGATAAAGATGGATGTTGGTGAGGTTTTGAAAAGTCGCCTTAAATGACAGAGGTGATTTTGGCTTAATTTATGTAATTCTTCTTTGGCTTGGCTTAAGGAATTATTGGCTGGTCACAAATCCTTGCTCTCATCCCACAAGCACTTACTCTGTCATCCCACGCTCCTGTATAACCACAGTTCCTCACCTTGATCTTTTGGATGTCGACGTTGTTGACAGAAGTAGTGAAAGGTTTTATTCACCCTCCCAGTCCAGCTTGGTATCTTGAAAGATGACATGTTTTGTATCCATATGTCAAGCAAGTCAGTAAACTAGAAGAGACAGACATTCTGTCTAGGGCTACAGGATGCAATGATGGGAGACGCTCATGTCAGATGGATCACTCTGGGAGCAGTTTTCCAGAAAATCAACTTTACCCGTCGGTGACCTTTTACATCAATTGATATCAAGGTGAGGCCAGTGAGAAATAATTCTGTATGAACTTGATTGAGAAGTAAAGACCAGGACAGAGCTTTAGGTCTCGTAAGCCAAATGTCCCTTATCATGCAATTATAAAATGTTCACTAAAGCTTCTAACCTCACTTTGTTTCATTGGAGGATTCCATGTGGAAGTGGAGCTCGAAGAACCACAAGGAGAATGGAAGGTCAAGACTGTATCATGGAGAGCAGCACATTAATCTTTGTAACAACTGCACCCCACTCAGTGTCTAACAGTGTTCATACTTTTCAGAAGGCCTCTGAAAATTGCAGAGGGGACTGTGGTGGATTTGTGGCTAAGATGCTGATCTTGACTACTGGAAGGTCGGCAGGTCAGCAGTTTGAGTGCTACATGACTGAGTGAGCTTCCATCTTGGTCCCAGCTCATGCCAACCTAGCAGTTTGGAAACAAGAAATTGAAAGTTAGACCACTTTGGTGGGAAAGTAAACAGCATTCCATGCGCACCGGTGTTTAGTCATGCCTGCTACATGTCCATGGAAACATCTGCAGATGCAGACAATACTGGCTCTTTGGCTGTAAACATTGATGGACGTCAAACCCTAGAGTCAGATACAACTGGATTTCAAGAAAGGTTGATCTTTACCTTTACTGAAATTTGTTTTTCATAAATTCAAATACAAATCCTTGTAATCTACATCTCATGGAATAATGTGGGGTCTACTTCCAAAGCAATGTTCTGATGAAATTCTTTGGCTCAGGCAATGAATCTAAATGTATCAAAACATATATTTGTTGTTGTGGCGGGGAGGGGGAGAGTATGTTTGGAGATGAATAGTTTGAAAGATAATGTATTTGGAAATGTGTATTTAGATGCACATTTTAATATAGATTGTGGCTGGAACAGGACAGAAAAGGGCTCATAAGGGAAAGGATGACAATATGACATGGAAATAGAATGCTTCAAAGAGATGCATAATGGTTCATCTGTCCATGCTTCAAGGATGTTGGTTTCATCCAGATAACTCCTCATAATCAAATTTCATTTAAGATTATGTTGATATGCTTTCTATCTTCCCTCTTAACATCATCTTATCATCATATCTCATAAACCTTTAACTTATTATAGAAGATAAATTGCTGATAAATTGCTGACTGCTGCAATCCTTTACATTTTTTTTATTGAGACCAAACTGGACAACAGAAGGAGGGGTCCTACACAGACATTCTTCATGTCTCAAAAATGAAGTGGCCAAAGGACAATTAAGTGGGCCAGTTTATGCCATTGAGTCAATGGTCAAAGGGTGATTCAAAGGATAGCCTTGGGGAAAAATAAATCTGAAAGGCATGTTAGAAATAACGCAATAGAGGGGTAGAAATGTGAAAGATGTAGATGGATAGATACTATTCTAAACTCTCAGCTACCCACAAATACTCATAGTAAATAACAGGGATGGATGGATGGATGGATGGATGGGTAGGTGGGTGGGTGGGTGGATGGAAGGAAGGAAGGAAGGATGGGTAGGTGTAGGGGGTGTGAATGGATGGATGGATGGGTAGGTGGGGGTGAATGGATGGATGGATGGATGGAAGGATGGATGGATGGATGGATGGATGGATGGATGGATGGATGGATGGAAGGAAGGATTGATAGGTGGGTGGATGGATGGATGGATGGATGGATGATAGCTTGGATGTGTTGAGAAAATACTAACACACTAACCCAGGTTAGGTTTGCAGAAGAAACTCCACTCAAGGAAGGTCCAAATGAGGCTCCTTTCATGTCCCCAAGATCTGGGAAAGAGAGAGGCGCCCAATCCATCATGCAGTACTCAGGTCTTGAACTGCTGACTTGCCAGCCTTCCAGGCGAGTTTCTTAACCACCTAGCCACCGTAGTATGGCCATTTATGGGGGAAGCTTTAGAAGTTGATTTCCTTTGTTCATGTTTTAGTGGCTGTAATAAAAAGACAAAGCCCTGGAACCGAACAAGCTACTTGAGATCTACTCAGTGTGTGCGTGTGCGTGCAAGTAATGCAAACACATTAGCACTAAGCAGCTAGCCAAGTCGGTGAGAATTAACATTTGCTGACATTTTGCTACATTTCCTTTTTATGTTAACTAGAAGCAATTAAATTGTGTTTAAGGCCACCTCTCTCCTTCAGTAGTAATAATTTCACGTTAGAAATTATTCTGGATTGAAAGGATTTTTTCGGGAGAAACTCCGCTCAGAGAATGCCCAAATGAGACTCCTTTCATGTCCCCTAGAGCTGGGACAGAGACAGAGGCTCAGTCCATCATGCAATACCCGGGCCTCGAACTGCTGACTTGCCAGCCTTCCAGCTAACAAGGCGAGCTTCTTAACCACTGAGGCACTGAATCCCCTTTTTCCCCTTAGCAAGTTCCATTTATGTTCTTAGAAACAGGAAGACAACATTGCAATCCTGTAGCTAGAGACTAGTATCACATCCTTTATGCCAGGGGTTCCCACCCTTCTCAAGCCGGGGTCACGCTCTCTCAGTCAGCTTCGAGGGCCAGATGGCCATTTTGCCTTGCCTGCATGATGAAGGTGGCCATTGTGTCCCAACAACTTCAAAGGGGTGGTTATTTTGTTTCTCAAATGCTCAATTCCCAGAAGCCCTGATCAGCAGGAGTGTGGAGAGACTGTGAAGAGGGCAGCCAGAGGCATAGAGGAGGAGGGCGAGTAGCCAAATTGGAGGAGGGTTTTTAACAGCCATTCTGCGATCACGTATTTTTTCCTCCCTGTATTTAAACTACAGGGAGAGAGAGAACAGCTTCTGTCTTTCTTTCCCTCCCTGTATTTATTCTACAGGGAGGGGGAAAGAGAGAGATGTGATTGGTTCTCTAGAGAACCAGTCACGTCTCTCTCTTTCCCCCTTCCCTGTAGTTTAAATACAGGGAGGGAAAGAAAGAGACAAGGAGTCTCTGCGACTGCAGTAGGGTCTGGGGAAAGGCGCTTTCCCCGACCCTACTGCAGTCGCAGAGACCGCTGCGCATGGGGGGTGGCTTTAAAGGCAGGGAGGTCTCTTTCTTTCCCTGCCTGCCTTTAAAGCGGTTTGTCCCTGAAGTCAGAGCTTTTTTTTTAGCGTTGTTCGATGCATGCATCGGACAATGCTAAAAATCGGATAACGTCATGACTTGTGGAACCAAGTCATAACGTTATCCGGGGTATTACTGTACATACATATATACATACATACATGCCAGCCAGCCAGCCAGCCAGCCAGCCAGCCAGCCAGCCAGCCAGCCAGCTAGCTACATACATACATACATACATACATACATACATACATACATACATACATACATACATACATACATACATACATACATACATACCAGCCAGCCAGCCAGCCAGCTAGCTAGCTGCATACATACATACATACATACTCTCTCTCTCTCTCTCTCTTCCTGACATGCTCTAAACAAACCCATACATCCTTGTCTTACAACCTATGAATTATCTATCAGGAACCTCAAAACAAATGAAGGGGGAAAACGACTGAATCTTTAAATGTACCACCGCTCAATCCCATGATAGATCATTTCAGGCCAAAAATTCATTCTCGTTGCCCCCCCCCCCCCATATCTACTCTTGCTATAAACTTTCAGTTTATCATATAACATTACAATTTATGGTATAACCAGCTTGTGTACAGACTATAAACCCTTTGTCAATGCCACTGCAAAGGTTTTATAGGCCATAAATAATGGAAGAGTGATAGTATCTATCTTTCTTCTTTTCCTGAACACATCCAATATATTGGACTTTAAACACGTCAGAAACAAGCTTGTTTTACATACAATAAAGGATATCATCCTTCCTCTCACCCCCGCCCCCTAAAAACAGGGAGAGGCAAAATGGGTGCATATTTTTGCACAAGGCTCCATTAAAAAATTGCAACAGACCACTGGAAAGAGGCTGTTGTGTATGAAAAAGAGCGATCACCAGCCAGGCTAATTTATCACATCATTAATTTATGGCAGAGAGCGAGGGAGTAAGAAAGAAAGAAACTTTAATCTCGAAGCCCAAATCATCAGTAGTGGAACGTTTTAACTTCATGTTGCTGAAGAGATGGATTGGATTGACATTCTTCAAATGACAGAATTCTGCTTTTGTAACCAATATTACTTTTTTTTATTATTAAAACACACCAGTTATAAGCTGACATATTTGAAGAACAGAGACATCACCTTCTCAGCCAGGTAGAGATGTAACATTAAGATTAATGTTGGCTCTCTTAGAATCGATCAGCGTTTCCTAGCCTTTGGTTCTTGGACGTCAATTCCCAGAAGCCTAAATCAATGCCCCAAATAACTGATCGGCCAATGTAACAACTTAGGCTTCTGGGAATTGTAGTCCAAGAACCAAAGGTTAGGAAACACTGCTCTGTGAATCCACATGAATGGGTTTACATACACTCAGTAAACCCATTTGTGTGGATTCACAGACCAGTGTGTGGTCTTTTGGACTTCAATCTCCAGAACTCAGTCTGGATAGATAGATAGATAGATAGATAGATAGATAGATAGATAGATGGATGGATCGATGGATCGATGGATGGATCGATGGATGGATCGATGGATCGATGGATGGATCGATGGATGGATTGATGGGTGGGTGACTGGATGGATGGATGGATGGATGAATGGATGGGTGGGTAGGTAGGTAGATAGATAGATAGATAGATAGATGGATGGATGGATCGATGGATCGATGGATCGATGGATAGATAGATAGATAGATAGATAGATAGATAGATAGTAGTGATCAGACATGGTACTGACTTAGGCTTCTGGGAATTGAAGCCCCCTGAGGGGCGTAGGCCCCACATTTGGGAACCACTGTAATAGACTCTTTTTTTTCTGGTGTAGGACAAACAGAGGGAAAAGAGCTTCCAGAAATGTGCAGGGTTGTTCAATTTGCATTGGCGAGAAAAAATCATTCTACTGGCTAGTACCTATTTGTCATTTTCTCTCCCCTCAGTCTTTCCATTCCATGGATGCATTTATACACATCTGCCATGTGTTCTGCTTCTGCAGTGGCTCAAGTGGTTATGATGCTGAACTTGATGACTGGAAGGTCGGAGTTCGGTTCCCGAGTACTGCAGGACGGAGTGAGCTCCCGTCTCTGTCCCAGCTCCTTCCAACCTAGCAGTTTGGAAACAAGAAATTACAAGTAGATAAATAGGGACCACTTCAGTGGGAAGGTAAACAGTGTTCTGCACACTCCGGTATCTAATCATACCGTCCATGTGACCATGGAAATGTTGTAATCACAGATAGCGCTGGCTCTTTGGCTGTAAACAGAGATGAGCACTGAACCCTAGAGTCAGATATGACTGGCTTTCAAGCAAGGGTGACCTTTACCTTTTAACATATGTCCTAGCTTCTGTTGTAAATTATTCTGTTCTGCTTTCGCCACAATTTCACAACACATATGATTGGAACATAGAATGTGAGAAGTACGAATCAAGGTAAATTGGAAATCATGAAGGAAAATGTTGCTTGTTCTGGTCTAAGTCATATCTAGCATTTGATTTTTCCATTATCACTGTTTAGCCAATTGGAAAGGCTACAAGAGCCCATAGGACAGTGGTGGTGAACCAATGGCATGCCTGCCAGAGGTGGCACTCACAGCTCTGTCTGTGGGCATGCAAACTGTCGCCCCAGCACAGAGTTCACCCACCTCTCTGCCCAGCACCACAGTGAAAGTGCTTCCTCCCTCCCCCCAGCACAGATTTTGCCCCACCCCTCTGCTCATCAACCCAATGGGAGTGCTTCCTTCCTCCTCCAGCACAGAGTTTGCCCCGCCCCTCTGCCCATCAGCCCAATGAAAGTGTTTCCTTCCTCCCCCAGCACAGAGTTCGCCCCGCCTCTCTGCCCAGCAGCCCAATGGCAGTGCTTCCTACCTCCCCCAGCAAAGCGCTCACCCTGCCCCTCTGCCCATCAGCCGAATAGGAGCGCTTCCTCCCTCCCCCAGCACCGGGTTTGCCCCTCTGTTTGGGCACTCAGACTCTAAAAGTTTTGCCATCACTACTATAGGACATACCCACAAACTACTCCATTGAAATGATAAAATGCTTTGAAGGTAAACAAAACCATAATCAGAGGCCAATGTAAACCTTCCAGGAATTCCAGCCAGAAGAGTGTCTTATCTGCTGTTAAAGAGGGCTATTATCTTTCTCTTCCCAGGAGAAAGCAAAGCAGAACTGATTTGATTAAGAAGCGATTACCCTCTCACTAACACGGCTACCTTGGGTTTTACACCTGTCACTTTAGCATGACGATTTATATGTATTCAGAAAGCCACCAGACAGTAAATTAAACATTGCCCTAATTAGAAAAAAAACTCACATGGTTACAGGGTCTCCTTTCTGTACAGGTCTGGGGGCAATGCACCTTTCAGCAAGAAGTGTCATCTATAATTTGAAACAGCCATTCCCAAATCAAATGCTGGCCTTTGCTTGGGTATTCAATTTATATTTAAAGCAAGGAAAATGTACTCACATCACACCAAGATTTAGGATAAGTTTTGGGCCACACAGAATGTATGTGTTAACTGATATCACTTGGTTCAATTGTTTTAACTTCTGTATAATCTCCGGGAACGTGGTGGCTCAAGAGGTTAAGACACTGAAGACTGGACGGTCGCCGTTCAATACCCGAGTACTGCGCGACGGAGCGAGCTCCCGTCTCTGTCCCAGCTCCTGCCAACCTAGCAGTTCAAAAGCAAGAAATTGCAACTAGATAAATAGATAGATAAATAGGTAGATGAGCACTGAACCATAGGTTTGGATATGACTGGCTTTCGAACAAGGGAAACCTTTACCTTTAAATAGGTAGACACTGACTGGAAGGTTCAGCAGTTCGATACCCAACTACTGCAGGACGGAATGACCTTCCATTGTCTGTCCCAGCTCCTGCCAACCTCGCAGTTCCAAAGCAAGGAATTGCAAGTAGATAAACGGGGACCACTTCAGTGGGAAGGTAAACAGTGTTCCGTGCACTCCAGTGTCTAGCCATGCCTACCACACGACCATGGAAACATCTGCAGAAGTGGACAGCGCTGGCTCTTTGGCTGTGAAACAGAGAAGAGCACTGAACCCTAGAGTCAGATAGGACTGGCTTTTGAGCAAGGGTGACTTTCACCTTTTACCTGTCTCAGCAGTCCCAAATGAGAGTTGGAGGGCTTTCATCAAACCTGGCCTTGAATCAACACATCGTAAAGCAAGGCCAGAAATGTTCTACACCACGTCGCCCTCCGAGACGGAAACGAGGATTGTTCTCCCCCGGTGCATTTTAGATAGAAAGTCGGCGCTTGTCAGGCCGAGATGGATACCGCGGCCGTTGCCACCGGGGAATGAAACAGGAGACGGTCTTCTCAGCCAAATTGAAGCAACCCAAACAAGGCACCTGCAACTGATGCTTCGTGTCAGCAGGAGAGTGTCACCAGCAGAAGCAATGAAAAACAGGCAAGGAAAGGAGGAAGGGGGAGAGGGAATCAACGAATAAAGAACAAGGCCACCAGTTTTTTGCCACTTCTCCGGCAGTTTTTTGAGGTGCTCGGAGAACCGACCTGCTGAGGCTTGCCATTTCAGTATTCTGTGGGAAGCAGGTTTTTTTTTTAAATGGGATCGTCGGTGACGTGGATCCGATTGGATGTTGCGCAAGCCGCAGTCAGCAATCTGCCATATGTCGCCACATTCCGCACAAACGTCCAAATCGCCTCATTACAATTTGTGAGAACTGTCTGGATAGCGCATCTCTCCTTGGCAGGCTCTGAGCAAGAGTTATTACTTTATTTATTTGGTGCTGACAAAAAAATAAACTTCCAGTGCTTATTCGGCAATTGTGAAGAGGAAGGCAAGCTGAAAAGGAGATGCAGTGGTACCTCGAGTTACAAAGAGCTCGAGTTACAAAATTGTCTCTGTACGAATGAAAATCAGTTGAAAATAATGGCTTGAGTTACGAATTTTTCCAGAACAGATTAATTGGTTTTCAATGCATTTCTATGGGAAACTGTGTTTCAAGAATTTTGGTTTTCAATGCATTCCTATGAGAAAGTCGAGTTACAAATTTTCCATAATACGAAAAAAATGCCTTGGAACGCATTAAATTTGTAACTTGAGGTACCACTGAATTTTGGCATCATGGCCTCCAGTAGTTCATGACTCCCTGTCACGTGCCCGGTGGAATATTAAGTAATAATAATTTTGCGTCAGAAATTTTTCTGGGTTGAAAGGATTTTTGCGGAAGAAACTCCGCTCAGGGAATGCCCCAAACGAGGCTCTTTTCATGTCCCCAAGAGCTGGGACATAGATAGGCACTCAGTCCGTCATGCAGTACCCGGATCTCGAATTGCTGACTTGCCAGCCTTCCAGCTAACAAGGCGAGCTTCTTAACCACTGAGCCATCACAGCCCCTGGAATATTAGGTGACTGGTGATGATGGAAGAGAGATACAGGCTGATTTGATAGTCCCACCTTAAACCACTAAAATCTATTGCTCAATGGCAACTCAATACTTATGATTCAATGGGTCTACTCTCATTGAGTCTCGTAGTTAGATGTCCAGTTTCGGTGTTCATGTCTGTGGTGTGCTTTCTCCCTTTCCCTGTATTATCCAGAGTAGGGAAGGGTGACTATTTTACCTGAAATAAAAATTCAGTTTATTGAAAATCCTCTGGATTATGAATATGGAATACAGTATCGTGCTTAGGTATCAATGATCATACAGGATCATACATTCAATGATCATACAGGATCATACATTTATCATACAGGACTTTGAATATTGGATACCATTGAAAACTTGGTTTATTTTTCACAACAAACAGTAGGATGAAGAAATCCATGGATTCTATGGTTAGTCCTCTGGACACAAACTGACTTGTTGATTTCCTGTGCTTTGCCCTGTTGGCACATCTCTGTTTATTAGCCAAAGAGCCAGCACAGTCTGCATCTGCAGACATTTTCCAGGGACATGTGGCAAGCATGCCTACGCACCAGAGTGCACGGAACACTGTTTACCTTCTGACTGAAGTGGTACCTATTTAGGTAAAGGTCACCCTTGCTCAGAAGCCAGTCATAGCTGATTCCAGGGTTCAGTGCTCATCTCTGCTTAGTAGCCGAAGAGCCAGCACTGTCCACTTCTGTAGACATTTCTGTGGACATGTGGCAGGCATGACTAGACACCGGAGTGCACGGAATGCTGTTTACCTTCCCACCATAGTGGTCCCTCTTTACCTACTTGCTATTTCTTGCTTTTGAACTTCTAGGTTGGCAGGAGCTGGGACAGAGACGGAAGCTTATTCCATCCTGCAGTATTTGGGTATCAAACTGCTGACCTGTCACCTTCCAGTCAGCGTCTAGCTATTTATCTCCTTGCAATGTCTTGCTTTCGAACCGCTAGGTTGGCAGGAGTTGGGGACAGAGATGGGAGCTCGCTTCGTCATGCAGTACACGGGTATCGAACCCTGGCCTTCCAGTCTTCTAGCTCAGCTCTTAACTAGTTGAGTCACTGCAGTCCCTAGATGTTTGCAAACTATTGCCCTGAAATAAACCAAGCAGAGTTTTGGATTTGTTTATTTGCAGGCAATAAAACCAAGGTGGTTCTCCTCCTTGTGCTTCCTCCTCTTAGCCAAACAGCCGTGCGATGTGATATTATAGCTTCTTAACAGGAAAGATTCGCCTGATCGAGAGCTGAGGGCAATCCAAGCAGGCAGCCTTACCCATTGCCAAACCATTTAATGAGACGACATGGTGCTCCAACGCGTGCCATTTGCTATTTCTGTTACCTCTTCCCCCCGCCTTTTGCTCAATCTATATCAAGTCAATACCGCAGCTCAAACCTCCCATTCTTCATATTCTTTCTAATTTCGTTGCTGTCAGTGCCCACTAAAAGCGCTGAGCCCATCAAAATGATCTCGCCCACACCGATTGCCATAACCAGTTTCTTTGGGAGGTGTGTGTGGGAATGCCGTCAAATGGCTCCGGTGCGCAGAGTGGAAACAACGCTGCTTCTGATTCACTTTACATCTAGGAAAAGCTGGCCTTTTCATCAACAACAATCAGATTCAATCGGAGGGCACGAAAAGGCAGGGAATTCAAATCATCCGACACTTCCTTTCTTTTATCAGTTATACAATGGAGATTATCCTCTCTTCCTTTGACTTCTTCCATTTCTTTTTTTCACAAGGACGGATTAAGGCTGGCAGCAGTAAGGAACTAGATTCATTCTCCTTTTCTTTTTACTGGTAACGGCAACGGCAACGGCAACGGCAACGGCAACGGCAACGGCAACGGCAACGGCAACGGCAACGGCAACGGCAACGGCAACGGTCTCCCTTGCTCAAAAGCCAGTCTTACCTGACTCTGGAGTTCAGTGCTCATCTCTGTTTATAGCCATAGAGTCAGTGGTATGTGTCTCCAGACGTTTCCATGGATATGTGGAAGGCATGCCTCAACACTGGAGTGCAGAAAATGCTGTTTACCTTTCCACCGAAGTGGTCCCTATTTATCTACTTACAATTTCTCACTTTCAAACTGCTCAGTTGGCAGGAGCCGGGACAGAGATGGGCGCTCACTCTGCCATACAGTACCTGGGAATCGAACTCTGACCTTTTCAGTCAGCGAGTTCAGCATCTTAACCACTTGCTTATACACCAAAATACAGACAAATGGTAGTGCCTGTTCTGGGTTGTAATACTTTAGCATCCGGTGGCAGCCCTGAGAATCCCCATGAAATAACTTCCCTCAACACTGTGCATGAGATCTATTATTGCTTTGAATGTTCTTTATACACCAAGCAGAATGAAAGAGAAAGATCAATGGATGCAGTGCTTTAAACATAGATCAATACATATTTATTGGTTTATGTAAATCTGGCTTGTACACAGAAAAGTAACTGATGAATATGTGGATATTAGTGCAGAAAGTGTTCATGTTTAATGCTGTTTTGTTGCTTTTCTGGTTGTCAAAGAAGCAGTGACTGACTTTACCTTCTTAGGATCCAAGATCACTGCAGATGGTGACTGCAGTCATGAAATAAAAAGAACATTAATTCTTGGGAGGCAGCTATGAGAAAACTAGGGAACACAATAAAAAGTAGAGACATCACCCTGCCAAAAAAAACCTCCACATAGTTAAAGCAATGGTCTCCCCGGCAGTCATGCATGGTTGTGAGAGTTGGACCCTAAGGAAGGCTGAGCACAGAAGAATAGTCGCCTTTGAAATGTGGTGCTGGAGGAGGATTTTGAGAGTCCCCTGGACAGCAAAGAGATCAAATCAGGCGAGCCTGAAAGAAATCGACCCTGACTGCTCCTTGGAAGGAGAAAGGTTGAAGATGAAGCTCAAGTTCTTTGGCCACCAAATGAGAAGAAAGGACTCACATGATAAGGCCTTGATGCAGGGAATGATTGGAGGCAAAAGGAGAAAGGGACGGCAGAGGATGAGATGGTTAAATGGCATTCTTGATGCAATGGGCGTAGAGCTGAGCGGGCTGAAGAGGATGGTGGAGGATAGGGGTGCCTGGCATGCAGTGGTCCATGGGGTCACAAAGGGTTGGAGTCAACTATGTGACTGAACAACAACAAGCATGCCCTTCTGTTGAATCTCATTATGTGGGTAGAAACCTGTAACAAATCAGGATCACATCTTTGTGCCAGGTTTATTTGTTCAGAAGTTTCAGAACACCGCTTCAGATTTCAGGCCACATATCTTTCTAAATTGTTTGTTAGACTAAAAAGATCACTATCACTTACAAGACAAGACATGAGCAATACAGAAGGACTGTACGGTTATTAAGAATGATACAATCAACCCATCCATTGCTTTGAACTCTTAATAAGGCAGCGATCATCACAGCTTTGTGCAATGCACAGAATTTATGAATTGTGTATGAATTGAGAGTTAGAACGCAGTGGCCTTCCATCGCAGCATGACACCCATACCATTGTTCCACAAATCACTTTCTGGTCCTGAGCCTTTTGGGCACACAAAGTCCTCCTCAGCCCCAGGCCAGGATGGATAAAGCTTTTGCCCTCCGTCAAGCATTGAGTCACTGACAGTATTGTCTACTCTTGTAATCACAATCATGACTGTCCTGAAATTTGAAGAACACTCAAAAATTATGTACTGCATATTAAATTGTACCGACTGTAGTAAGTAGCATAACATTGACATTGAAATGGGAGTAGGTATTTCCAAATGTATCTACATTTAAAACAGCAGATGTAGATTATATACAAATATGAGCTATTCTTTTACCTTCCCCCCTCCCAATGATTCTTGCCATGCCATTGAACAGACGGCTGGTGCATGTTGCCCAATGGGGCCCACGCCCCACAGGGGGACCTCAGTTCCCAGTAGCCTCAGTCAGTCCATCGGCTGATCAGTGCTTTGGGGAACTGACTTAGGCTTCTGGAAATTGAAGTCCAAAAGCCAATGGTTGGGAAACGCTAGGTTAGGGCCTAGTTATACTGACATAAGTGGTGCAAATTTACACTGATGGTGTAAACTGCAGTGGCAAACAGATGCCAGCTTATGAGTTGCTGACGGCATCTGTCATTGTATACGTCCTTTTTTTTTAACGACCATGCAAACTGGGATGCAATTGCTGATATGTGAACTAGTGTCAGTCCACATCTCAACACGATTCTTGCCAATACACAGAATTTTTCGAATCGCCATGGAAGAAAAATGCAAAACATCAAGACCATGGGGGTCCAATTCACCCTACAAAGTTTCCCAGTCCAGCCCATGTGGCCATTCTCCTGGGAAGCCAGGGAGAAGTCTGCAAACTCTGGCATGCCAGGTCTTGAACTAAAAACCAAAGCTACTTTCCTCTGTTAAAGATTTTCCAAGGTAACAACAGCCTGGGATGGTACAGTCTAGAAATAAATTTACTCCTAAATATCAGTAGCAAAATCTGAAGGTCAGCCATATAGTGGAGGGAGCATTTGGGACCATCTGGTATCCTGAATATTTAATCTCATCTCGCTTTAAGTTTAGAACAATCTTTGCTCCATCAGCGTGTTCATTATCTTCAACTTTTAAACCCTGTGGCAAGACAGATTCCACTCCAACTAGCATTCTGCAGGGTTGTCCTCTCCAGTCCTTGAACCAGAACATATTTTATTTGATCAAGGTTTGCTTACCACTGGGAGTGATCCATGGGGCGGATGGGCAGAACTGAAGACTTAACTCAATTATTTATTTCCTATCTTTATATAGGAATATATATACTGTATATGGATTAGACCAAGTAACAAACTTTATATATATAGTTTGTTACTTGGTCTAATCCAAATGTCCTATACTAAATCAAGTGCGCCGAATCCAAATCTGAAGTCCAATTCTGTCTCGGACAGCAGGATCTTAAGTTAGCAAATCTCACCCTCTTGGTTGATCACGTGAGGTATATTTGTCACAAATGTAGCACAAATTGTCCGGTTTATTATCACAGCTGTGCCTACTCATCTTTAGCTCAAAACAAACTCACAAATGGCCTAGATGTACTATCCAATAAGATGGTTTCACACTAGAGAAAAGCCCTTGGTCCATCTCACCTTATATACTGATCTCTGATGTCAGCTCACTGACTTGACCAGCCACTGCCGGAACATGCATGCCACCAGAGGACGTGATTCAGCTGAAGTGGCAGCAGACATAGCAGTAGCTGCATCTGTTATAATGTTCCCATGTAAAAATATATTACCCAATTACTGACCATTTGAACAGCTATAGCACACCTTAAAATCGGTATGTGATAGGCAACTGTTCCCACTTGAACCCATCTTGATGGAGGAGACCAGTATCATAAATACTGGCCATCGGCTGAGGAGGACATTGTGTGCCAAAAGGGCTCAGGACCAGAGAGTGACTCGTGGAAGAATGGTGTGGGTCTCATGCTGTGATGGAAGGCCGTTGCATTATATTGTTCCCAGGACACTTGAAGGAGGAGGAGGAGGAGGAGGAGGAGGAAGAAGAAGAAGAAGAAGAAGAAGAAGAGACCACTATAACTTATGAGGCAAGACATAAACAATACAGAAGGACTGTGTGATTATTAAGAATGATACAAACAACCCATCCAGTGCTTTGAAATCTTAATAAAGCAGCAATCATCATAGCTTTGTGCAATTCACAGAATTTATAAATTGTGTACTTTTGCACAAATGTAGGCCTTTACCTCCAAACCTCTGTTCTTACCAATTCAAGAATTCTATTGAATGTGACAGAAAAGTTCTTCCCATTCCTTCCAGTGAGGAGGAAAATATTTAATTTCTCGTCTCCACCAGTGAGTATTTCCATTTCCATGCAAGGACTGGAAGCGATTACTCAATGATTTTGTGAAGACCCACATGAAGTTGGGCTGAGAGCCATCCAGGCCATAAGATGGAAGACTTTTGTCCCTTACATTAAGTCTCCCAAGGAGTAAGTCTTGCTCATATATCACATAGGCGCCCCGTCATCCCCAGATTCCAATTTCCTCCTTGATTATGAAGACTATATTTTATGTGATTAATGGGAGAAAAATAGCTGTTAGAAGCTGTTTACCCAGTGTGAATTAGAACACTAATTAGAAGAGACACACATGTTAATGAGCTAAAGGAAGTTGATCAGTATGCAAGTGAAAGTTTCTCATTTAATTGTGTGTTTGTATGTGGGGAGAAATTGGATAATGTATTTTATGCGCATTCAAAATGCCATTCAACTGAACACCCTGCAATGAAAATATGGGCATTATAGATGGGCTTTATTTATATTTAGTTTTAAACAAATGGCGTGCTTTCATGGGGACATTGCCACAGTCGACAGCTCATTGGGCAAATGGATTTACATTACAATATCCCAAGACACTGTAAATAATTTTTTGTTCTTAATGAAGTGGTTTTTCACAGAAAACACCACTTTTTGTAATCCTTCCTTTTGGGGGGAGTCAAGTCCCTATGGGCCCGTATTCCTTTGTGTTGGGTGTCCTAGTGACCTAGACCAGGGGTCTGCAAACTTGGCACTTCAGGTGTTCTTGGACTTCAATTCCCAGAAGCCCAAGTCAGCACTCCTGCTGATCAAGGCTTCTGGGAACTGAAGACCAAGAACAGCTGGAGAGCCAAGTTTGCTGACCACTGACCTAGTCCAACCCCAATATGCAGTAAATACTGAAATACGGACCAGAGACACAGGAAATACTAACCTGACCAAAAGGTAGTTGTTTTCATTGGTTTTTCTCTAAGTAACCAATTGGAAAAGTTCCTGTCTTCCCGTCTCAGGGGTCACCTGACATTATTCGCATGTCTTAAGGCAGTGGTGGTGAACCTATGGCACATGTGCCATAGGGGACTCTCAGAGCCCTCTCTGTGGGCACATGTGTGTCATGTCAGAACAGAGTTCATCTTACCCCTCTGCCCAGCAGCTAAATGGGAGCGTTTCCTCCCTTCTCCCAGCACAAAGATTCCTTGCCTCTCTGCCCAGTAGCCCAATGGGAGTGTTTCCTCCCTTCCCCCAGCACAGAGTTCATCCTGCCCTTCTGCCCAGCAGCCCAATGGGAGTGCTTCCTCCCTTCCCCCAGCATAAAGTTTCCCTGCACCTCTGTCCAGGACCCCAATGGGAGTGTTTCCTCCCTCCCCCAGCACAGAGTTCACCCCACCACTCTGCCCAGCAGCCCAAAAGGGAGTGCTTCATCCCTCCCCCCAGCACAAAGTTCACCCCGCCCCTCTGCCCAGCAGCCCAATAGGAGGAGTTCCTCCATCCCTGTCTGGGGTAAGGCAGGCGGCTTGCCTGTGGTGTGACAGTACTGCATGGACAGCAGCCAGTTGAGTCTGTGGCGAAGGTGAGTTTGGGCACTCGGTCTCTAAAAGGTTCTCCATCATTGCTCTAAATACTACAAGAAACTGAACATTAATTGTTAGTTCAATAAGTGGCAATAGTACCATTTTGTTGCTTATTTTAAAATAAAAGAATCTAGTTGTGCCATCTTTACTCCAAAAAGACACACACAGCAGGTAACATTATTTCTTGCATCGAGCTATTTTCAAAGTTTAAGGAGGGGAAAAGAGAAAGCTAAAGAATAAAGAAAAATTGAGATGAACAAGGGAAAATGGGAACGCAGGAAAAGATACCCTTACCGTCCTTGTCTGTTGGTGGAAACCCTCTACTTACTGAAATGTTGACATCACTAGGAAACACTGTCTTTTGCACTCATTGGGGGAAGGTGTCTTCCCCCCTCCCCAACAATGAACTATCAAAACAGTGTTATGATGAATTTCTTCGTCCCTTGAAGCTTCAAAACGAACATCCCAGCTGTTCCTTAAGCAATATGTATCTTTCCCATGGTGATAACTAAGCTAATATTTGTGTGTGAAAGAAGAGACCTGTGATGTAGCTTCTAATTCAATTCACTTTAGCGATAACTTTTCATGTTGTTTAAAGCATTAGGGATGGAAGAGTTAGGTCAGTGACGGCAGACCTTTTAGAGACCGAGTTCCCAAACTGCACCCTAAACCCCACTTATTTATTGCAAAGTGCCAACACACCAACAGAGGAGGGAGGAAACTCTCCCATTAGGCAGAGAGGCGGGGCAAACTCTGTGCTGGGGGAGGGTGGAAGCACTCCCATTGGTCTGTTGGGCAGAGGGGAGGAGCAAACTCTGTGCTAGGGCAGATGCATGGGTGCCCACAGAGAAGGCTCTGACTGCCACCTCTGGCACGCGTGCTATAGGTTCACCACCCATGGGCTAGGTGAAGACGACAGAGCTACCTTCCCAGGTCAGGTTTTGGAATCCAGGACTAAATGGTAGCATCGTAATATGCTTCCTATCATATACTCTGATTTGGACCAGAGTTTCTGTTCACAGACTAAGATCTCATAGTATGCAGAAGAGACCGGATAGTCTTAAATCTGGTCACGAAAGAGGGATGTTCCATTTTTTAGAAAAATGTTGTCTCATCAAGGTTTTTGCTAATTCATTGGCTAAGTGTCTAACCATGCTAGGGTAGCATCTTTGACGCTGTAAGGATTTGTTGAGTCAACTGAACAATAACATGTTTGACTATGAAGCTGTTAAAACTGAGTTTGTTGAAGACACACTAGAGTAGACTCTTTGACTCCGTGAGGATTTGGTGAGTCAGCTGAACAACACCATGTTTGAATATGAAGCTGTTGAAACTGAGTTTGTTGAAGACACACTAGACTCTTTGACTCTGTGAGGATTTGGTGAGTCAACTGAACAACACCATGCTTGACTATGAAGCTGTTGAAACTGAGTTTGTTGAAGACACACTAGACTCTTTGACGCCATGAGGATTTGGTGAGTCAACTGAACAACACCATGTTTGAATATGAAGCTGTCGAAACTGAGTTTGTTGAAGACACACTAGACTCTTTGACGCCATGAGGATTTGGTGAGTCAACTGAACAACACCATGTTTGAATATGAAGCTGTCGAAACTGAGTTTGTTGAAGACACACTAGACTCTTTGACTCCGTGAGGATTTGGTGAGTCAACTGAACAACACCATGCTTGAATATGAAGCTGTCGAAACTGAGTTTGTTGAAGACACACTAGACTCTTTGACTCCGTGAGGATTTGGTGAGTCAACTGAACAACACCATGTTTGAATATGAAGCTGTCGAAACTGGGAGCTTGTTGAAGACTGAAAACTTCATCAGAAGGTGATGCTTCACCTGAGAGCTGTTAACATTTAAGAAATATAAGTACAGTAAAACCTCATATAACACTAAAACCTGGTTCCACAAGTCTTCGTGTTATATGATTTTTAGTGTTATCTGATCCTCTATGGGATCCATAGAGATACATTGTAACCACACAGGCTTTCGCGGTTGTTATCTGAAGCATCCCATAGGATCTTAATGTTATCTGATGCAATTCTTCCCCCCAGATTCCTTGATGTTATGCGATTTTAGTGTTATTCGATACTAATGTTATATGAGGTATTACTGTATTTCATTTAAAATGGGGCAATTTTCCTGGCGGCTGGTCTTCCTTTTGCCTTTTTAATATTTGTTGTGAAATTTTCTGATTGGGCTGTGATTTAATTTCTATTTTTTTAAAAACGATTTAACTCCTGGTCTGTTCCAATAAGGGGGAGGGGGGAAGCGTGTGCTGCTGTATTCATAAAAAAAAAATTGTCAGATAACTAGAGAATGAATTAAAGGTATTCCAAGCTACTGAAGAAGGCGAGAAGTGGGGAAGGAAGGAGAATAAAATGACAAAAAGGCATAAAAAGTAAGCGGTTGGGGGTTGGGGGATTGGGAAAGTAGCATTGTTATTTCCAAGGTATGTCACCCTCACAGAGCTTGAGGTAAATGAGATGTTCATGCGCAGATTTATCACTGTCACTTCCCAGTGAGAGCCCACAGCTAGACAAGGATTTCTTAGTCCAGTGCTCCATCCATAGCACTGGGTCTCCAATGAAGTAGTATATCTGCTAGTTAATAAGGAGCAATGTGAGCATCTGAGATGTTCAGTAATGATTGTACAGTGTCTTCTTCTTCTTCTTCTTCTTCTTCTTCTTCTTCTTCTTCTTCTTCTTCTTCTTCTTCTTCTTCTTCTTCTTCTTCTTCTTCTTCTTCTTCTTCTTCTTCTTCTTCTTCCATAGAATTAATCTTCTTCTTCTTCTTCTTCTTCTTCTTCTTCTTCTTCTTCTTCTTCTTCTTCTTCTTCTTCTTCTTCTTCTTCTTCTTCTTCTTCTTCTTCTCCTCCTCCTCCTCCTCCTCCTCCTCCTCCTCCTCCTCCTCCTCCTCCTCCTCCTCCTTCTGTCATATCCAAATCTGAATATTGGCGACCATCCTGGGGATCAGCCATGAAGCCTTTCCTCAGAATATGATGCTGTGGCCTTTCATCTGCCTCCTGCATCACAGTGTGACACGTGTACCACTAATCCAGTTCCACAAGTCACTTTCTGGTTCTGAGCCCTTTTGGCATGCGAAGACCTCTTCAGCCCTAGGCCAGGATGGATGAAGCTGTTGCCCTTCATCAACATGGATCCAAGTAGGATTTTTATCCACTTAGGGACTATCATCCTTCCCTGTGGACCCAGAAGCCTCAGTCAATTCCTCAAAGCACTGATCAGCCAATTTACTGATTTAGGATCCTGGGAACTGAAATCCCACTGTGGGGTGTGTGCCCCACATTGGGAAACACTGATCTAGCCTTACCTGGAGACTTTTACTACTATCAGGTGTCTTCAAGCCAGGTGTCTTCAACCTAGTTGGACTCTATTTAGTTTCTCGAATGAAAAAGAAGCACTGAGTTCAGACCAAACAGAGCAGATCCCTTTCACTATAGCCAAGCACTCACCTGCAAATCGTATCAGAGAATGCATTTTTTCCCGAAGCAGGAAAATGCCACTGGCATGAATTTGTTTAAAGGTGGATCTCAGCTTGCCATGAAGTGACTCACACACTATGATCTCGGAGCCCTCTCCTGCGGCACATATTAAATGAGACATGCAGTATTTAACACCGGGACTGCAATGGACTGCCACAGCCTTAAGGATATGGACGAGGTGAACCTTCACAGACAGCCCATCTAGCACGGCCTCTTCTTTCTCCATGACTGTTGGGAATCAGAGTCCCTCCTCCGCTCATTTTGCAGTTAAGCCTAATGTGATGGTTTCCACTGGCGTTTCCTCCACTGTAGGGTTCATCCACCCATAGCCATTGGCCATTGGCCGCTTTAGGGAGTCAAGTTATTTACCGCCGCCCAACACTCAGCATTGAGTCTCCGGCTGTACGGTCTACTCCATTACCATAGCGGGATGTCCAGCCAGACTTTTGACAGCCAAGTACTCTGATGACGATTGGAGATGTTTCAGTGGGCTGCCTTACCGTATGGAGACAGCTGTTCTCAAATGAAAGGAAACCCTGGCAGATCTTCTACACATGCTAATCTATTTGTGCCCATTTGGAGGCATGTTATAAATGGAACTTTTGTGGCCATGATTTTATGGCAGCTATTAAAGACGATAGCAGGAGCCCTGGAGCCCACATTCCAGCTGTGGATGGGCTCCTGTTCACCACCAGATGGGGATCTTTTCTGCATCCTGAATTTATATAAATAGCTATTTAAAGAGCCTAGGAATATAGCTATTTAAAGAGCCTAGGAATTTGTCTGGTTTTTTTTTAAATGGTAAAAAAGATACTTTGCAAAGGGCACTTTTTTGGTGGGGAAGCTAGGATGGGTTCCCTTTAGGAATATATACTCAAAAAGCATGTATCACTCACCACTTTCCAGTGGAACAGCTGGAGTTATAAACTGCTTATGCTCAGACTAATGTGGCAATTTAATGTTGTTTCAGCAAAAGTTTTAACAATTATGTTGCTCGGGATTTTTAAAAAAGAGGTAACAGCAGCTTGGATTGGCATTAAATGGAAGGGAAAATGCAGATAAAATGCAGATTTATTTCCATTTCATCTTGTCCTTACTGCAGTTATTCATAATGCGTTAATGCATGCTCGATGCAGCTTCGAAACCGCAGTATGGCAGCGGAATACAGTCAAAATGGGCTGGTGTACCAAAATGAATGCCATGAGCCATGTCAAACTGTTCCCCCGCCGTCCCACTTCATGCCTGGCACTTATTCTAATCATGGCATTCTTCCAAAGGTAGTTTTGGAGAATGGTGCTCCATAGGTGACGGGTGCGCGGTGTACATTTTGTAAAAAGGAAGAATAAAGACATCAAACTCCACATCGTTCCTCGCCGCATTCTCATGCGCATTGCAATTCACCTGGATGCTCACCGGGCCTGCAGTGTATCTCTCGCAACCCAATACAACAGAGGAGAGGCACAAGATGAGCGGTTCAGAGCAGACTTCAAATCTGCAGGAGTGTTCAATTTTCTTCCCTTGAAAAAGCAATAGCTCAGTTTCTGGATGCATGACTGGAAGGTCCAAAAACGTTGCAAACCAGGTGCCCTGGTGGAGTAGTGCTTAAACTTCTGTCCTGCAACCCAAAGGTTGTGACTTCGATCCTGACCGGGGCTCAAAGTTGACTCAGCCTTCCATCCTGAAAAGGCTGGTAAAATGAATACCCAGTATGTTGTGGGCAAACGGCGAATTAAACTTGTGGAACCACCCAAAGAATGAACTAAGCGCTATGGACCGGTAAGGTTAAAGATAAAGGTTTCCTTTGCTTGGAAGCCGGTCGTATCCGATTCTAGGGATCAGTGCTCATATCTATTTCAAAGCCGAAGAGCCAGTGCTGACTGTTTCTGCAGACGTTTCCGTGGTCACATGGCAGGGATGACTAGACACCGGAGCGCACAGGACGCTGTTTTCCTTCCCACCAAAGTGGTCCCGATTTATCTCCTTGCAATGTCTTGCTTTCGAACTGATAGGTTGGCAGGAGCTGGGGCAGAGACGGGAGCTCATTCCGTCTGGCAGTACTCGGGAATCGAACTGCTGACCTCTCACCTTCCAGTCAGCATCTTAGCCACTTGAGCTACTGCAGTCCCTGGAACGGGATATATCTCTAATTTCGTGTCAGAAATTATTCTGGGTTGGAAAGGATTTTTGTGGACACTCAACTGAGGCTCCCTTCACATCCCCAAGAGCTGGAACAGAGACTGCAGCTCAATCTGTCATGCAGTACCCGGGTCTCGGACTACTGACTTGCCAGCCTTCCAGCTAACAAGTCGAGCTTCTTTACCACTAAATCCTTGACCAGTTGGGTAATACACAACTCCCCAACGTTGGATTTTCAGGCTGATGGCATTCTTGCTAGCTTTCTCTCCCCCTTTCTTGGCTTGATGGAAATGTTGTGTTTTCCTTCGGCCTGATCTATCTCGAAGGATTATTGGAGGGATAAAATAGTCTTACGCCTGAGCTCTGCGAAGCAAGTGTAGAATATATATTTGGTAATGTCTTTTTTTGATCTTTCCAAGATCTTGGAAAATTACAAAGTAGGTTCATCCTGGAAACAGAACTTGAATTGTTACCTGATTGCAGTAAATTGAAGAGAAATACAAGGGTATTTTAAAACCAGTCCAGCTCACACGATTGTTTGATTTCATTTTGCATTATGGCAACACTGAAAGGATGAACCTCGTCCCAAACATGTGAGATTTCCTGGTCTTTATATCACTCGTATACAAAGATGAGGTTTGCACAATCGAACCTTGCTGAGCTATTTCTGGGCCTGTGCAAGATTTCCTCGCTAACAATGGGTTCCAAACTTTCGACGCCAGACGTTCCATAATGACAATATAATAGGATTGCAGTGGCAATTAAAATGATTGCATATTTTAGGGCAATGGAGGGTATCCACCGTGGTACGAACCATTAGTGGAATGGTAACATTGTCATAAGGTTTTTCATGCTTTGGTTCTGTGATGGATAAGGCTCTCATTTATACAATGGGCAGGTATTAATATTTCCCCTTCCTTTCCTTCTCTGTTGAACATAGACTTCAGATTTTAAGTGTTGCCGTATACAGTGGTGGGCAGCAACCAGTTCGCACACCCACCCCCCGGGAGGGGGTTAGCGAAATTGGGTGGCCTTTGGGCACCTCTCTGCCATGGCCCATCAAGTTTTGTCCCTGCAAGTGGTTCAAGGTCTCCCTTGCTCAAAAGCCAGTCGTATACGACTCTAGGGGTCAGTGCTCATCTCTGTTTCTAAGCCGAAGAGCCAGCGCTGTCTGCTTCTGCAGACATTGCTGTGGTCGTGTGGTAGGCATGACTAGACACCAGAGTGCACAGAACGCTGTTACCTTCCCACCGAAGTGGTCCCTATTTATCTTCTTCCAATTTCTTGATTTCGAACTGCTAGGTTGGCAGGAGCTGGGACAGAGACGGGAGCTCATTCCGTCCTGCAGTACTCGGGAATCGAACTGCTGACCTTCCGCCTCCCAGTCAGCGTCTTAGTGACTTGAGCCTTACAGAATCAAATACAGCTGGTGTAGTCCATATGGAGCAAAATGGAGAAATGAGGTTTTCCGACATAACATTAATTCTAGGAATGCACACAAGATTTGGACAGGTCTTAAATCAATGACCAGTATCAGCCTATTTTGGGTTAAAGCAAATCAAAGCAATCATACTTATATACCTCCCCAACCTAGCAGTTCGAAAGCAAAAAAATGCAAGTAAATAAATAGGGACCACTTCGGTGGGAAGGTAACATCATTCTGTGCACTCCAGTATCTAGTCATACCTGTCACATGACCACAGAAACATCTGCAGAAGCAGACAGTGCTGGCTCTTTGGCTTTGAAACAGAGATGAGCACTGAACCCTAGAGTTGGATACAACTGGCTTTCGAGCAAGGAGACCTATACTAGTGCTTGGTGCACTCCATGGATGGTTCACAAGTTAATGTGAACATTTTGCCCCCAACGTACTGGGTACTCATTTTATAGACCTCAGAAGGATGGAAGGCTGAGTCAATCTTGAGCCCTGGTCAGGACTGAACTTTCAACTTTTTGGTTGCAGGACAGCATTTTAACCATTGTGCCACCAGAGTTCCTTTACAGGATCCAAAATTAAAAAGAAAATGACCAGACTTTGACTCTGAACCAAATCAAACTTGCCCATGGTACCTCTAACATTATGGCCTTCCACTACCACTTAGATAAATCAATGTTTAAGGATAACATATTTACTTACTGCGTTACTTGGTTGTTCCGTGTTTCACATGTCAATATACATAGTTTGGTGTGGTGGATTGAACCATCATCTCCCACTATTTCCGATCTTGTGCCAGTCTTACCCAGGGTCTCAGAAGCTTTGACCTGAACTGGTCTACTCGTTTGGTTACTGGTCTTCCTAATGGTCAGTTGATGTCAAGTGCTATCCACTCTGTGATAGCTTTTGTCCATCTGCCATCTTTGGGGTGGCACACATGCCCGGCCCACTGATGCCTTGCCAACTCAATCAATGTTGATGCTTGTTTTGCCCCTGACCTTATGCGCAGTTCTTCATTTGATATTCAATCAACCCATCGTATGTGTAGCATTCTTCGCTCAATTGCTCTTTGTGTTACATCAAAAATTTTGTGTATCAGCTTTTTGTAGCATATTAACACTTTTGGAAATCCCATTGTTCAGCTACCCTGTTTGTTTGTTTGTTTGTTTGTTTGTTTGTTTGTTTGTTGGTTTGTTGGTTGGTTGGTTGGCTGGCTGGCTGGCTGGCTGGCTGGCTGGCTGGCTGGCTGGCTGGTTGGTTGGTTGGTTGGTTGGTTTCCTACATATGGTTCTTTAGTTAACACCTGTGCCCATGATCTTCTAACAAAAGAAATCTCCCAACAATGCTATCTTCATTGCTGAGGCAGACAAATTTTTTTCTTTGCATATTCCTCTCACAAATGAAAACTGGGATGCAAGATAATAACCTATTTAGAAGAGCTCCTTCTTGTAACTGACTGGCACTGTACGTATTGATTGGGTGAATTAATTCCTACAATGTAAAAACCAACGTATGGAACTGAAGAGAGATGGGGAAATAATTGTTGACCTGATAGTAGGAGAGGTGAACATCTTGCGAGCTTATTGATTTTTCCCCCTCCAGTTGCCAAATAACAGAACAACTGGTAGATTTAAAAACCTCTTCTCCACCCCTCTTCCTCCACCTCCAATCTCAAATATACACAGGAAAATGCTTCTGAAATATATGAAAGAGTTTTAATGAGACTAGCAAAATTTCTAATGACACTTTCACAGATTTCCCTTCAAAATGCATTTGGAGGGGGTCCCTTGGGAAGAAGGAAGTAAAGATTTGGGCAATCCAGCCTAAGGTATATTAAATTACTGTACATCGGAAAGTTTGGTTGTATAATTTTGTTTTGTGCAAAACTCCTCTGTGTAGGAGTGTATATTTTGAAAGCAAAGCATTTTCCCTATATATATCTATATCTATATCTATATCTATATCTATATCTATATCTATATCTATATCTATATCTATATCTATATCTATCTATATCTATATCTATATCTATATCTATATCTATATCTATATCTATATCTATATCTATCTATATCTATATCTATATCTATATCTATATCTATATCTATCTATCTATCTATCTATCTATCTATATATCTATATCTATATATATATATAATATATATATATATTTAATGTGACCCAATAATAGCACTAATAGCTGAATAAAGCTGTAAGTTTTTCTGAAGACTCATTTAACATTGATAATGCCAACCCATGTCCAATAAATCAAGCAAATGGAGAACTATTAATATCTTTAATTTGGAATCTCCCAAAATCCATCCAGCCTTGTCTTCCTATACCAAGATCATACTGGTCTGTCTGGACATCCTGCTACGATACTGGGGTAGACTGTACAGCCAGCAACTCATCCCGAATATAAGTTGAGGTACCTAATTTGGACCTCTAAAACTAGGAAAATAGATTGACCCGAGTATAAGTCGGGGGTGGAAAAATACAGCAGCCGCTAGTGAGTTTCAATAATTAAAATACTGGAAAATACAGTAAAATTAATTAATTTAGACCTTTGTATGGGTATGTTTTTGAGTGTTTAAGTTGAGTGTTTAAGGAGACTGTGGAAAATGGCGGACAAGTAACATCTATATCAAGTTGCTCCTGCACTTAAGGTCGAAAAACAGAAGCTACCAAAGCCAAATATGTGGAAATAAATAATGAGACTGTGGGCTGGAAAAGAGATAACTTGGATGCTGTTGGAAAAAGCAAAAAAAAAAAAAAAAAACACACACACAATGTGGACTTACTGGTGTTTTGAATGAAGGGGACGCGCAGTGAGTTGAAGTGTGGAGTCTTGAGATTTACGCTTGCAAGTTGAATCATTGGTGAGTTTTTTCGTCCTTTCCCCTTGCTGCAAAGCTTTGGAATGTTTACTTAGAACTCAGTAATGAGAAGATAAGGTTGTTGAAAGAAACAGACCGGACCATGAAAGTGCTTCACTAATGAGCCCAGCTGTGTTTTGTTGAAGAAAATGAGGACTGAGTGAATATTATACTAAAAAATAAATTAAAATGAATTTTTGGTGATGAGAAATGCAGACTACCGGTGATACAGCTGGAATAGGAAGTTGGAGATAAAGTATATTTAAAGAGAAAGAAAATTTGTGGACTATAAAGTTTATTTAAGGATCGGCAGTCAGAGAGATTTGTTTGACTAAAGATAACATCGTTAATCATTTGGTGTAAAGACTGAGAGAAAGTCGAGAGTGAATCACTTTGAAAGACAAGTTTTTTTTTCCTTTGAAGACATTACAAATGGAGGGAAGTTCAAAGTGTTTGACTGAACATGACCTGGCATGAGAGACTGATTATTAAAGTGCAACAGTGGAGAACACAATTTGAATCTAATATATAATAGAGGAAAAATTTGGTAAATAATAATGAGTCATCTATATACTGTATCCAGGTGGGAGAAAAAAGCGTTGAGAGAAAGAGAACAAGCACAGAGAGAAAGAGAAAAAAGGGAGGCTGAAGATGAGGCATGGTGGGGAGAACAGTTGAAACTGTTGGATGGTTTTCTCGAAAAGAAGGAAGAAATAACAACCGATACAATGGATAAACAAGACTTGATACAGTCAGAAAACGAAAAAGAAACAGAACAAAAGAAAATAGAGGTAGAGAATTTGAAACCAATAAAACAAGAAGAAAAACAATGCCTGGATGTAATGAGAGAACAGATGGACAGAATCGAGGGAAAATTGGATAAATTGAATGAGATAAGGAAACAAGAAATGAATGATATTATGAAAAAACAACAAGATTTGAGGAATTTGTTGGAAGATTTTATGAAAACAATAAATTACAAACTTGCGGCATTAGAATTAAAATCAAAATCTATAGAAGAAGAGGTCAAAAACATCAAACAACAAATGAAAGACACTATGAAAAAACAACAGGATTTAAGAGATTGGCTGGTAAATCTTAAGACAATAACAAATGATAAAATTGCTGTAATAGAGGAAAGGTTAAAACATGTGGAGGAAACAATTGAAATTATTCAAGGTAAAGGAAAAAAGGGAGAGGAAAGAAGCGATAAACAAGAAAAGAGACTTTACAAGTTGGAAGTAGAGGCAAAAAAGAGGAACCTGCTGATAAAGAATATTCCAGAATTTAAATCAGACAGACTAAGAGAAAGAATCATTAAATGGCTGAACGAATTGAAGATGGGAAGAAATTTTACTCAAGAAGATATATCAGCAGCTTACAGATTGGGAAAGAAAAGAAATGGGACATTTAAAAGATACGTTTTGGTAAAATTTGTAAGTTTGGAAAGTAAACTAAAGTTGATGGCCTATTTAAAGAAGAAAGGTACACAGGTGCCAAAGCTAGAGGGTGAACAATTGGATATTTATCAGGACTTATCAAAAAGAGAAAGAATGTGGAGGAAGGAAATCAAACCAATTACTAAATTATTAAGAGATAAGGGGGTGAATTATAATTGGCAACAATTTCAACAGCTGAGATTCTTTTGGATAGGGAAAGCAGTGGTGATAAGAGAACAAACTGATTATATGGATGTATTAGAAAGATGTAATATTATTGAAAAAGGATCTAAAGAATGGAGGGAAATCAAAGAGAAACTCACAAATATAGGGAATAATAGCAGCATCAGCAAATAAATTTTAAAGAAACAAGATTGACATAAATTCTCTTTTGGATTAAAAGAAATTTGATTATTATTTTGGTTTTTTCAGATTAAAAGAATCATAGAGTAAACAGAATTGACATGACTTCTCTCTTGGACCAAAAGAATTTTTATTTTTATTTTTTTTGGATTAAAAGAAGCATAGAGTAACATAGTTATGGGGAAAAAACTATATAGTTAACAAATGGATGTAACTCCTAAATCAATATGAAGTGTCTGATTAATTTGTGCAAAGGACACTTAATCAAAAGGAATGTGAATTTTGGAAAATAAATAATGAGTTGTTATTATATGTTAAGGAAGATGAAGAGAGAAAAAGGAGAGAAAAAAAGGGAAAAAAGGGAAATGAGAAATAGAAATGTAAAGATGGGGCAATTAACATTAATAGGATAAGAAATAGTAATATAATAGTAGATAGCAATGGAGAAAGAAATAGAAAATAATGAAGGGCAGTAATGGAGTAGCAATTAGATAATTGGAGTATAACTGAGACAGGATAGTATTAGTGTTAGCAATTTCAAGGAAAGAGAATTGATATCGTTTTTGTTGTATTAAAAGAGTTGACAAAAAATGGGTTTCTTTGTAAGTTTCAAAAGGTTACGAAGTGCTTATTGACTAAATGGTATAAAGGAAAATTAATGTAAAGGGTTGTGAATAGGAAATAACTACAATCAACTAACAAGTGGATGTAATTCCCCAACCAATGTGTAGTCTCAGACTTAAAAGAGTATGCATTTCAAAAAATAATAATAATAATCAGTTGTTACTGTATGTTAAAGGAAGTGAAAAAGAGAAGAAGATTATGTTATCGTATTGGAAAAAGAGAATAAAATAAAGGGCATGTTATTTTTTCTTTTTTTTATATTAAAAATTTTTTGCTTGTTAATCTAGATGTTTATAGGATTTAAAGGACAAACTTCCGAATGCCGAAAAGATGGAACTTAGAAATAGTATAATCTGTCTTATAACAACCTTATGGTAAATTATGTGATGTAAAATATTTACGGGTAAGGGGGGTAGTGGAGGACCAAAATTTAGATTTCTCCCATAAGGCGAGTTGAGGTATTATTAATATAATTAAGGTGAATTTGGATCATTATAGCAGATGGGAAAATATGATAATCCACCCATTAATTGCATTGGATTTAGAAATTGTCAGGAAACATTAGGTGACTAACAGCATGAATGAAATATAATGTAAAGGAAGAATACAACAGCAGCATAGGTAAAAGGAAATGAGAAAAAGGGTTTTACTTAAGGGTATGTTAGGTAAGATGAAAATGAAGTTTAGGATATCATAGATGGAAGAAAACTGAATAATTTAATTACTGGTGGCAAATATTAAGTCAACGTAACATCTGAAATGTTAGGAAGAGTCAGCTGTTTTCATTGTTTTATAAATTGAAGGATAAAATGTGCTATAGTATATTTATAAAAATATTACGGAATTGTAAATAATTTTTGTCAATGAAAGCTAAAGGGAGATAAGGGTCAAAAATTTAGAATATAAATAAAAAGAATAGGGGTAAGATAGCCACGTGTAGAAGGAAGGAAGAACAAGAAATAACTGTACAGTTTTGAGCAAGTTGACTTACTTGATACTCTCAAACATTGGTAGGAATCCGCCTAGTCCAGGTCTCCCCTCCCCCTCTTCGACACTCGGAGGCGGTCCTTCAACGGAAGGACGGGGGAGAGAAGATGTCAGAGTGGTGAGGGGCTTGGGGTGGGCGATGGGGATTTATGTTGTGTTGGTCTAGGAACGTGGGAGGTGAGGGGTTAGATGTGGGTGATTTACTTATCTATTGTATGTCTTTTTGATGTATGTATTTAATTGGTTTTGGTGTTGTTTAGTTTTGTCATATTGAATGTTTTTCTATTTGTTTTTGATTTTCTTTAATGCGGATAATTATGTTGTATTTTTGTGTAATCTTTTGTTTGTGTTTTTTTATTTTAAAAATCAATAAAAAAAATTAAAAAAAAAAAAAAAAAAGTTGACCCGAGTATAAGTCGAATCCCATTTTTGTACCTCATTTTGAGGGCTAAAAAACCCGACTTATACTCGAGTATATATGGTAATAACTGAATTAGTAGATCTGATTCTTCCTAGATGTTCCTCTCTGGAGATGAACATTAAGATTTGAGCAGCCTGAAGAGGATGGCATTTTAAAAAAGGGACATCTCCCCTTCCTCTAAAGTTTCCAGGATTTTGTTTTCTTGTTTTGAACAATGCTCCGGCAAAACAAATTGCCAAATAGTGCACAACAAAAGAGATCAGAAAGTAAGTCCTTAAAGAGGTCTCATTAGAGCTGCAAATTGCCTTTAATGGTTTGCAAGGAGTTAGACGTTCTCTGTCTTATCCCCCTGTGGAAGCTTTGCTGGTCAGCTGCAGATTGGGTCTCCAAAGGCTTGACAAAGTACTTAGTCCGCCTGTTGTAGACACAAATCTCTTTTCTTCCTGGAAATGTTCAGCGGGGAGTTTCCAAAGGAAACATTAACACCAATCTACCAAGCCAGCTCTCTTCTCCTTCCTTCTGGTTTCTAGGACATCAGGGACTTCCCCCTCAGATGATGCTCTGTGGATAAGAAGCACTCTTAGATAAAGAGCTAAGAATGTGTGAGCAATTCGACTGCTTATTTCTCCCAGTCCACGCCTTTGCAGAGACAACAAGAGTAAGTGTATTTTGCAATTCCAGGGCTGAAAAGCATTAGGTGTTAATCAGGAATGGATAAAATTAAATTTTAAAAAAGGACTTGTACATTTCTGGATTTTCTGTGGGGTCCTTGAATGAGAAGAACGTGGCCGGCAAGGTTTTTAAAGGGAAAAAGTTGGAAAGTGGTGACAACAGCAAGGAAAACACCGGGGAATCAATCCAGTCTCTTCATTACCCCCTTCTTGGTACACCCCTCCCAAAACAACAACAACCCACTACTACTTTAAATGATAAAAGTGGCCTAGAAGAATTTAAAGTAGAAATATATATATATATTTACTTACAGTTACTATTTATAGTAAAGGTAAAGGTCACCTTTGCCTGAAAGCCAGTCGTATCCGACTCTAGGGTTCAGTGCTCATCTCTGTTTCATAGCCAAAAAGCCAGCACTGTCTGCTTCGATCTTTCCCAGCATCAAGGCCTTCTCAAGTGAATCCTCTCTTCTCATTTGATGTCCAAAGTACCTTAGCTTCATCTTTACTATTTGACCTTCCAAGGAGCAGTCAGGGTTGATTTCTTCTAAGATTGACCTATTTGTTCTCCTCGCTGTCCAGGGGACTCTCAAAACTCTCCTCCAACACCACATCTCAAAGGCGTCTATTCTTCTGCGCTCAGCCTTCCTAACGGTCCAGCTAAGGAGCTGCAAAAACAGCCCTCAAAACACAAAAGACACTGAGAGTACACTAAAGGTAAAGATTGTCCTTTCTTGAAAGCCGGTTGTATCTGACTCTAGCATTCAGTGCTCATCTCTGTTTATAGTGCTAAAAAGCAACTGCCCGCACTCCTGCAGAGAGAAAGGGATGTATTGTGATTTGTACTTTGCAGGTGGATATGGCTTTCCTAATGGCACGAGACTACAACAACCTATCTGTTCATACCCAAAGAGCCAGCGCTGTCTACATCTGCAGATGTTTCTGTGGACATGTGGCAGGCATGTCTAGGCATCACAGTGCACAGAACGCTGTTAACCTTCCCACCAAAGTGGTACCTATTTATCTACTTGCAACATCTTGCTTCCGAACTGCTAGGCTGGCAGCAAAAATTTTAACAGCCACAGGTGGATTTATGGCAGCATTTTGCACATGGGCAGGCATGTTTCTGGTGGGAGGAACCACGTGACCGGCCAGCTCAAGCACGTGACCGGCCCGCAGCCTGAAAAGGTTGGGAACCCCTGTTGTAGACCATAACAATACTGAGTCACATGGGTGGAAAACGGATGAGAATAAGCTTGCTTTTCAATGTTAAACATTTATATATTGCCCTTGAAACATGGTTTATGTCTAGAAATGCCCCATCCTTCAGGCTTTTCCTTTCCAGAAAACAATGGCTTGCTTGGTGGATAACCCGCCTTGTTTTGAGGCATGTATATGGAAAATCAAAACCCATTCATAGCAACCAGATGATCATCAACCTGCCTGCCAAGCAGAATTGGCTGGTCAACCCCGGAGCAGTTGGCTGATTGCAGACGTCTCCGATATATATGAGCATTCTGAGAGTCCCAAATACCTGGAAAAAACTCCGGTAAACTGGTTTATAGCATCGCAGGCAATCTGTATTTCCACCCTGTGGGGAGCATTCTGAGATGCTGCTAGACAGAGCCTGTGCATTTCAGTTGGCACCAATAAGAAATGTGGTGGTCATCAATCATCTCGTGGGCCAGACAGGGGAAAGGCACCGAGACTGTGACAAGGCTGGCTCCAAAGTCATATCTTATGGCTGTTATCCGACAGCAAAACTCTCAAGTATTCGGTTTTAGTTTGTGTTTATGTTGCATGGCTCATGTATGATGAGCTGCTCGGTAATTTCGTTTCGTCTTGATCCAACCTACTGATGCATCCAATCTACCAACAACAACAACTTTCCAAAAACACACAAATCTCTATATCCAGATGGGCGGATATAAATCCTTTTTTTTTTTTTTTTTGTCTCATCTTCTCACATAAGGATGCGGAACTGCAAATTGTTGTCCATTGTCACTATAAATGGTGCTATTTGTTAGTGCCCTCAACAAAGGGAGGAGAGAGTCGGTATTAGCGTACAAATGAAACAAAATTACACAAATAGTATTTTGATGTTGCTAAGTGATGACAGCTACATTTCAATGCATGGAATTTGAAGGATTAGATGAAGTGGAAGGGTGTTTAAGTCTGGTTTAGCAATCATCCTAACCTTCTGTGTTTGCAATGTGGACAACAAATGAAACCAAGCACAAAAGCATAAAGCAGTGGTGGCGAATCTATGCCATGCATACCAAAGATGGTATTTGGAACCTTCTCGGTGGGCACCCATCTGGTTGCCCCAGGACAGATTTTCCCTACCCCTCTGCCCAGCAGCCAAATGGAAGTGTTTCCTTCCTCCCCCAGCACAAAGTTCTCCCTGACCCTCTGCCCAACAGCCCAATGGGAGCATTTCCTCCTTCTGTGCCATCACCCCAGCACGTTCTCCCTGCCTTTCTGCCCAGCAGCCCAATGGGAGTTCTTCTTCCCTCCCCCCCAGCATAGATGTTGCCCCGCCCCTCTGCCCAACAGCCCAATGGAAGCTCTTCCTCCCTCCCCAAGCACGGAGTTCACCCCACCCCTCTGCGGCACAGATGGCAGCTTGTTGAGTTTGGAAACTCGACCTGTAAAAGGTTCGCCATCAATGTCTTAGTGGATTTGGACCACGAAAGCTCACGTTTAAATACAGCAGTTAGTCTTTAAGATGCCACAACATTTTCTGGATTTTGTTGTTATTTTGTTTTGTTTACTCTCTGATGTATAGGCAGCAGACAAACATGGCTGAACACTTCAAACATCTCTTAGAATGTATATACACCCTCTCTATTGAAGAGGAAAGAAAGAGAGAAAGGAACCTTTTTTTGGGTGGAAAATCTTCAAAGCAAAATGCATGAGCAAGGCCATCAACAGCAGCCCTAGGAAACATTCACATTTTCTGTTTCAAATCATGTTTACCTCCTTTTTACAGAGAGTTCATAAAATCAAAGTCTCGTGTGATACACAGAAGCTTCAGCGTTATCCTCGGCACCAGCGCGGTGCTACCGGGGTGATTCTGCTGCCAAGGACCGGGGGCGATCGCTTGGCTCAGGATGGGAGATGAGTTAAAATTAGTCTGTAATTGGAATATTTGGTCTCATTTATTCTTGAAGATGTGCCATATGACGCTCCATCAGCCAGAGGTTATTGTTTTATGAAACTGAGCCGCACCTGGCACTGTCTCGTGTGGAGCCATAAAAAGCCAGTTGTTTACAGGCTGGCTTTTCACAACCCTCCATCCTCAAGCTGAAAGGAGTCGTTTTTGGCAGCAGTTTGGGGCTGTGATGATCCATGCCCCGCTTCCTTGCTCTGTTTGGGTTGAGGAGATGACACATTTTTCAGGTGTGCAGGCAAAAGCGCAAATGCGTGCATTGTGTTCTTGGACAAGCAAGACAAAGTTTTATAGGTTCGCCCATCGGGCAGCCAAGATTACGTGGAATTCCTTTTTTTGGGGCTTGCCAGATGCCATCTGAGGCAGGTGTTGTACAACTTCAGTTCCCAGCTCAGGGCGGTCTGAATTTCCCATCCTGTATAATAATTTCGTTGCCAGAAATTATTCTGGGTTGAAAGGATTTTTGCGGGAGAAACTCCACTCAGAGGGCGTCCAAATGAGGCTCCTTTTATGTCCCCAAGAGCTGGGACAGAGACGGGCGCTCAATCCATCCTGCAGTTACCCAGGTCTCGAACTGCCATCTTGCCAGCCTTCCAGCTAACAAGGCGAGCTTCTTAACCTCTGTTCCACCGCAGTTGTGAGTTGAAAAGTTGCAGACTCATTCCATTGGACAGGCCAATGGACTCACCAGGGCGGTTTTCCCAGATTATGAAAATATGTTCTGACTGAGAGAGAGGAAGTTTGTGCCAAACAGTTCCTTCAAAACAAGGTTTTGTCAAGAGACTTTAAGAATGCATAGGGAAGCATCTGTGGTTTACCTAACCATGCTATTCACAATGCAGTACTGTATTCCACATGCCCCAGTTAAAAAAAATAACACAATAGAGTGAGCACTGGGTGTCTTTCATTATTCTCCTGCGAGAGAGCAGTTCTACCTAACTTCTAGACGATGTCCTCTCCTCGCTGAATTCAATTTCTTCTCATTGTGTGGGGTTTAAAAATAAGAATTCTGCCTGAAAGAAATGCATTATGAAATCAAACCGATAGCAGTTTTTGTCTCCCTGGCTGTTCTGTGTAAGGGGGGGGGGGGAGAGAGAGAGAGAGAACCAGATGTGTATGACAATCACTTCCCAGAATTTTTCTTTTGTCCATCTCTTAACGTATCAACGTTTGGTTACAGATTTGTATTAGATTAAAATCTAACTATACATTTCAGACGTAGAAACGAGGTCAGATATGTAGCTGTAAGGGAACATCACAGATTAACCAGTAAACAGATGTCTAACAAATTAATTAATTGTACAGATTTTTAGAAAAATACTCTCCTATCCTTTCCTATCCTTTCCTATCCTATCCTATCATAGACTAGACTAGACTAGACTAGACTAGACTAGACTAGACTAGACTAGACACTAATACCCTGGATAATGCTAAGACTTGGTTCCACAAGTCTTAGTGTTATCCGGTTTTTAATATTATGCAATGCATTGATTGCACAATGTTTGTTTGTTTGTTTGTTTTTTAAAGCCTTGTTCCCTTTCCAAAGAGGAAACGGAACAGGGGGTTGATCTGCCTGGCTCTTTGGAAAGGGCAGCGGGGATACCATGTGTGGAATCCCACTGGCCTTTCCCAATAGGCAGGCGGATTGAGCCAAGCACCAGCTGGGTTGGGGAGAGAAAGTGTGCGCGTACCTCCCCAACCCAACCTGCGATCACATGCTCAGACCGCAAGTTGGGTTGGGGAGGCGTGCGCGCACATTCTCTCCCCAACCCAGCTGGCGATTGGATGCTCAGACTGCCAGTTGGGTTGGGGGGGGAGAATGGGTGCACGTGCCCTCCCCTTCAAGCAAACCGTCGCTCTGAGTGGCGATCTCTGCCCCAAAGCCCACAGGGCTGGCAGCAGATGCTGAGAGAACTAAGCAAGAGAAGGACCCTCGACACCCTCTGAGTGGATATGACCCTCAAGTCTGCCGACTCAGATCCAGGAAGAGCTTTATGGCAAGAACAAACATGTTTGAGGGTACACAAGAGCAAAATCAAATTAGAAGATGGAGGAAGGAACTTACTGGGCAAGAAACAACATTAAAGGAGGAGGAGATGTCAGAAGATCTCAACTTCCCCTACATCTCTTGGAGGACCCTGAACAGGCTGAGGGTTGGAGTCCCTAAATGCAAGACCAACATGCTCAAGTGGAGACTGCTGGTGGACAACAACCCACAGTGTGAATGTGGAGAGACGCAGAGTCCGGCCCATTTGTTGGTCTGCCGATTGCTGCCAGAGACATGAACCGATGAGGACTTGCGTTTGGGCAATGACAAAGCGGAAAAAGTGGCTTCATTTTGGCAATCCAGGGTCTGATCAGGACATGAAAAAGAAGAAAAAGTAAATATAGAGAGCCATATTGCCTTTTGTATTCAATGAATTATATATTCTTGATAGCTGGTAGCTATCGTAGGCCTGATCTACCGGGTATAAGAATTCAACCCTGGCATTTTAATAGTGTAGCAGTCAAAGCTTCGGGCTTTCATGGATGAAACTGTCAGTTTTGATTCTTCCCACATTCAATTTTTCTACATCTCAAGTTCTTTCTATCCCACATATAAAGAACCTGGTGAATGTTTGTATATCGTTTCCAAAAATTCACTGACATACAGTATATGTATTTATTCCTTTTTTTCCTGTGGAACTAGTTGTACTCGGCCTAAGCAGGAAGGATGGATGATGGACAATTGGATGGGTGAATGAATGGACAGATGGACAAACAGATCACCCATCCCCTACTCATATGTTCCCTCCCCGCACTGTTCATGCTGAGTACCACTACTGTCCGAAGAAGAAACATGTCTACCTATATGGGAAGTTGAATGCTATTACAGATACTGTTGAGTTAAGTAAATGTGGGAACATAACGTTTCCTCCAACTCCAAGATGTTCCATTCTCTGTGTCTTGTTTTGCTTTGGTTCCAGTTAGTTTCACGAGAGGTTGAATTATCAGTCGTGAAACATCTCAGGAGCTGGAAATGCATGGATACTGCGCCTTCTATTTTGATACTGGCCAAAGCATTACAGAACTGGAGGCGAATCTGAGACTCATCTAAGTCAAGTGCTTAAAGAAAAGTGCAAATTAAATAAACCAGTAAAACCTAGTGACCGCGGTGGCTCAAGTGACTAAGATGCTGAACTCGCTGACTGGAAGGTCGGAGTTCGATTCCTGGGTGCTGCATGACGGAGTGAGTTTCTGTCTCTGTCCCAGCTCCTGCCAAACTAGCAGTTCAAAAACAAGAAATTGCAAGTGGATGAATAGGGACCACTTCGGTGGGAAGGTAAACAGCGTTCCATGTTGAGATATGCCTTTCTCTGTAGCTGCCTCTTGTCTGAGAATGTAAGCTGATGCAGAAAGGAGATGCAATGGACTTGTGACTGGATGCACATGAAAGTGTAAAAAAGAAATTGAAATGTGCTGACCTTGTCAAGCACTGCTTTCCATATTGCTTTCTTGGAGTGTATTAGCAATCCGTATGCGCCAAATGCCTCGTGCAAAATGGACTGGGGTGCAATGTTTGGGAAACTGACCCCTCACTCTATTGCGAGGATTTCTAAAGGCGCTTCCTTCGACTGCAGTTGGGAATTCTTCATCTTCTGCTGCACTTGTGCGACTAAATTGGCCACAGATTGTCATTAGCAGCATCCGTATCCGACTCTGGTAAAGTTGATCTAGTCTCTGCCGTGTCAGGGAAGGAAGCGGCAGGCCCTGCTCCGTTCTGCCACGACGGAGATTCATAAAGTGACACATCACTAGATCAGACAACCCGAGTATCTAATGTAACCTGACATGTCACACTTTGTGTTGCAATTTGTTTCATTAGTGTCAATTAAAGCAATCACTGAAACTATTTGGCACAGAGGGAGTCTGCCACAGAATCCAAGGCAAGTAAAAGGCCATGGGCAGAGGAAGTGTAAGTGATTATACAATTGCCATTTCTTATTTGACCAACTACCTCCCGCAATTCTCCCATTTTGAAACTGGAGCACTGGAAGTTGTATGAAAACATACGCGGAAAATGTAATAATAAAGTCTTATTGCAAATGAGGAGCCCTTCCAAGGACCCATGAATGGTATCTATGTTTTCATATACTTTCACTGGAAAATATACCTTCTTGTTAGTATGGCTCCACTTACAGTAAGGAAAGAAGTAGCAGCGGACGCGGAGAGAACTAAGCAAGAGAAGGACCCTTGACACCCTCTGAATGGATATGAGCCTCAAGTCCTCGAACTCGGTTCCAAACATTCTTGAGGGTATGCAAGAGCAAAACCAAATTAAAAGATGGAGTCAGTTGCACGCTGAATAAGTATTGCTGCTCATGTTTCCCTGCACACAGAGACTTGGATAGGGGGCTGTGAAATTCAATATAACATTAATTGTATCCTGCCCTGCTTGCTGTAACCTCCCAATAGGTTAACTGTGTATTTTCGTAAAGCTCAGAGCCTTTTTCGTGCCATGCTACACACCAAAAGTCCACATAGTCAAAGCAATGGTATTCATGCATGGCTGTGAGAGTTAGACCCTAAGGAAGGCTGAGTGCAGAAGAATAGGCACCATTGAACTGTGCTGTTGGAGAAGACCTTTGAGAGTCCCATGGACTGTAAGGAGATCAAATCAGTCAATCCTGGAGGAACTCAACCCTGGCTGCTCCTTGGAAGGACAAATACGGAAGCTGAAGCTCAAGTACTTTAGACACCAAATGAGAAGAGAGGGCTCACTTGAGAAGGCCCTGATGCTGGGAAAGATTGAAGGCAAGAGGAGGAGATGGCTAGTTGACACTGTTGATGCAGTAGGTGTAGACCTGGGTGATCTATGGAGGATGGCAAAGGACAGAAGAGCCTGGCATGCAATGGTCCATGGGGTCGCAAAGGGTCGGGCTCAATTGTGTGACTGAACAACAACAACAACACACCTCTATTACCAGAATAGTACCCTGTGGCTTTGATATTTAATGGGGCCAAGTAGAATCATCAGTTCATCTCCTTCCATCTTTTCAATGGAGGTTTCCTGCAACCCAGGTAATGTGGATTTCTTCGTTCATGTCCTGGTCAAACCCTGGCCTGCCAAAATGAAGTCACTTTCTTGGCTTTGTCATTGGCCAAACTTAAGTCCTCCTTGAGGGATGTCTCTGGCAGTAATCAGCAGACCAGTAAATGAGCCGGATCCTGCATCTCTCCACATTCACACAACATGTTGTCAACCAGCAGGCCTCACTTGAGCATGTTGGTCATGCCTTTAGGGACCTTCAGCCTATTCAGGGTCCTCCAAGCGATGTAGGAGAGGTTGAGTTCATTAGCCATATCCTCCTTTAACAGGGGTTCTCAACCTTTTCAAGTCAGGGGCCAGGTCACGCTCTCTCAAACAGCTCGCGGGCCTGACTGGTGATCCAGCCGCCGCCGCCACCACCACTGGAATCGGTCATGGACTCATTTGCGGCTGTTGTAAATGAATCCCCGGCTGTTGTAAACACATTTACAACAGCCGTAAATGAGCCTGCGGCTGTTGTAAACATGTTTACAATGACCATGAATTGAGTCCACAGTTGAGTCTGGCAGCGGAGGAGGAGGAGGCTAGAGCGAGGGTGGGAGCTGGATTATTTGGCACCATGGGCCAGATCCGGCCCGTGGGCCATAGGTTGAGAACCGCTGTGCTTTAATATGATTCCCTTGTTCAATGTGGGGAATTGGAAGGAAAAGATGCAGCAGCTCTCCTCTCTGACAATGATTTCTTTCTAATTCTGATCTGCTTTTCTCTGTACAGCTATAAATATTTCAAGATATGGCCTGTGTCACAGTCAGTGAATCCTAAGGCAACCTCTCATGAGACTAACTGCCCAGTTAGTGATTCTTCTTTGACAAATTCAACAAAACTCACAAATTCAGAAGGGCAGGTTCCGAAAATGGGGAACATCTGAAACATGGCGATAGTTTCCCCTTCCGCTTCTAGCTTGCCCCCATAATCTTGATTCTGCCCCATCTCTCTTTCTGTTGCGAATCCTATTCCCTTCAGCTTAGCATGTGGGAAACCCGGTGCAACGGGCACAATTCTATTAGGCTATCTTATCGCATTTCCTTTTAGTGAAACTGAACATGTGTTTCATTTGTTGCTCCCTTCCCGCGAGGTGGCAAAAAATGATTTCCAACACCGTAGGAAGGGGGGGGGAAGAGTCTCCAAGGCGCGACCTCTTCGAGCATCAGCAGCTTATCAGCCATTTTTGCTCACTTAATATTGCCATGGTGCTCTCTCCATTTCCTTCCTTCACGCCCATAGGGAGTTTTGGAAAACAGGACATCTTTGCGCTAATCTCCTTTGAGGAGCAATAGGCGCATAGATCTCGGTGCAAAGTCATCTTGGACGGCTGTGTCGGGGCAGAGATATTTCAGACAAAAATCCTGCAACTATCTAATTACTCTGATATCTCATCTGCTCCCTAGAGAAGTCTTCTGCTAAATATTTGTTGTTCGGCTTTGACTTTTCGAAACAAGGATATGAAGGCTGGTATCTCCCTCTCTTACTGAATTGTTCTTACAATGTTTATCAAGTTTAGGTAAAGGTAAAAGTCGCCTTTGCTCAAAAGCCAGTCATATCCAATTCTAGGGTTCAGTGCTCATCTCTGTTTATAGCCAAAGAGCCAGGGCTGTCTGCAGACATTTCTGCGGACACGTGGCAGGCATGACTAGACACCAGAGGGCACAGAATGCTGTTTACCTTTCCACCATTTTCTGAAATAGACGTAGATACGTATTTTCAATTAATAGCATCTTGGCATCAGCTAGGAGTGTGACCTATCCTTATGTATCCTGCCGTCATTTAGAATTCATTTCCTACTTTTACTACAATGCTCCATCTAGAAGTTTTATGTTTGTCACATGCATTTTTAATTGTGCACTAAAAGTGTTCTTTGGAACGCCGCTGTTTTAGTCAAGGCTGAGAAAAGCCACTGCATGCGCTGCAAATTTTATTTAGAGTTCTGTCACCTGGCTAAAAGAAGAAATAGAAAGAGTAGGAATATCGCCTAGGTGGGCAGGGTATAAATATAATAAATAAATAAATAACATAAATAAGAAAGGAAAGGAATTCCGGTGCTCATTACAAGTGGTGAAATTTGACTAGATTTGTAACTTGAAGGGGTAGTGACGGTTAGGTAGAGGTCACCCTTGCTTGAAAGCCAGTCGTATCTGACTCTGGGGTTCAGTGCTCACTTCTGTTCATAGCCAAAGAGCCAGCACTGTCTGTGTCTGAAGACATTTCCATGGACATGCGGCAGGCATGACTAGACACCAGGGTGCACTGTTTACCTTCCCACCGAAATGGTGCCTATTTATCTACTTGCAATTTCTTGCTTTTGAACTGCTAGGTTGGCAGGAGCTGGGACAGAGACAGGAGCTCACTCCGTCCAGTGATGGGATGTAACAGGTTTGCATGAGTTCGCCAGAACCGGTAGTAACTTTTCCCAGTCTCCAGGAGCTTGGAGAGGTTGTAGTTTAAACTAGGCGTCAACAATCCTTTCTTCTCTCTGTCTCACAAGACTAGGTGTCACGAGACAGTTTGTTTTCAATTCAGTGTTCCTATTTCTTATCTCTCTAGCTACCTTAGCTTTTTGGTGTTGTGACTACTCACTGTACAAGTGTGTCAACAATTCTTTGTTATGAGAAAGTTTTTCTCTGTTCCCTGATTGGTTAAGGGTACCCCACCTGGCTGGTGAATCTCCATTTTGGAGAGAGGAGAGTGAGTTCATTTTTTGGATGTCTATGGGCTGACATCTTTGCCTGGGGGCTATGCCTTTTTGCTTCTTCATAATGGTTACCTAATGAACCTGTGGACTGTTGCTCTGTTTGCTGGATTGTCTTATGCCACTGACCTATGCTTTATGAACCTGATCAATATACCTGATCAATAAACCTATGTTTGCTTCAACAACGTCTCTTCATTGGACTAAAGGGTAAGAGAAGCAATGCATTCACACACAAGCCCCTGAATACGCTACCTGATTAAAACCTCCTTGTGGAAGAGAAGCAGCTAAGGGCTGTTTAGCTGCATTGCCGGCCAGCTCACGCTCTGGGGGCTTTGGTTTAGGAGGTCCAAGGCAGCGGGGGCCGGCTGGTTTCGTGACACCACCATAACATATTGATCTAAAGATGTTCATATGGAAAGAACCACCATACATACTGAGCCACACCTTTGCTGGTTGAGGACAAAGAGACTTTTAGGTGGTAGCAAATGCAGTTGAACTCCTCGTTGTTCCTCACTTCCAGCAAATTCTTATTTGAAACTTTCAGACAAGAGGCTGACGCCACAGCTTTGCTGGTATCATTAATGCACCAACAGATCTTTTATCTTGTATGGGGTTGTGCTGTCTTTGTCTTTTAGCACCTGTACCCAATTAGCTGGAGTAATAAACTGGAGGGGAGCACGGTAACAATGTTGGCTACAAAGGCTATGGGGAGTTCACACTGAGCTAGCAGGAAGGGTCGTGTTCTTGAAGTGACGGCTGGGAAGGAAATCAGAACCAACAAGGTGATTAACAGGCGTTGTTGCAATAAGCAAGAAACAGAATGACACTCATTAGCTTCCTATAATCAAATTCTGTCAGACGAAAAAAGTTGCAAATGATGCCGTCGCAGATTCAAAGAGACTGGAAGCGATCAAAACAGAAAGTGGCAGTGAATTCAATTAAAACAAGGGGGGTTGTGAGTGATGGGGTGTCCGCCTAGGGTGGGAGTGGATGCAGAATTGGATGCTGACGAGGAAAAGTGCAATTATAAGTGGAGGAATATCAAAATGAGTCGTGGTAAGAATACAGTCAGAACCAGGACAAGAAGAATCGAAGAGAACGCATTGCCAAGGTTTGCAAACAGAGAAACATCTTTAAGGAGCACTTTCCTTAAAACACATCTGCAGGCGCATTTAGCAGTGTTAAGCATCGGTAGGCCGCCCTTGCTCAAAAGCCAGTCATATCTGACTCTAGGGTTCATTGCTAGTCTCCGTTCACAGCCAAAGAGCCAGCACTGTCTGCGTCTGCAGATGGTTCTGTGGTCATGTGACAGGCATGGAACACTGTTACCTTTCCCCACTGAAGTGGTACCTACTTATCTACATGCAATTTCTTATTTTTGAATTGTGGTGTTGGAGGAGACTTTTGAGAATACCCTGGATGGCAAGGAGATCCTCCATCCTGAAGGAAACCAACCCTGACTGCTCCTTGGAAGGACAAATACTGAAGCTGGTCACCAAAGGAGAAGATAGGACTCACTGGAGAAGGCCCTGATGCTGGGAAAGATCGAAGGCAAAAGGAGAAGGGGGCAGCAGAGGGTGAGATGGTTAGATGGCATCAATGGCAAAGTTGGCTTAGAACTATGTGGCCTACGGAGGATGGCAGAGGACAGAGGAGCCTGACATTCTGTAGTCCATGGGGTTGCAAAGGGTTGGACTCAACTGTGTGACTGAACAACAAGTTAGCAGGAGCTGGGACAGAGACAGGAGCCCAGTCTGTTGTGCAGCACTCAGGTCTTGACCTGCCAACCTGCCGACCGTTCAGTTCATCAAGTTCAGCGTCTTAACCACTAATCCACCGCAGTTTCTACGCATCTGTGCAAGTGACAGAAACACATGGAAAGTGATAACGGAATGGACTATGCAGAAGTGTGGCAGGCTGACAGGTTGACCGAGTCGAAGCACTCGACACAGTTTCCAAACCCAATGCACAATTTCCTCAAATAAGGAAAGTTTTTAGCTATGGGTGTTGCTTTTCAAAACGAGGATGTGGTTGTTTTGCAGCTAATTCAGCTGCAGAGAAAATAAATGATTGGTTGTTCCAATCATTTTGGTGGCCGAAATACATTATTGGAGTTCGCCCCAACTGGTGTTCAGGGCTTGAGATAGGAAGTCCTAGAAGGGGCAAATCCAACACGTTTTGGCTTCTTGAAGCACAGAAACAAACGAGTTTCCAGATTTTTTGACTGTGTTTAGGAAGACAGAAGTGTGGCGTGTCTTAATCTTAAATTTCTTGTCCTTTGCTGACTGAGTCTTGGTTTGACATCCAAATATTGAGGGACAACTGAATTCACTGCTTCGTTCTATACCTCAGGCTTTGCTGTTTTCTACTGCTTTTGAAAGGATAATAATAATAATAATAATAATAATTCCGTGTCAGAAATTATTCTGGGTTGAAAGGATTTTTGCAGAAGAAACTCCACTCAAGGGAATGCCCAAATGAGGCTCCTTTCATGTCCCCAAAAGCTGGGACAGAAACAGGCCCTCAATCCATCATGCAGTACCCCGGTCTCGCACTGCAGACTTGCCAGCCTTCCAGCTAACAAGGCAAGCTTCTTAACCACTGAGCCACTGCAGTCCTATAATTGGTCAGAATGGGACCAATTTTCTTTGTAGCATTCAGATGTTACAGCTTCCCCCCCTTCCTCTCCTTTGTATCGCTATAAATCTTTGATTGTCTTATTCCCATCCAAGAAATCACTTCCTCATTATTTTCGTCGTCTTGAGACCCTACACCGGGCGTTCTCAACCTTTTTAAGCCGGGGCCCGGGTCACGTTACCTCAGACAAATTTGGGGGGGCAGACGGCCATTTTGCCCTTCCTCAACCACATGGTACTTTCTGGTGTGGTGGAGACGGAGGGTGGCCTCGTGACATGGTGCCACGGGCCGCATCCAGCCCACAGGCCGGAGGTTGAGAATCCCTGCCCTGCACAATGAATTTTGCGAGGAAAAAGAGCTAAGCTTACATTTTGTGCAGATATGGCAAAAATGCATAACTACCAATGAGGATTTAATTTTGGCCAACGACAAAGATGAGATTTTGTGTTTATCTTGGTTCAGTTTTATAGCAGGATCCAATCAATCCTGCTTTGTCTATGTGGCTGAGCTTTCTCTGCTATGGGTGAATACATACAACTTTAAGTGTTCTGGCTAAGTTCCTCTGGGCCAATAATATATTATATATGCTTATTGCAATAAACTGGACACTTATGAAAATCCAATGTCTTCAGCCGGACATGAATCCCGTTTTCAACGAGTCCATTACCTCCTTCCATTTCGAAATGTTCCCCTACAGTTAAAAAGATTTCATTAATCTGAATATAGGTTTCGGCAAAATGTCATTGATTAACACTAACATTTTCAGTGTCTTTATAACGTAGCGGACTCCTTGTGGGAAACAATTTGCCTTAATGGGCACCATCATTTCTGCGTAAAAGTTCCCATCAAAGACACACAAATAGACAACGTGTCATCTGGAAAATGACCCCAAAGAACCCAAATTGCACTTTAACGCAAAGTTTGCCAGTAGCTACTTTCCTGGACAATAACCAGTGGTGGGGTCCAAATTTTTTTTTTTACTACCACACTATGGGCATGGTATGGTGGATGTGGCCAGGGGAAAAGCACCTGAGTTAGGACTACTTTATTTCAAAACTTGGATGGGCAGGGCTGGCCAGAATTTCTGCTACCGGTTCTGGCCAACTGGCGTGAACCTTCTGATGCCCACCACTGACTATAAAACCCTTGGGATCAAGGAACTAGGATGGCTGGATAGAAGATATTGAATGCCATAGATCTTAAAAATAATGACCCAGGATTTGTCACTGTAAAAATGGGAAGGTGTTTCAAATCAAGTCCGACTATGCGTCTATCTAATATGCTCCCCTCTGTTTTGCCCAGGGGTAATTCTTCACGCAGTGCTCATTCATGTCTCGGTTTGGTTTTTGCTTCTTCCCTCTCCATCCTTTCTTTGTTCCTTTTGTGTCATGTTTTTGAGATGGCAAATCTACAGTCATGAGTTACTTACCTTCTTTTCTCTTTTAACCTGTTGAGTTCTGCATAACTAGGAGACCACCCAAGTATGTTGAAACCAGAATCTTATTTCTCAGGAAGTTGGCAGAGCAGGATGGGTGTTTGACCTCTAGTTGGGTCTCACATATTAACTCATTGGCATAGGGGTTCCCAATCTTGTCAAGCCAGGGGCCGGGTCACACTCTCTCAGTCCGCTTTGAGGGCTCGACGGCCATTTTGTCCTTCCTGCACGACGGGGGTGGAGATTTTGTCCCGACGGCTTTAAAGGGGCAGCCATTTTGTTTCTCAAATGCCCTTGGAAGGGGTTCGGGGGGGACATGAAATGGCACCATAGGCCAGATCCAGCCCATGGCCTTAGGTTGGGAACCCCTGCATTAGCAGATGTGTAATGTCAGAACGTTTATTTTGCGCCTACTAAACATTTACAATTTAACTGAACCAAACTTCAAGATAATCAAACTAATCCCAATCAGGGTTGTAAATAGCACATTGATTTGCAAACCTATCTGTTAAGCCAACCAACTACTCTGTGCCTGTGTAATTGATATGTATAAATTGATACCATGAAAACTCACTGTTATGTCTGACGAAGTGGACTTGACCCATGAAAGCTCACATTAAAATGCAGAAGTTACTCTTTAAGGTCTTTCTTGTTTTGTTTTGTTTACTCCCTGATATGCTCATTTCTGATGTGGCCCTGTTGAGTTTCCAAATGCTTAGGTTTTCCGTCACTTAAATTTCGCATTAGTACAGACAAAAGAGACTTTCAATATGAGCAAGATACCCTTTGGATATGTTTGAAGTGGTAGCCGTGTTAGTCTGTGCAAGCATATCAGAGAATAAACAAAACAAACAACAAAGACAAGAAAACACATTGTGTCACCTTAAAGACTAACTGCTGTATTTTGATGCTAGCTTTCGTGGATCAAGTCCACTTCGTCAGACATAAGAGTGAGAACTCATTATACACATCAGGTACAGAGGCACACAGTGGTTGGCCAGCCTAACAGAAGAGTAACATTGTAGCTTTTTTACAACCGACAATAATGGAAAATCTTCAGTTGTTATTCAAACTTGCTATGAAGCCTGGCCTTACTGATTTGCAATTGGTTGTAAAACCACCTTCTCTTGCAAACTGGTGCATCACATCCGAGTTAGCATCTATTAACAATGGTGTTTTTTGTGACCCAGGCAAAATTGCTGTGCTTTTCGGATATGGAGGACTTTAAATAAACAGATTAAACAATTCATAGCAAAAACATTGTAGTGTGGACAGCTTCTGTTCATTGTTCTAGCCCGCCCATAGTGCCCTGTATGTTTGCCCACAATTTCAGTCCTGTAGCATGCCATCTTTTTTCATCACAACAGTTGGCCATGAGCCATAGCTTTGAAGCCATTGAGCATACTTGAGTCCCCCCTGGTCTTTTCCCA
>CP126900.1:3442500-3597500 GCA_030440675.1 Furcifer pardalis | reverse complement strand
GCTCTTCAAGCAAGTTTGCTCTTTAAGAGGAACACCACTGTAAGTGACCGATTTTGACTTCTGGTGGTGGTGGGTGATTGTAAACCCCGATTTATTTGTTAAGTGAGTTTTTGGTGGGTTTTAGTTGTTATGCAAGGTGACCATTCAGAGAAAATTCTGCTCTTTCCCAGGGTGTGCCCGGTTGTGGTTCAAAAGTACCACAATCTTCAAAGAGGCTCTTTCTTGTGCATTCACTTTTGATTGTCACCCCACCCAAAGAGGATCCTTAGAACACAGTCAGATTTTTCATTTTTGCAAACATTACCTTTTATCTGTGGAAAACGCTGAAATAACGTTACAGCTTTTCATCCATAGCTTTCGACAAATGAAAAATAACCATTAAAAAAATAACCCTAAACTATCAAAAAAACAGACACATACACACAGGTGAACTCTGGACACAAATTTATTTACACCGTTTCAGACTAAGCTTTTATTTTTATTTTAAATATTACAAACCATTTTTTTTTCTTTATTCACAAACCACTGTAGTGATATAAACACTAATTTCTAAAGACCGATGTACACACTTGTCGGTTTTTTTTTTAAAAGGTTTGTAACTGCTTTGAAGTCACGATATTCTACATATGGTATTAATAATTTATTTTTTAAAATCAAAATTCATATTATAAGTCATAATTTATAGAACTGGAAAGAAAAGGGAAAGAAAAATATCCACATTCCCGAGATCAGACATACATTGGAATAAAATGAATGACAGGCATGTTGTAGGAGTTTTTCACAAAAATATTTTTCCAACAGCATTTGACAATCTCATCCATACGCAACAGTCTTTGAGAATTAAAGATATTTATCGGGGGCTGGCTACATCAAATGCTTAAAGATTTTTTTTTTTTTTAAAACAACACATGGCAAAATAAATAAATAACTCACATAAATGACACCACTGGAGTGCAAAATTGTTTCTTTTGTAAGAAAATAGATACTTTAACAATTAATTATTTTTATATATATATTTATATACTTTAAAAGATTTCAGACTGCATACAGACGTGCATTATCTGAGCAATCAAGACACAAGAATCTATCCAGAATTGCAACCACAGATTCCAGAACTGAGTTTAGAATACATTACTTCAACCAATTTGTTAGATGTTTCTGCCTATAAAACTGACTGGCATGTACAGGTGCCATTACCAACCTGACTCTAATGTTAAGGGACCTGGGAGGGGGGATCCATACCTGGTTTCAATACAAACTTGAAAGGAGAGATTGAAGGTGTGGAAAATAGTTTCAGTACCATGGACAGCCCCTTTCAAGTTCAGATTAGAACCTGGAGTGGATCACCTACTATCATGATATCAGGGTGAACACCTTCTGCTAGACCAGTGATGGTGAACCTTGGCACTCCAGGTGTTCTTGGACTTCAATTACTAGAAGCCCAAGTCAGCACTCCTACTGATCAGGGCTTCTGGGACTTGAAGTTCAAGAACATCTGGAGTGCCGAGGTTCACCATCACTGCCCTACACCCTTGTTGGGGTTCTGTAGCTGTTAATGCTAGTTTAGGTGAATAGAACCAGCACATCATATATCTGACAACTTTTCTGATGACAGATATACCGAGATCAGCAGTTGAAGCATTGATAACCATGTCTGGTAATGAACACAACTGCAATCTAGCTGTGAAGGTGGTGGAAATGAGAATTTCCCCACTCGGAAATAACTAATGGCATGTGCGGCTCTGTCCACCTTTTCACCCAGCAGTATTAAAACTCACAAAACCTGAACAGGGGAGAAGATTAAGCCAAACAATTTGCTAATCTCTGCTGACTATTTCCAATTGCTTTCAAAAGTTACTAAACTTAAAATAAAATAAAATAAAATGACAGATCTGTATGTATTCTTGGATTCAAAACTCAAAAATCTTAATATCGAGTGGACGTTTTCCTTAAGTCTATTAAAATAAAAGCCTACATTGAGAATTTACAGCCTGACTCTGACCTTTCAAATTGCACTAAAAGATATCCTTTGCTTCAGAACTATTTGGGCATTACGGGTGGTAAGTGAGAAAACCCTGAACTATGTAAATCAGGGGTGCTCAAAAATTTTTGGGGTTGTGGGCCGGTCACGTGGTTCCTCCCACCGGAAGCAGAAGTAAAACGCTCCCGTGCATGTGCAAAATACTGCCATAAATGCACCTGCGGCTGTTGTTGATGTGTTTATGACAGCCACGGTTGCATTTAAAGCATGGTTTACTTCCGCTTACAAGAGTGGTGAGGGCAGCATGGGCGAGATGATTTGGTGCCTTGGGCCCTAGTTTGACCACCCTTGCTGTAAATAGATCAAGCAGAGCTTTGTGTATTCGGTACGGAGATTTTGGGCTGAGCTTACAAAGGTCTAACAGAGATCAGGGTGGGGGAGATGATGGGGATGATTCTTACAAGCATAACCCCAGGGCCCCCCCATTCATTACGGGGAGCCCTACTTTCAAATTGTAATGCCTGAATAGGGCTTTTAACTATGAACTGTCAGTGAGGGATATGTCCTTCACATGCTCCACTGAACTCAACAGAAGCTAAAAGTTAAGAACCTTGTTCCTTTCCACAAGGTGCATTTCTGTCATAAAGACGGACACGAGATGTTCCTGGGATGTTTTACATCAGGACCTGTTTGCCTAAACATGCAGAGAGCGAATTGTCCCCCTCGGTCTGGGAGGCTTCCCAGTTGTACGGCTGACCTCGCCCCTGGGGTGTGAGAACAGGAACCTGTCCATACAATGGGGCACTCGTCCCAAAGTTTGTGGTTGTGATGTTAGGTTATGACTGTGGATTGGTGTTATTGGCTGGCACAGCAAAATGAACATCAGGTTCTGAGAGACTTGTGTTGAACAGGGATACAAAGTAAAGAAGACGTGCCCAACTAGCCACGCAAACTTTCGAAGATGAACTGTGCACCCTGAACTAGCAGGTCCACTGAAGGTCCAGTGGTGCTCCTTGTCTGCATGGACTGCTCCACTTTCCTCCATAAAGGATGGGCTTTCTGCACAAGATGTTATCACTGTGCTGAAATCAACAAAGACTCTAGGTTGGAAAGGATGAAACCAACGATTTAATGACAGTCACCTACAGACCCGGAAGGTTTTAAGCTCTTACAATCCTCATTCTCTGACTTCATTCCGATTCAACCCTAATAAGAGTGCTTGTAATTCAGTGGAGCATGTAGGAAGCCCTAAAATCTAGGCTAGAGAGAGATGTTGTGAAAGGTTGCATTTAGGGTAGCCAAAATGTCTCCAGATTTTAGTGTAGAAGAGGGCTTTGAAACATAGCAAAACCAATCAACGAACATTTCCTTCCCTGGCTAGTGAAAAAATAAATATTTTTAGTAGCCGATATATTTTTTTTGATTGTTTCATGTATTTCTATCCCTTTCTGCCTCTCCTTCCTTCCTTCCCCATTTGGCATTGAAAACTTTTTGAGGTGGCTGATTTTAATCTCTTTTTAACCCCCCCCCTTTCAACTTTTGAGGGATAAATGCTCCGGAAACCTTGTGTTCAAATTCTTGTGAAATTTTTTATTGATGGTTATTGTTCAACTGATCATATTGCATGCACATTTACGATGACAAGAGATCACAAACACTTTGTAAAAAGCAGAATTGTTTATAGCAAGTTGGCAGGTTCACAGCGGTGAGTTGATAATTTTAATATATATATTTTTTTGTCTGTTTGTTTGTTTAAAACTAAAGTGCTTGCCGTTTCTGGGCATGCACCGGTGTCGGTACACATGAAACTATGCCTATTCCTCAGCCAAAGTGTAGCAGGACAGTTGTTCTGCTTTTATCTATTGTAATTACAAAAAAAGAAAGAAAGACAGAAAGAAAAAAATGAAACGAAAAAGAAGAAGACTCCTGACAAACATCTCAGTTTAAGTTAATTGGTAAAACTGGACAACATTATCTATAAGACAAACTGCATTTTTTTTCCAAGCTGTCCCAGAAAATAAAAAGCAGTTTTAGCTTCATTGGTGTGGGATTTCGGGGGAGCTCTGGAGTTGATAATAATAATCTCATGTCAGAAATTATTCTGGGTTGAAAGGATTTTTGGTGGAAGAAACTCCACTCAGGGGACTCCCAAACGAGGCTCCTTTCATGTCCCCAAGATCTGGGACAGAAATGTGCACTCAATCCGTCATGCAGTACCCGGGTCTCGAACTGCTGACTTGCCAGCCTTCCAGCTAACAAGGCGAGCTTCTTAACCACTCAGCCACTGCAGCCATAAGTATCTGTGATTGGAAAGCTGGTGTCCATCTTTCAACTCCTTATTTTTTTAATTTTATTTTAAAGGCCATTGACTTTGGCCTGGTGAATTTCGGCTAAGATGTCCTGGTGTTTGGAAATGCCAATTGTGGCAGTTCGAGACTGGGAACACCCTGGAAAAAAGAAATGCAGTTTGCTTACATGACATGGTCAATGTTTCAAAAAATTGCTAAGCGGATGACAGTACTATGGCTGGGTCTACTTATGGTTGTCGTTCTTGTACAATGCATATATCGTTTGCGTGTATGTACGTAGGTCTATGAGTAGTGTGTGATTCCATTAAAACGATCATGGCTCCCCTCCCCTTCCCCGATAACCCGCAAATGGTGGATCTACTGGATTTGCCAAATGTAAAGCAGCATAGGCGTGTAAGAACTAAATATTTCCCACTACACAGATGTAAATTTTATACACTTTTTTCTTTTAAACCAGTACAAAGAATTTAACATTTTATTTTTATTATTACTTTCTCTCCGTTTTTTAAATTTATTTTTATTTATGTATTTATTTATTTTTTGGAAAAAAAAGAAAAAAATAGAAACAGTGCTTTTTTATCACCTTTTCTTAGTACAGTATTTAATTTTTAATCACTCCCCATAATATAAAAAAGTCTGCAATGATATCAATAATTTACTATACTGGAAGAAATATAAAAAAGAATGTTTGTTCATGAGCTAATGACTAGATATTTCCTCTTATGCATTTATCTTTTTTTTTTTTTGTATTTTTGTATTTTATTTTATTTGCTTAGACAACTAGTTATGATAAGAGCTGAATGCTGCCTGGTGGAATGCATTACAAACTGTGCCTTTGGACAGTTTTTAGTTAGATTTTGTTTATGTACAAGTGTCAATTCGCGCACCACCTCTTTCCAGCCCCCCCCAGCCCCCCGCCCCACCCCGCCCCGCCTTGACCGACCCTAGACTCAAAATTAGCAACGTAACCTTTGGCTTTGAAGAAATAGTGATCATTTAAGACAGCTAATATCTGACTCCTGGTGCAGTGGAATTCAGCTTTTCGAATTAATCTGGCCGAACCCCACTTTCCACCTATCTCAGTTTTTTCTCTCACCCTCTCTTTTGAATAAAATAAAATAAATATTATATGCGGGGTGTGGGGGAATAAACTGATGTCACACTCTTACAAAAACAAGTGACGAATCCAAATAGCTTAATATTCAGCATATATAATTCATTTACATGATAAAGCAGTCTTGATTGCGCCCCCCCCAAAAACAGTTTTGTTTTCATTTCTAGCAGCTTTCTAGTTCAACCACAACAATGAAAATAATATTAATAATAATAATAATAATAATATAAGAATAATTAAGGATAACACCTTCTACAGCCAGCAATCAAACTAGGTAACCTTCATAAATTAAAAGACCCACAATATTAAAATACACAGAACAAAATATCTGAGGTATAAGATAAAAAATGTAGATTTTTTTTCCTCTTTTTAATTTTTTTTAAATTTTTTATTTTATTTTTTTTAGAGTTGCTAAAATGATGCACTACTGCATGTATTGCAATACCCAGGCCTCGGAAAGCTTCCTTTTGTGTCCCCCACTTTGGAAGGTTTTTTTTAAAGGTTTTTTTTGTCATTTAGTATGGAGCAAAACGGCTGTATCCCCCTCGATAAATACTAGCCTGTAATGAAGACAGAACGAGACCGATATCATCAGCATGGCTCCTAGTCTTGGCATCAGTCAATGGTGTAAAAGCATTCTGAAACAAAGCAATTTTAATGGGAATTTGTTTTGTTTGTTTTTAACTTCGGTTTACTCCACAAACTCTGACTTGCAAACGTTTTCCTCTATAGGCCCAAAGTTCAAGACACACCGGTTGGAAACTGGCCAGAGCCGTTGACTCATTGAAGAACATTCGGCTGGTTATATCCTCTGCCCAGAAATGCATGAACTCATTGATTCCTATCAAGAAAAGGTCAGGTCTTCCTTGCTTTTCCTCCTACTTTAAATGCTTTTAGAGTGATTTTTCTCATACAACGTGAGAGAAAAACAAAGGAGGGTGGCAGAGGCGAGACTGGTCTAATTTCTCCATGTCTGGGGTTTTATAACATGTTGAATATGCAAGGTGCATTCGACTGAACAACAACATCCGAGATAACATTGAAGGGGATATAGAGAATAAGTCTTATTGCTAGCCAACTTTAGGATATTTTTTTTCCTACTTTAAATGCTTTTAGAGTGATTTTTCTCAGAAAGAAACATAGGAGGGTGGCAGAGGTGAGATTGGTCTAATTTCTCCATGTCTGGGTTTTCTAACCATGTTGAATATTCTAGGTGTTTTCAACCAATCTTTTGGAAGCCCTCCAGCAAAAAGTCCAAAATGCATGTTGGGTCCATTATAGAATCTATAGCTGTGTTTTTTCCTCCTTTGTCTTCTGAGATAACATGGAAGGGGATATAGCGAAAAGGGCTTATTGATATCTGACTCTGTGATATCTTTTTTCCTACTTTAAATGTTTTTAGAGTGATTTTCCTCATAGAAAATGAGACAGAAGCATAGGAAAGTGGCAGATGGGAAACTGGTCTAATTTCTCCATGTCTGGGGTTTCTACCATGTTGAATGTTGAATCTAGGTACATTCAACCAAACTTTTGGAAACTCTCCTCCTGGACCCTCCAGCAGAGGTCCAATATTATGCAGGCTGGGTCCATTATAGAATCTACAGCTGTATTCTTCCTCCTTTGTCTTCTGAGATAACATGGAAGGGGATATAGAGAATAAGGCTTATTGGTCTATTTATCTCACTTGTTGTTCACATTTTGCAGCCACTGAGTTGAAAACTAAGTGCACACTTCATCTTGAGGAGCAATATTCCATCCACCAGACTATATGTACGGAATAAAAAGCTAATAATAGGTTTTAAAGAAATAAAATTATGGACTATTTTTCACATTTACTTTGTTGCCCAGAGTTCAACAGACAAACTCGGCAAAATCTGATTTATTTCAATTATTAAATGTGTACTTTGTTTCTATTCCATGTTATTGCTTAGATTTCGCCTTCCACCTCAAGTTCAAAAAGCTAGAGTCTGAACTAAATGTATATTTAATCAACCAGATATATCGGAAGGGAAAAGGGGGAAATTGTAATTTGACCTGAAAATTTACCCCCCTAAAAGATAATATAGAGAGTGAGCAAAAAGTCTGATTGCATTTATACACTTATTACCACTTGTTATGGTGCTAAAAATCAGGGGTGGTGGTAGCTCAATGGTTAAGAAGCTCACCGTGTTAGCTGGAAGGCTGGGAAGCTGGCAGTTCGAGACCCGGGTACTGCATGACAGTTTGATTCTGCCCCAGTGCCTGCAACCTAGCAGTTCAAAAGCAAGAAATTGCAGGTAGATAAATAGGAACTACTTCAGTGGGGAAAGATCTTGGGGACATGAAAGGAGCCTCATTTCAGCGTCCCCTGAGCAGAGTTTCTCCAGTAAAAAATCCTTTCAACCCAGAATAATTTCTGGCATGTAATTATTATTATTATTATTATTATTATTATTATTATTATTATTATTATTATTATTATTATTATTATTATTATTATTATTATTATTATTATTATTATTATTATTATTTAGTGCTTCTGGTTAATCCAAAGATTACATTAAAATGGTTTATATTATTGAGAAATATCACTTATAGCAAATGTTATAATATGTAAAAGTGAATGCTGTCCTTGCTCAAAAGCCAGTCATATCTGTTTCTAGGGTTTGATGCTGTCTGCATCTCCTGACATTTCCATGGTCATGTGGCAGACATAACTAGACACGGGAGGTTACATTATTTCCCACCAAAGTGGTACCTATTTATCTACTTGTAATTTTTTGATTTCGAAATGCAAGGATGGCATGAGTTCCAAGGGATACCATTTATGGCTCATTTATACATATCTATGCATGCTCAAAAAACAATGAATTCCACTTCCCATAAAAGCACGCAAGACTGAACTCTGGTTGTGGTCCACTATTTACTTCTATAACAGTGTTTTTCAGCATTTTATGTTTTAGAAACTAATGTTCATGGTTTAACTATAGCTGGACACGGGATTTAGGCAAATTGCAAGTCCCAGACTTAGCCACCTCATTCAGAACCATTTGTGTGATGTGTGGATGGAAGTAGAAAGCAGTCTGTACGAAGTAAGTCCTGTTTGCACAAATTGCCTAGTTTTTGAATAATGAAACAATTTGGCTAAAATGTGCAACTTGCTTTGACAAATTTGTGGATATTTCTTATGTGTATTTAATAAGCTTTGGATGGGTCATTGAAATCTTCTTCATGCTCAGCCAGTTTTTTTTTCATGGCCATTTGTGAAAGTGAAGCATGGGATGGGTTTATTTTTGCATATACTTTTATGGAAATGAAGCACTGAATGAGTTAGTTGCATCTTTAGTTGGATCAATTAATCCTCTTATTCTTGCCATGCCAGTTCTTCTGTTCTCTTGGTGGCTGAGAGAGAGGGGAAGAGCATGTAGCTCTTATGGGCCACATTTTCCTTTCCTAATTTAAGCAGCATAAAACAGATACAATTGTGTTGCGTACACTTTCCATAATTATCTAGAGGTGGAGTATTCCAAGAAATCTGAGCTTCTAGCTCTTGGCTGTGTGCTCTAGTTCTCCGCGTGAGCTACTAAGAGTATGAAGAATGGACTATTTTGTTGGGTGTGTTATGGATTGTGGGCTTTCATCTGCCTTCTGTATCGCAGTGTGACACCTGTACCACTGATCCAGTTCCGTGAGTCACTTTCTGGTCCTGAGCCCTTTTGACACGCAAAGTCCTCCATCAGCCCCAGGCCAGGATGGATGAAGCTGCTGCCCTCCATCAAAATGGATTCAAGTGGGATTTAATCCACTTAGGGACCCTCACCCTTCCCTGTGGCCTTTGCCACCCAAGGTCGTTAGTCCTCAGGGTTGTCAGGTTAGTTAACCACCGCCTGACACTTGGTGTTGAGTCACTGGCAGTAGGGTCTACTCTATCACCATAGCAGAATAACCTGGGCAGACATTTTTGAATACCTTCTTATTTTTTTTCTTTCTTTAAAGTGCCATTTTCTACGCAGGTATCCCCTTCTGCATAATTATTCTCATCACAATATTTCTGGTATTTATAGTGGCATATTATGTACAGTTGTATCTTGTTTAAAGAGCATAATGCGTTCCACAGGATTGCTCTTTAAGCGAGTTTGCTCTTTAAGCGAAACACCATTGTAAGTGACAAATTGTGGGGGGGATTGTGAACCCCGATTTATTTGTTAAGCGAGTTTTTGGTTGGTTTTATTTGTTAAGCGAAGCGGACATTCAGAGAAAATTCTGCTCTTTAAGCGAGGCGCTCTTTATGCGAGGTTTGAATGTAATTATTTATCATAAGATGTTTTAAATAAGTCTAATGGTCATTTTATTCCTTCTCTCCATGCGGGTCTCCTGGAGATTTTGCAACCGCAGCGGACAAATATTAATAAACAAAGACAATGAAGCAAACCCAGCTGATCTGCCTGGCTACTATTCCCAAAAGGAAGATAAAAGAAACAGAAAAGGATAGAATGAGTTGTCCCCAATGGATCACATGGCAAACTTTGTATATGGAACTACTGAGGATAGCAAGAAACAACTGCCTGAACTGCATGGACTTTTTAGCATCAGGACAACAGCATTACAAATTGAACCACTAGTAATATTTTTAATTGACTTTGAAGTGGCCAAAATTGGAACACTTAGTGCAGGGGTGGCCAACCTACGGCCTGTGGGCTGGACCACGACACCATTTCATGTGGCTCGCCGCCGCCCTCGCCACTACCGGAAGTGGAAGCAGACGTGTTTACGACAGCCGTAAAAGGTGCCCATGCATACATAAATGCGACAGCACCTGCCGTAAATGCAGCAGTGAGACTAACCGTTGGCTGCAGGCATGTTTTACGGCAGCGTTTACAGTGGGAGAAACCGTGTGACCAGCCGGCTCAGCTGTCTGGGGGGGGGCATGGTCCGGCCTGTGGTGCGAAAAGTTAGGAATCCCTGACCTAGTGTGTACACCAACCCCCACCCCACCCCCAATTCCCTGATAGAGGTCACTGGAATTTGCATTGCTTTAACCTGGCCAGAAAAGGGGGCTACAGCCTCAATAGAACCATTTGCGGAGAGCAAAAAGCAGAGGCCTGGTTTCCTGTGTTGGAAAAATGGGAGTGGAGCATCAACTCAACTTTTAAGGACAGAGCCTGGCAGACCATCATGCCATGAACATTAGAATGCATGCATGCCTGAAGAAGTGATCATGAATCACGAAAGCTTGCCATAATTTTTTTATTTAGTGATCCAGGAAAGGTTTCACCTTATGCTTCTGCATGTTTTATACATGGACCACACGGCTGACTTTCTTTATAAAAATAAATGAGAGGACTTCCAAGGCCGTCATTGGTCATTTTTCTCATAAGATATGCTACTTGATCTATATCTTGGACCTAGGATGAATCAAGTCCTAGAGTTAATTAATCCTAGCCCTCTTTCACCCAGTGAAACCAATGGGACTTATAGGTAAAGGTTTCCCTTGCTCGAAAGCCAGTCGTATCCGACTCTAGGGGTCAGTGCTCATCTCTGTTTCTAAGCCGAAGAACCAGCGCTGTCTGCTTCTGCAGACGTTTCCATGGTCATATGGCAGGCATGACTAGACACCGGAGTGCACGGAACGCTGTTACCTTCCCAACGAAGTGGTCCCTATTTATCTACTTGCAATTTCTTGCTTTCGAACTGCTAGGTTGGCAGGAGCTGGGACGGAGACGGGAGCTCATTCCGTTATATGTGACTAAAAATTCCATTCATTTGAACATTCCTATTCTAGGTAACACCAATAGTGGATGTCGCATTCTTGAACTGATGGCATACTTTAGAACCACAACGCAAATGTGCTATGACTACATAGCACAATCTGAGCAGAAATGGAGCATTGCCATACCTTGGCTTGACACAACATCAGGACTTAGAGCGAGTTGCTACTAAATTGAATTCCAGTCCTTTCCCTGGAACTTAGTTGTGACTCAACTTTTGCTTGATTGCACTCATTATCTTGATTACAAGATGAACGCGGCTCTATGGATGTTTCCTGGAGGCATATTTTGTCATAATGCAAAGGCCAGAAACATCCAATACAAATTCCTTGCGAGGACCTTGAGGAACACATTTTAGTTTCAGATAGAAAACCACCGTTTTAAGGGACCTTACGAGCTGCCGATTCTTCTTTCAATGGTAAAAGGAATGGTCCGGCTTCTCCTCTTCTTTCCATAACAATAGTTTTAAGTATTATATATAGGAAGGGAGAAAAATTGCAGACATTTTGGGCTGATTGTTATGCAAAGGCCTGGAAATCTCAGTTTCAGCTCCTTAATATAAGTACTGGTGTGACTTGAACCTTGGGGCGATGTAAATTCAAGGCAAAAAAATTTTTTTTGCAAGAAAAGAAAAGAATTCACACTGCGGTGAAGGCATTCCATTTGTGATGGATTTAATTATCAAAATGACTAATTATTCCATTAAGGTAAGTGCTCAGTTAGGTGATACTTGCAAAATATAATAACTTACATGCACTACATTGCCAAGAAATTAAGACATTTATCAAGTTTACTGGGAAGGATTAATGTGGCATTTTAGCTGCCGTTAGCATAAGAGACAAATTCAATTAAGGGAAAGTGAGAAGATGTCAACCATGCTAAGAACTGAGGAGAGGTGGGGAGGGGAAGGAAAGGGAGGTGGGAGATGTAGGGAGGAGGGGAGAGAAGGGGCAGACGGCAGAATGAGGAAGAAGATGGCAAAGCGTGGTACTTACCATGGTACCAACGCCGTAGGTGGCTGTTGGAGCAAGTGTGTGGTAGGGTTCTGCAGCATAAAGTCGTCCGTAACTAAAAATGAAGAAGGGAAGAAAGCAGAATTGAAGGTTAATAAAGGAAACCCAATCAATCACACTTTTAAAAAAATACCCAACTTGGAATGGAATTGCAGAATGGATGCAATAAAACATTCCTCGGTAGCTAACTCAATTGGGGAGTGTGCTGACTCAGCCTTGTATAGATGCAATATCCCCTTAAGGAACATGTGCTTGGTCTATCAATGGAAAGAGAGAGGTGAGGACACTAATGTATAATTAGCTCTGTGAGACTAACCGTTGGCAACTAACGCACATGGCTTCAGAATATGGGGCTGGGGAGACATTGTCTCCTTACAGAGAAGTGGTGGCCCCGGGTCAACTTTGAGAGAGGGTCGCCAAGATCAAGACACAACATTTGGAGAATGGAAAAGAATGAGAGTGGGCAAGTAGATGGGTCGACATTTGAGCTGGAAAACTGGCTTCATTTTTGAGGAATACGGTTCAGCGATGCTCAACGGATGGATGGGTGGTGGAGGTTGGCTTCCAGAGTGAGAGAATCAGCAAACAGAAAGCATTAGAGCAGGGGTTCCCAGCCTAAGGCCCATGGGCCAGATCTGGACCATGGTTCCCTTTGATGTGCCCCCCACCCCTCCAAGGGCATTCGAGAAACAAAATGGATGTCCCTTTGAAACTGTTGGGACAAAATGGCCACCCCCATCATGCAGGCAGGACAAAATGGTTGTCTGGCCCTTGAAGCTGACTGAGAGAGCATGACCCAGCCCCTGGCTTGAAAAGGTTGGGAACCCATGCATTAGAGATGGCTGCCACATAATGGAAGGAATATGTATTCATGTGTCGATGTTGAAGTTGCCTTGCTTGCCCTTGGTAACTGATACCCAACTGACCATCCTAACTCAGAGAAGACATTTAGGACAGGGGTTGCCAACCTAAAGCTTGTGGACCAGATCCGGCCCTTTGTTGCCATTTCAAGACCCAGATACTGCATGATGGATCGAGCGCCTGACACTGTTCCAGCTCTTGGGGACATGAAAGGAGCCTCATTCGGGCATCCTCTGAGCAGAGTTTCTCCAGCAAAATAACTCCAGAATAACTTCTGATGCTACATTATTATTATAGTGGACTGCTGGTATAATAATTTTGGGTCAGAATTTATTCTGGGTTGAAAGGATTTTTGCTGGAGAAACTCTGCTCAGGGGATGCCTAAATGAGGCTCATTTTATGTTCCCACCATCTTTCCCCACCAAAGTGGTCCCTGTTTATCTACTTACATTCTTTGCTGTTTTGCTTACAATCTGCTAGGTTGGCAGGAGCTGGTATGGAGATGGGCGCTCATTCAGTCATGCAGAACTCAGGTCTTGAAATGCCAAATTGCGGCATTCCAGCTAATAAGGTGAGCCTCTTAACCACTGAGGTATCTTGAAACGCTGGTGAGCAGACCACTGGATGGTGGGGATATGCCCATGATGGTGAACCTTGGCATTCCAGGTGTTCTTGGACTTCAGTTCCCAGAAGCCCAAGTCAGCACACCTGTTGATCAAGGCTTCTGGGAATTGAAGTTCAAGAAGAGCTGGAGTGCCAAGGTTCGCCATCACCGGAGTATGCTAAGGTCTTTAAAGGCTTTTGATTGGTCAATATGAATTTCTCTCCTTCTTTGCTGCCCAGTCCCGAAGAGTTTATTCCTATCTCTGAAACAGACTCCTTATATCAAATCACTGGATTATGAAGAGTTTTGACTGATTGAAAACTGCATAGACCTTTTATCCCTCTTGAAATCTGCTCTGCTGTGTTGTTCAGAGGAGCTTAATTTGTGAACTTCTGACGGATTCCTTTGTAAAAGCAACCTAATATTTCTCAACTTCTCTCTGCTCGGTTCTTTAATAAAAGCATCAGACTGCAAGCTGTCTTTCTTTCAGTCGTTTGATTATTCCTATGGTTGGCTTCAACTACAAGCTTGTCCACATTATATCCTGATTTTAAAGGAATGAAAGGAAGGTTGGGGAATCTCTGTTAGCCTGAAGGACAGATTCAATTTGGAAAGGAAAAAAAAAAGCTCTTCAGGTCTACTTATTCTATCCAAAGGTAAAACAGTGAGGGAGAGGCCAGTTTATTTTAGGTTAAAAAAAAGCTGTTTGGATTAGTCCTTTTGGAACATTTGAGAAAGGAAATTTTATATCTTGAACAATGGGGGGAATTTGATAAAACATGGGGAACCAGTGAAAGACGCTGTTCTGAGAGAGTGAATATGGCAATCTGGAAAAACTCAGGGGATCAAACCAGGTAGAGTAGTTTTGGCACCTGACATACCTCATTGATAAGCAAAAGGAATCTATAGGTCTTTCTTCACAGATGTAGAGGTTTGATTTCAGTGGCCACGGTCAGACTGTGGAATCCCTCCCATGTTATCTTTACAGGTATTTAAAATAATTTTAATCTTTTGGCTACTGAACAGCTTCTGAGGGATGGTTTGGATATCATTTGGATATACAGCAATACCTCGGATAACGCTAAGACTTGGTTCCACAAGTCTTGGTGTTATCCGATTTTAGTGTTATCCGATCCATGTTAAAATCCTATGGGATGGATCGGATAATGTTAAAGCTCCATAGAGATACATTGTAACCGCACAGGCTATAGCGGTCGTTACCCGATCCATCCCATAGGACCTTAACGTTATTCGATCCAATTATCCTCCCCAGATTACTTAACGTTAGAGTTATCGAGGTAAATTTTATCCGAGGAATTACTGTACCTATCTTTGCTGTGCTCTAAGTTGTGTCTTTATTTCTCTTTTGGATATGCTCTTATTCTGTATTCTAATTTTATTAACTGCCATCTGCCTTGCTTCCCATATTATGGGGAAAAGAAGGATATACATTCATAAATGTTATATGCAGTGGTGTGATTCAATTTTTTATTACTACCTACTCTGTGGGTGTGGCATGGTGACCATATTACTGGATGGGCGTGGCTCTGGCAACTGAATGGGGGGAGCCCAGGGAGGCTGTGCCACTGGTACAGGAGGCAGGTGTAGGCTTACGACCCGAGGCTCTGGCAACCGGATGGGCGGGGCCAGCAATAATTTCTACTACCGGTACGGGCGTACCGGGGCATTCTGGCTGAATCCTACCACTGGTTATATGAAAGACATAGAAACACAAAACCAACCATCCCAAACTAACGAACCAATGAACTAACGAACGAACGAACCAACGAACGAACGAACGAACCAACCAACCAACCAACCAACCAACCAACCAACCAACCAACCAACCAACCAACCAACCAACCAACCAATGAGATTCTTGCATGTCTAGCATACAAAAGTTGTTAAACATGCAGCTCTCACATTTAAAATTCCATTGATGTTTCCTGATGATAGGTATAAAGTCAGCTGTTGTTAAATTAAACCCTATTTTCAATTTTCCTTTGTTTTAAAACAGGGTTGGGATCCTGTGGACTTTGCAAACCCTATAAGTGAACTCTCATCAGCAGTCTTCTCATTTCCCCCTCACACCTTCTTTTCATAGATGATTCCATTTGATTCATTGATTAACACAATATATGCCCACAAATCAGGCACAATTAAAAAATCACATCAAAATTGATCCAAAATGGAAAGAGAATTGAACAGAGCACTAAAGACCGCACTAACTTTGCTCCTCATTATGTACTGTGTATGTGTGTTGTGTAAGAAGAGGACTAGTACATTGCAAAACCAAGGGAGAATAACACACCTCTTCCTACACTCTGTGCAAAAATAAAAATAAATAATTTAATTTAATTTAATTGTTCAATTTTTATGCCGCCCCACTCATGTAAGCGAGTGCACAGGACATTATCCTGTTGGGGATTTACATCTGAGGAAGTGTAACCACACTGATACATTGCTGGTAATTAACAAGCTACCACCAGCATTATGTGCCAAGATTGGCTTGTGACCAAGAATACAGGTAACATTTCATTAATTAGCAGCAATACACTCCTGTGACTTCCACAACCCTACGAATGTCTTTGCATATTCCCAAAAAGATTTTGGGTATATTATCCCTGCTTGTTCCCATAAGAATGAACTCTGTAAATAAAGGGGTGCACTTTGGAATATAGGACAAAATGATCCTAGATCCTTCACTGATCAATGTTCCCCAAGCTGTACCGTTTCATCCTTTCTTCTACTTTGCAAGTAAGAATATAGGAAACTAGGATATCTTTATTCAAGCCATCTATACCAGTGGTTCTCAACCTTTGGTCCCCAGATGCTATTGCATGGCAGCTCCCAGAAATCTTGGCCAGCACAGCCAATGGTGATGACATTTGGGAGTTTTAACCCAAGAACATCTGGGGATCTCTAGATTAGTGCCTCCCAATCTTTGATGCTCAGATGTTCCTAAACATCCATACAAGTGAATGATGGAACTTGTGAACATCGGTGGGTGCTGCAGAGAGCTATCAATTGCAGGCATGATAGATAAGAGATTTCTACTTCATCTCTACTTCATCTCACCAGGAAACTCCTGTTGTAAGATCTCAGGGAAACCCAAAATTCATAGGAGAAGTGAAATGTTGCTCCAGTTCTAAACCTCAACTGGGCTCGACCTGTTTGATCAATGGGTTGTTAAGACAAATTGACAGTTTCAACTAATAATAATTTCATGTCAGAAATTATTCTGGGTTGAAAGGATTTTTCCTGGAGAAACTCCACTCAGGGGACGCCCGAATGAGGCTCCTTTCATGTCCCCAAGATCTTTTCTGATTGAAGCGGTACCTATGTATCTTCTTGACATTTCTTGCTTTTGAGCTGCTAGGCTGGCAGGAACTGGGACAGAGATGGGAGCTCATTCCGTCCTGCAGTACTCGGGTATTGAACTGCTGACTTGCCGGCCTTCCAGCTAACAAAGCAAGCTTCTTTAATCTTTTATCTTTAAGTTGTTTTTAACTTTTTAATTATTATTGGGACCTGTTGACTTTTTTATAGTTGTAATTTTGAAGTTTTAAATAATGGGTTTGGGTTGTGTTGTGTTATGCTTTTATGATGTTGTAAACTGCCCTGGGTCGCCCCGGTGAGAAGGGTGGTATAAAAATGTAAATAAATAAATAAATAAACCACTGAACCAACTGATTCAGTATGTCTACTGCTATAACTAGGACTAATTATTTGCTTTAGGTCTGAGTTTATATTTGTTCTTCTACTGGAGGCTGGATGTCACCAATACTGATTTTTGGACACAACTTTTCATAACAAAGATTTTGTCCTCCATCTAAATCCATGTCTCCCAACGTGAGCCCCAGGTTCAATTCCCAGAAGCCTAAATAAGTACATTGGCTGGTCAGTGCTTTGGGGAATTGACCGAGGCTTCTGGGAATTGAAGTCCAAAATCTAAAGATTGGGAAACACTGATCTAAACCATCTTTCAGTCAGTAAGATGTCCCCCTTCATGTACTTCCTTTCAGATTATTTTTTTTTACTATGAATGGGCACCTGAACTAATCTTGACTTTTTGTTCCTTATTATGTGACTGATGGGGTTTAGATATTTGCATTTTAAGCATTTTAGGGTTTCTTGAATTTTACTCACTTGTCTTGGTATTTCTTCACTAATCTCAGACTGTGTGGAGATACATGTTCATACCTGACTCCCCAGGATTCACCCTGCCCCTCTGCCCAACAGCCCAATGGGAGCGTTTCCTCCCTTTTCCCAGCACAGTTTGCCCCGCCCCTCTGCCCAGCAGCCCAATGGGGGTGCTTCCTCCCTTTTCCCAACATGGAGTTCACCCCACCCCTCTGCCCAGCAGTCCAATGGGAGCGCTTTCTCCCTTTTCCCAGCACATAGTTCGCCCCGCCCCTCTGCCTGGCAGCCCAATGGGAGTGCTTCCTCCCTCTTCAAAGCACAGATTTCCCTCCCCTATCTGGGATAAATAAGATATATGGATGGGTAGGGACTGAAGGGGTGCCGTAGTTTGAGTCTCCCCAGTCCCTTCAAACATTTGCAAAGGGGGGGGGGGGTTTGGCGGCCAATAAATCCCTCTAATAAATCTGATGGCAAGCCAAATGAACAGGTTGGCTCTTTCTGCATTCATGACTCCAAACTGACTAGGAATTGCTAGAGTGATTACACTTGAGCTTTCGAAGAGATTGTACTTCCCTTTACAGAGCAAGGGTCAGAATTCATGAAGAAAGACATTGGTTGAAGGAAGAAGACATTCATGAAGGACCATCACCCCTAGAGAGTATCCCAGAATATGCATCATTTCGTTTTTCAGATGATGAATAGACCTCCCCCCCCCCGTTCTCAGGGTGACCTCTACCTTCAGAATATGATGGTTTTATTATGATTAATAAATTTCATTTCCACAGAGGAAAAAGGAACGGTGTCAGCTTAAATGGCGAGCACGCAAGCTCCCTTCTTTTTAAATGCTAATTTTTAGAACACACCTTTACATGACATGAAAATGGAGAAGCTCAAATAGGTTAGCCCTGTGGACGAGATCCGGTTCTCAAAGGGATGATGGGGGGGGGGCAATCTTGTTAGCTCAGGAAACCAGGATTTGTCAACTTGCTTTTGTCAACTGGCTGTCTATCAGGTTTCTTTTACTTCAACAAGATTTTTTTGTTAAATGTTCCTCTTCATTCAATTCATCTCTGGACACGGAAAGGCATTTCACTGCTGCCAGGAAGGAGATGATGGCGGGAAGAGAAAACAAGCCAGAGGAAAAACACACACACAAATTACAGAAATATCTGCATGGAGTGGAGACTTCCATCTGAACCCTCTGTGACAGATTTAGAAGTAGAAGCGGGCGTGTTTGCACCAGCCGTAAAACACGTCCATGCATGTGCAAACACACCAGTGGCTGCCGTAAACACGGAAGTGGGTGCATTTACATCAGCAGTAAATGTGCCTGCTTCTGCTTCTGGGGTGCGCGGTCTGGCCCGCTCAGCTGTTCCGGGGACACGGTCAGGCCCGCAGCGCGAAAAGATTGGCCACTTCAGCTTTAGCAGGACAGCCTTGGGAGTAAGTAAAATGTTACTTTAGAGACCCTAGATCAGTGATGGTGAATCTTGGCACTCCAGCTGTTCGTGGACTTCAATTCCCAGAAGCCCAAGCCCCCTGTGAATCCACACGAATGGGTTTACTGCGATTCACCCGGCCCGTGCTGCCCTCATCGCTCCCGGAAGTAAAACGTGCCCGTACGGGAGTGACGAGGGCAGCGTGGGCCCATTTTTTTGGATTCACGGGGGGCTTGGGCTTCTGGGAATTGAAGTCCAAGAACATCTGGAGTGCCAAGGTTCGCCATCACGGCCCTAGATGAAAGAAGGTTAGTCTAGATCTGGAGAAGTGTAGATAAAGTAGGAAGGTGCAGCCTTTTTGACCTACAGCAACATACGAGATTTAGGAGCCAGCCTTTGGTTCTAGAACTTCAGTTTATTTATTTATTTATTTATTTATTTGTTTGTTTGTTTGTTTGTTCGTTCGTTTCTCAGGTGAATGACGAGATTCCTTTGGCTTAATGGGCTCATAGGTTTCCTGGCTCTTGTCTAGCTGTCTAAATCCTTGCACACCAGGCGCTGTAGCTGGAAGACCACATAATCCTGGGATTACTCATACTCTTGTATTTCTCTGCATCCATAGATGTCTATTGTACCTCTCTGCTTTGTTATCCACAGGCAAGAGTAGTGCACATGCACTCTCTCTCTCTCTCGCGCACACACACACACCACTTTACAAATTGCAGAACCGGCAGCTCTCCTTAATCTTGTCAAGTTGTCATGTTTGGCTAGCCATGTGAACTGACCTAGAACTTCGAGCGTGAGAAAGGCAAGCTGTCAAAGAGATAATGACGAAGAGGCCAAGGAAGAGTTGCCAGTGTACCTCGGCCAGGCGGGAGAGAAGGATTAATCAAATCTCAACCATGGAGGAACAGAGGATAAGGCAAGTCTTTGCTGGGTTCACAACCGTCAGATCGCTAGATCTGCCTTGTGCCCTTAAGAGCTAACGTGCGACGCCTCTGGGAATCCAAGGCAATTCCTGTGTAAGCCATGTACCTCGATGTACTGCCATGGTAATAATAGTAATAATAATAAAAAACGGATACTGAAAGTCCCAACAGAAGGGATTGGGAAATTCATTGTGCTTTAGTGTTGGCTGAAGTGGCTCAAGTGGCTAAGATGGTGACTGGAAGGCGGCAGGTCACCAGTTCGATTCCCGAGTACTGCAAGAGGGAATGAGCTCCCGCCTCTCTCCCAGCTCCTGCCAACCTAGCAGTTTGAAAGCAAGAAATTGCAAGTAGAAACATATGGATCACTTTGGTGGGAAGGTAAACAGCGTTTCCTGTGCTCCCGTGTCTAGTCATGCCTGTCACATGACCACGGAAACGTCTGCAGAAAGCTGGCTCTTCGGCTTTGAAACAGAGATGAGCACTGACCCTTAGAGTCGGATACAGTTGGCTTTCAAGACAGGGAAATCTTTACTTAGTGTTCAAATGTCTATATATATGGATGTGGTATATTATTGTCATTGTTTATTTAATTGTTTGTATATCACCAGGTAGGTGGTATATAAATAAATAAAATGAGTGAATGAGTGAATGAATGACTAACTGGCTAGTTAGTTATGGGATTTGTAGTCCAAAATACAGCCAAAATGCATATCTATCTATCTATCTATCTATCTATCTATCTATCTATCTATCTATCTATCTATCTATCTATCTATCTATCTATCTATCTATCTCTATAAATAAATAAATAAATAAATAAATAAATAAATAAATAAGCATTTTGGCTGTATTTTGGACTATAAATCCCATAACTTTCCATTCTGTATCTAGCTGCAGGACCCAGACTAGCCAGTTGTGTTTCATTCTATTGCATAGCAGGTCATCTCAACTGTTTACCTTCCCCACTGAAGAGGTACCTATTTATTTACTTGCAAACTCTTGCTTTCAAACTGCTAGATTGACAGGAGCTGGGAAAGATGGCGGGCTCTCACTCCATCACGCAGCACTTGGGTCTCGAACCACTGACCTGCCGAATGTCTGGTTGTCCAGTTCAGCATCTTAACCACTAAGCCACCACCTTAACCCAATAAGCCACCCAGATCTTACAGACGTATAAACTGTGTACAGAAGGAGAGAAGACCCAGTCGGAAAGCTCCATGCCTTTGTCAAGCAAAGGACAGTAATTCATCAAAATGGTAAAAACCTGGGATTTTGTGATTCCCCTCCAAATATTATCAGAGGCCAACATGCTACCTGATTCATATTATTTAAACTGTGGCATTCAAGGGATGTGGGGATCTACTTGAAAGAGATGTTGTTCTTGGTTCCTTGCTGAGATGTCGCCAGCACTAATGAGATTTCCTGTTTTACTGAAAAAAATGAGACTGTCAATCTTACTTTCCAACTTCATTATTCCTGCCCCGCCCCTGGGTTTCTGTTGTCTTTTGTACAAGCAACTGCCAAATACTATGCAGCTCAATGTCCATCCCATGAAACTTTGCACCAAAAAGATGTCATTTAGGCCAAGAATTGCAGTACATTTTCTGCTGTTTTGTGTTTCTTGCAAAAGCAAAGGGACAGAAAACACCAGAGCCTGCTCCCCACAAAAAAAACAACAACACCTTATAGAATTCCTTGCAAAATTTCACAAAAATTGGGGGGGGGGGGGGCATTCACACCAATAACTTGTGCCAGACTCTTTGAAACAACCAACAGAGAGAGTTGTAAGGCTAATCAATTAATATCTATTTATCTATCTATCTACCATAGTCCTTTTTATTTGTTGTGCTTGACATTTCCGACTACAAGGTAGAAGGCATATGATATCGTTTCATGTACAGCATATTGTATGTGACTGGTTTGCTGAGCTTTTTGATGTAGCACAGCCAGCCAGCCAGCCAGCCAGCCAGCCAGCCAGCCAACCAACCAACCAACCAACCAACCAACCAACCACTGAGTCTATGGATGACCGACCGACCGACCGACCGACCGACCGACCGACCGACTGACCGACCGACCGACCGACCGACCGACCGACCGACCGACCGACTGACCGACCACTGAGTCTATGGATGACCGACCGACCGACCGACCGACCGACCGACCGACCGACCGACCGACCAATCAACCAACCAACCAACCAACCAACCTGCCAGGCAGCCAACCATCCATCCATCCATCCAGCTTGCCATGAAGTGGCCATGATCATGGAGCCATCTCCTACAGCACATATGAAATGAGACATGCAGGATTTAACACCGGGACTGCAATGGACTGCCACAGTCTTGAGGATATGGACAAGGTGCGCCTTCACAGCCAGTCCATCTGGCATGGCCTCTTCCACCTCCATGACTGTTGGGAATCTGAGTTCCTCCTCTGTCCATTTTGCTGTTGGGTCCAATAGGATGGTTTCCAGTGGCATTTCTTCCTCTGAGGGGGGACACCATCCCACCTAAAGGGGCTATTCGCCCATAGGTGTTGGCCACTTTAAGGAGTCAGGTTATCTACCACCATCCAACACTCGGTGTTGAGTTGCTCACTGTATGGTCTATTCCATTACCATAACGGGATGTCCGACCAGACAATTAAAGGTTGAATAGCATGGAGACAAGATAGCAACTTGAGAGGTTGCACAGTTAAATGATCATAATAATGAAGATTCTCCTAGAATGCTTTATATGTTTGCCCTTCCAAGAAGACTCAAAGACTAACAAAATAATCACTTCTGTTGATTTTGGTCCTTGGACTTCAATTCCCAAAAGCTAATCAGCCAGTGTACTGACTTAGGCTTCTGGGAATTGAAGTCCAAGAACCAAAGTTTGGGGAACACTGCTCTAGATATAACAGAAGCTGTTGGTTCTAAATCCAGCGGAGTGGAAACTCTGCTCCAAGGTTCACCAGAAGGATCAAGTTGGAGTCTTCTCCGAAATGGCCCGAGGGCACGCTGGGCTTCAATCTGTGCGCTTTTATTCAGGGTCAGGTCAAGGGAAACTCACATCACTCCTCATCACATAGGTGGCATAGGTACAAAACATACACGCTATCCTTTCTCTAGCATGTTCAGCAATCTATGGAAACGAGCCCTCGTGAGGTTTTTACATATCAAACAACTGGATGATAAGACAAATAGCCATTTTATATAAATCCCACATCCTGGACTCTATTTCACCACCCACCCAAATGCCAAAAGTCCTTTTAAAATAAGACCAGGCTATGAGCAAGTAAAATAAGAACGCTGAAAAAACAACAACCCTATTTTCTCACAAGGAGATCCTGTGGATTTTTATTTTTTCCCTTGCAGAGCAAAAAGAGGCCGCAGATCTATCTCGGCGGTCTTCCTTATTACAACACCATTTTGTCAGCAAAATCTCAAGGAGGAAGGGGGAAGGAAGGGAAGGAAGGCTGAGTAAGCAGTTCATCATTTCACGGCACGACAAAAACAAGCGCAGAGAGGAGGCATTTTACAGCGACATTTAGCAAGAAACATATATTTTAATTTGTTCTCACTGATACTAAAAAGAGAACAAGGGAAGAGATGGGCTCTTATACATTTAACAGCTGTGCACGGAATTTCAGTAGATGTTACTTTTTCACAAGTATGCTTGCTTCACTGCAATATTCCCCCTTTTGTACGCCCCGTTCTATCATAGAGACAGGCACTCCAACCTCTTTTTCTTCCAATCAACACAGTAAGGATGAAATATTTCCTGTTCTCAAAAGTCAATACGAGCATCGGAATCTAGTTATAGACAGAAGGTAATGTTCCAGATACTGCATTTTGCTAATAATAATAATTATTGGGTATGGCCACCCTATCTACGGTTCTCTAGGTTTCCCTTGTTTGGAAGCCAGTTGTATCCGACTCTAGGGTTCAGTGCTCAGTTCTGTTTCAAAGCCGAAGAGCCAGTGCTGTGTCTGCTTCTGCAGACGTTCCCGTGGGCATGGGGCAGGCATGACTAGACACCGGAGTGCACGGAACGCTGTTTACCTTCCCACCCAAGTGGTCTGTATTTATCTACTTGCAATTTCTTGCTTTCGAACTGCTAGTTTGGCAGGAGCTGTAGGCCCATACATTTCGAGTGCTTCCCAATGGGGAGGGGGGCACTGGTGGGCAGCAACAGGTTTACACCCCCCCAGGAGCAAAATTGGGTGGCCTTTGGGCAGGGGGGGATAGCAAAATTAGGTGGCGACGGCCACCTCCCTGCCCTGCCCCATCAAGTTTCATCCTTGCAAGTGGTTCAAAGTCTCCCTTGCTCAAAAGCCAGTCATATCCGACTCTAGGGTGCAGCGCTCATCTCCATGTACAGCCAAAGAGCCAGTGCTGCTTGTGTTTGTAGATGTATACATGGCCATATGGCAGGCATGACTAGATCGCCCATGACGTAGGCTCTGCCCACGTTGTGGTAGTGAAATATTTTGCTGCCCACCACTAGTGGGGGGTTTCCACAGCCCACCAGTGAACCTCAATTCCCAGAAGGCAGTCCATTGGCTGATCAGTGCTTTGGGGAATTGACTTAGGCTTCTGGAAATTGAAGTCCAAGAACCACAGGTTGGGGAGACACTGGTATAGGGAGAGCTCTTGGACCCAAAACTACACAGGCTGGCTTTTGCCCACAGGCCGGACCTTGCCTGCAGAGCCATTTCATGTTACCCAACACCCTCACTCCCACCCACCCCCACCGCTGGAAGCAGCGGAAACATTCAAAAATGTGCTATAAATGCCCCCGCAGCTGTCGTAAAACATGTTTATGACAACCATGGACACATTTTATGGCAGCATTTACAGCTAGGAGAACCATGTGTCCCGCTCAGCTATCTGAGGGGACATGTTCTGGCCTGCGGCGTGAAAACATTGAGACCCCCTGGTTTAAGGGTTACAATCCACTTTCACAGTCCACGTCTTTGGGCAAATTCCTTCTCATTCCACTTGTTCCCAATGCATATAAACCTGTATTTCAGATATATAGAACTCCACGTGTCTGAAGAAGTGGGGTGTAGGCGGTCAATAAAATAAAGTGCTTAGTCACAAAAGGGTCACAATACTTTTGGTTTTGGTTTGTCTTGGTTGTTGCCTTCCTTGCTGTGGTTAAAACAGACTTGACACATCTACCTGTTTCAAAACTACAATGGTAAGTCATCAATTCTTGACGATCTTCTCAGGCAGAGTAACTTCTGTAGAAACATCAGTGAAGGAACTGCAAAGAGGGGGGGTGGATTACATAACCATTTCCTTTGGTTTCTACCACCACACTTTGGCTTCTCGTGTTGTTCTGCTTCGGCAGTCAAACATAGTTGGGTCTTTTTCTCAAACCATGAAACAAAGGGCACACAGAAATCCTGTGAAACGTAGCAACATCACTTCTGAATGTTGCTCAACTTCAGTTAGTGTCACGTCACTTCAGACAATTCATATACTTTACAAATAGTGTCGGGAAAGGACACTGTACAGCACAGAGAATCAGCATTTGCCTGTTATGCATGCTGGAGGCATTAAAGAGAAAATTGGACAGCCATCTGTGAGGTCTACGATGATGTGGGTCCCTGTATTGAGTGAGCTAGACTTCATGGCCTCATAAACAGCTTCATGGTTAGACTTCATGGCCTCATAAACTCCTTCCAACTCAAGTATTCTAGAATTCTATGATTCTATTCTATGGTTTGATGCACGGTATCCGGTTGGGTCTACATAATTTTTCTTTCTCTTTCCCCCCTAAAATATATGAATCCCATGTCATCTCAGTTCAATCCCAGTGAACTCAAAGTTGACTCAGCTTTATTTGTTTGTTTGTTTGTTTCTTCATATTTATCCACTGCCCTTCTCACCGAAGTGACTCAGGGCAGTTTACAAGTAATAAAAGACATCACAATGAAAACACAAACACTACCTAAAAACCTCAAATATAAAACTGTTATAATTAAAATTCAAAATTAAAATCTAAAAAGATTAAAAGCACACCAGATTGCTACATTTTACTAATCTTACTGATTGAAAAGTAGAGGGGAAGAGGGGCTTAAATCATCCAGCGAGCTGGAGTCATTGTGTATCCCATACCCCATATCTGCTCCGCCAGCCATGCTTTTAGGTTCTTCCTTAAGGGCAGCAGCTCCGTCTGGAGACGTAGCTCCATTGGCAGGAGGTCCATCCTTCCCAGGCTGAAAGCACATTGCTAATTTATTTATTCCTATTCCTATTCCTATTCCTATTCCTATTCCTATTCCTATTCCTATTCCTATTCCTATTCCTATTCCTATTCCTATTCCTATTCCTGGTCCTGGTCCTGGTCCTGGTCCTGGTCCTGGTCCTGGTCCTGTTCCTAGTCCTGTTCCTAATCCTAGTTGTCTATAACTGGTAAGTTCAAACACACTAGCACTAAGGGCCAGATCATGATTGATACTTGCAGATATGTACATGATGGAACCACCATGGCACTTTCAAAGGTCCTAACATAGGGCAATTTACTTGGCCAAGCAACAGGATTTTGGCCACCCTATTGAAGCTGCCGTGCAAGAAAAAGCAAATAGAAATGGAGTAAACTATTGGTAACACTGAGATTTCATCCTGGATAAGGGTCAGCAGCCCATTCAACAGGTTTAAAGAGTTCCTTGGGCCCAGAAATCCTGGCTCAGCTTTCCTAAGTCTTATCCTCTGAAAGAGCATAAATCATAAGCTCCTGCCAACCCAGCAGTTCGAAAGCAATAAATTGCAAGTAGATAAATAGAGACCACTTCGGTGGGAAAAAAAGATCTTGGGGACGTGAAAGGAGCCTCATTTGGGTGTCCCCTGGGTGGAGTTTCTCCAGCAAAAATCCTTTCAACCCATAAAAGCACCTTTGTGTGCTTCTGATACAATTTAAAAAATAATAATTCAACATCGCCTTCCTACCTTCTCCATCATTTTTACATTTTACACTTTTGGAGCCAGGCTGGAAAAAGGAGACATTTGAGCATAATGTCCATTTCTGGCTGGACCGTTTTCCTTTTAACAATGCCTAACTGTTTTGTTTTTACCATTGCATTCTGAAATGGTAGTATTTTCCTGACAGTATTCTGGATATTGCGGCACCATTATATAGAGCAACGGTATCAAATTGCAATGTAAATATTGGTTTGCAGTTAAAAACAACAACTAAACCTTTGGGATGAGGGAAGCTTTCTGTGACAGAATCTAAAGGTCAAATTAGAGGTTAAAGGCTAATAGCCTCAGCAATCAGATTTGTGCACTAAGGCGGAATTTGGCTTTCAATGGACAGCTGTGAGACAATGTGTATTAATGGCGAATTGTATTCGTACAGGTGATATGTGCTATGGGGAAAAGACTTCTGCCACTTGAAGGAGCACCTGTCCTAAAACTATGCTAAGCATATTGTTTAGTTTGACCTCAGAGATAAATGATTTTCAAAGACCATGATCAGAGAAATATATCCTTCCTTCTTTAACAGGCGTGCGTTTCCTAAAAGCAACTTTTGCCACCAAACTCTGGAATGAACCCTTAGGTAGAGCTTAATGTGGCTTGTTGTTTTCCTCATAGCCTTCCATTCAAGGGAGTAAAGACACATTACATCTATCCAGTGATGGGCATGAGCTGGATAGGACCGGTACGGGCGTACCGGTAGTAAAAATGGCTGGCCATCTGTCATATAGGCTTTGATTTAGATTCATTCATTGAGCAAGGGATTGGATTTAATGGCCTAAAACAGGGGTTCCCAACTTAAGGCCTGTGGGCCAGATCCAGCCCACAGCACCACTTCATGTGCCCCCATCCCTCCAAGGCCATTCTAGAAACAAAATGGTCACCCCCTTTGAAGCTGTTGGGACAAAATGGCCATCCCCATAGTGCAGGCAGGGCAAAATGGCCCATGCGGCCCTTGAAGCTGACTGAGAGAGTGTGACCCAACCCCTGGCTTGAAAAGGTTAGGAACCCTTGGTCTTAAAGGTCCCTTCCAAATCAGTTATTCTATGATTCTATGATTCACACTACCACAACTTCAATACCAAGAGAATACCACATTATTCTGCTTCAAAAAGGGACCTAGATTTTTGATGACCTTGTAAGTTTGCTAGTCAAATAAAATAAAAAGAAACTAGCAATATCTGGCAAAGACAGTGAGGCCCCCTAAGCAGCTCTCGCATTCAAAATACTTTTTTACATTCCATGTTCTTGGACATGGTGCATGAACTGGAAAGAGGAAGAAATTTCAAACCAAAACCAAACTTGTTTTTGTACTCAGTGGCTATACTAGGGATGCTTTCCACAAAATGTAGGTATCTCCAAAGAAAATGCAACTCCATATTTGTATTTTTGTGACCTAAAGATTGCCTTTATGCAATCTTGGGAAGATCGTTCACAATTTCCTTCCTGTGTGTTAGTGGTGAAGACTAAGCAGTCTATGCCTGTGACGGTGAACCATTTAGAGACCGCGTGCCCAAACTGAAACCCCAAACCCACTTATTTATCATTAAATGCCAACACAACAACAGGGGAGGAAGGAAACGCTCCCATTGGGCTGCTCGGAAGAGGGGCAGAGTGAACTCTGTGCTGGGGGAGGAAGGAAGTGCTCCCATTGGGCTACTGAGCATAGGGGCGGGGCAAACTCTGTGCTGAGGAGAGTAGAAATGCTCCCATTGGGCTGCTGGACAGGGGGCGGAGCGAACTCTGTGCTGGGGGAGGAAGGAAGTGCTCTCATTGGGCTGCTGGACAGTGGGGCGGAGCGAACTCTGTGCTGGGGTGACTACATGGGTGCCCACAGAGAGGGTTCCGAGTGCCACCTCTGGCACGTGTACCATAGGTTCACCACCACTGACTTAGGAGATCACCTTCACTTGTATTTGATGTTTGCATTGTTGTATGTATCTATACTTTGGCAGTTACAGTTCTATGTTTGCTAGGCAATTCATCCTACATAAAAGTGAATGTATTTGAAATTTTCTCAATTTAAGTTATGTCCCCCCAAAATGCATGGACATTATCTTTCTCCATATTCAGGACAACAACAGAAACAATGGGTACGTAGTTGGTTGATATGACAGTGGTAACCATACCAGGGCTCTGACTATCTGACTATCTGTTAATTCTGCTTGGACTAATTCTTTTGTATTCCATTACCTTTAATCTTTTCCTTCCTTCCTTCCTTCCTTCCTTCCTTCCTTCCTTCCTTCCTTCCTTCCTTCCTTCTCTTTGTCTTTCTGTCTCAACCTTCCTTCCATCTGTCTCTCTCTCTCCTTTCCTCCCTTCCCTACTGCAGTTCTTATTCTTGTTTTTTTAAATAAATCCCAAAATAATGGTTACTTTCCTAGATCATGTAATCGTGAAACAAAATACCAGCGTCAGCAGAATAACCTAATGTGTTTCCTCCGCCAAAGCCTAGAGGCTTTGAGCTACAACCGAGTGAAGCTATTCCAAAGATTTATCTTATGGGCTTTACTAGGCTTTCTCTAGTGATTAAGCGCAGCATGTGAAAAAGGATATTGAGGCTCGGATGGATGCATCAAGAAGTATCAATGATTGTTACCTGCAGAGGTGTTACAAGAAATTTCATCTGTTGCAACGAAGACGAATTGATTTCTGCAAGAGAAGATAAAATTCACAATACTGCTTGCGGACTAGGAAATGTGCTCGCTGCTGATTGAATTTATGTTTACAGATGGGTCAAAGGGAGAAGGTGCTTAATTTTAATGAATGTAGAGAGGAGTGTTGACATAGCCCATTAACCTAAGAGTTGCTAAGGATCTCCACGTAGACATGTTGAGATCTTTTCCGTGACATAACGGTGATACTACAGGACAGGCTGTATACCAACTTCAGCATTGGATTTTTATTATTTTAAAAATATATATATTTTAGGCTAGGAAAAGATTTCATGTTAAATGACACTGGCAAAATATCTCTTTGGTGAATGGAGCTAGATCTGGGCTAATGCATAAGCTAAGATAGCAAACTAGGTTGGTTTTAAAAGGCAACTAATTGGTTAAATAATAATTAAAGTGTGAGAAGAATAAACTAGCAAAAAAAATGATAAAGAAAGAACAGAAAAAGAAGCAAACAATAGAAGCTTAAAAGCTGGATGTTCAGAATATCTAACCTGAAATATGGAAAAAAAATCCCAGATATTTCTATATCCACCCCCAATTTGAAAAAGCATTCATAACAAATACATCCTCATACACAATGATTTCAGCACTGGTATTAATTGTTCACAGAGTGTATTAAGACGCTAGGACTGGCGTTAAAACCTTCTCTTGCCAAATTCTCTTACTCTGCCATCTAAAAGAGCGTGTAAAAAGTGGGGAAGGGGGACCCAACGCAACAAATATTTCACCTATTTGGAAAAGGACAAAAAATAATACTGTCACGATATTGAAAGACCACATATCTGTTCTGGCCCAACATGCCTCATCGGTTCATGCAATCATTCCGCCGGACGGCGAGCAGAAGTCAAGTGTGTGTTTACCAAGGGCATAGACAACGCACCATGCAGGACAGCTGGGGGAGAACCGCACAAGCACCCATTGAAATGAATGGCAGTGGTACGGCAGCAGTGGTAGCACAAAGGAGACAATGCTCGTCCCGATCCACCGCAACACAGAAGATGGTGTCATGCTCCATGAAAGCAAAATGGAAGCCAAGATGCGGATTGAGTGATTGGCAAGTGCTGGTCACTCGGTGGTCACAGGATGTGGATTTTTAAACAACACAGCCCCTCCCTGCAAACCCTTGATGCTCTCAGCTTATGCGTTGTGGCTTTGGGTTGTGTGTACATTACAGACCCGCCATTGTTGGCATTCTCTCTAGAACCTGTGGAAGAGGAACTGAAAGGGGACACTTCAGTTCTGCTGCATGGCAAAGCAGCAACAGGCGGGTCTCCCAACTCCCAAGTTTACATTTGCACTTGGTCCCAGGCTGCATTTTCTAATGCCCACTGAAACGGGGAAATTGTGCATCACACCAGGCTATAATAGTAATTTCCTGTCAGAAATTATTCTGGGTTGAAAGGATTTTTGTGGGAGAAACTCCGCTCAGGGGACGCCCAAATGAGGCTCCTTTCATGTCCCCAAGAGCAGGGACAGAGACAGCAGTTCAATCTGTCACGTAGTACCTTGGTCTTGAACTGCTGACTTGCCAGCCTTCCGGCTAACAAAGTGAGCTTCTTAACCACTGAGCCACCAGACCCCCATACACTGGGCTTCTCACAAGTAGCAAATACAGACTTGAACCTATCAAGTTATCATAAAGATGGAAGATTGAGTACTCAAGGTTTTCAGCATTTCTTCCTTTGGAGTAACAGTTGAAGACAGATAATGATTATATTCATCATTAACCAGGTATAGATATCATAGCTAGATATTGCTTGTATTTCCTTCTCCTCCCATCCCATCCACCCAGCAACAGAGCTATTAGGCCAGGAGTTCCCAAACTTTTCAAGCCTGGTCACGCTCTCTCAGTCAGCTTCAAAGAGTGGACGGCCATTTTGCCCTGCCTGCACAATGGGGGTTGGCCATTTTGTCCCAACAGCTTCAAAGGGGTGGACATTTTGTTTCTCAAATGCCCTTGGAGGGGTAGGTGGCCACATGATATGGCACCATGGGTCAGATCCAGCCCACAGGCCTTAGGTTGGGAACCCCTGGATTAGGATGTGTGCCAGAATTTATGTGGGAAGTTTATTGTATAACATAGAACTCCCTCATGCAATCTTCCTAGGTCTACCTTTCCAGTGGTTGGACTCTGGAGAAGTTTGTGGTTTCAGCAAATCCACTCTGAATTTTGGTCTGAATGTTGGCTGAGCTATCCATCCTTCTGCACCAATTTTAGGGATGTAGACAACTCATGTGAACCCAAATTGAAACTAGCAACAAACTCACTGCCCTCAGCAAACAGAGTCTATGGAGTACTGGACTACAATGCCCATTTGCCTTTGTTGGTGGCGCCATGTGAAATACATCAGGCACATGCTGCACATTGCCATTACTGATGTAACAGTTGAGCATGGCTATAATAATGAAAAATCTCTGACTTCAGCTTAACAGACTGATAGATCAGTTTAGAAAGTGGAACCAGAAACCCATTTTGTCATTTGCTTTCCTTTTTCTCCCTCTCTGAAAAATGTCTTTTCTACTCCATCTCACTGGATCAATTTAGGGCACATTTATAACTCCTGATGAACACAGACACTGCTTTTGATCTTTAACAAGGATTTGATCGGTTTCTGCAAAAGTAACATAAGTTGGAGTTCTAATCCATGTGTTCGTGGAGCTGCACTCTTTTGTTCTGGGCTATTAAACATGAAAAAAGAGCTTTCGGAGTGTGGCAAACCCCAGGCATTCTGTAGCTGGCCATGAGTAAATGTCGCCAGGAGACTAGGCTCAGCACTTTGCAAAGGGTACCCAAAATATTGTACATCTCATTGAATAAAGACCAAGGAAGGGACACACTACACCATTTCACAACATGCGCCAGGGAGACAGCTGAGTGGGCTGGACAAGTGGTTTTCCCATGCCGTAAGCACTGCTGTGAACCACGGAGGGTGTGCTTGTGCATGTGCGGGTACATTTATGGCTGTCATAAATGCATCCACTTCCGCTTCTGGGGGTCATTGCCATATAGGGTTGCCATGTGTCCTGGAAAACTGGGATTGTCCCTATCACTTCTCTCTTCTGGTTGGGAGTAGTGAATATCTCTCTGAAAATCCTTAGCAAAATAATACACAGTATTCAAAAAATCTGCCACCTCCAAACAAACCCGAGTCTCCCAAAGTTTTGTTTTCTGAAGATCCAATATTCTGACAACTGTTTCTTCACAAGCCGTCAAGAAGGGGAAACGATCTGTTCTCTGTCCCCAAACCAAGAGCCACAAACATCCTTCCCCAAACATCTCATCTTTATTTCTTTTCCTCTATTATTGTGGCTTAGTGGTTAAGACCTTGAACTTGATGGCTGGAAGGTCAGTAGCTTGGCTGTATGAGACGCAAGAGCTGTACGACGGAGTGAGCTCCCGTCTCTGTCCCAGCTCCTGCCCACCGAGCAGTTTGAAAGCAAGACATTGCAAGTAGATAAATAGGGACCACTTCGGTGGGAAGGTCAACAGCATTCCATGCACTCCGGTGTCTAGTTATGCCTGCCACATGCCCATGGAAATGTCTTCAAAAGCAGTCAGTGCTGGCTCTTTGGCTATAAAGAAAGATGAGCACTGAACCCGAGAGTCAGATATGGGAGACCTTTTCCTTAATGCTAGCATTGGGCTTCACAGAACCGCAATTCCTCACTTGATCCTATTATTTCTTTTTCTATTTGCATTCCTTCTCCGGGCATTCAGTGGCAGCCCAGCTTGTAGGTTCAGAAGCTTGGGAATTTCTGTACAATAATAATAATAATTTTGTGTCAGAAATTATTTTGGGTTGAAAGGATTTTGTGTCAGAAATTAATAATTTTGTGTCAGAAATGATTTTGGGTTGAAAGGATTTTGTGTCAGAAATTATTTTGGGTTGAAAGGATTTTGAGTCAGAAATTAATTATTTTGTGTCAGAAATGATTTTGGGTTGAAAGGATTTTGTGTCAGAAATGATTTTGGGTTGAAAGGATTTTGTGCCAGGAATTAATAATTTTGTGTCAGAAATTATTGTGGGTTGAAAGGATTTTGTGTCAAAAATTATTTTGGGTTGAAAGGATTTTGTGTCAAAAATTATTTTGGGTTGAAAGGATTTTGTGTCAGAAATTAATAATTCTGTGTCAGAAATTATTTTGGGTTGAAAGGATTTTGTGTCAGAAATTAATAATTTTGTGTCAGAAATTATTTTGGGTTCAAAACATTTTTTGCTGGAGAAATTCCACTCTGGGGGACACACAATGATGCTCCTTTCATGTCCCCAAGATCTTTTCCCACCGAAGTGGTCCCTATTTATCTACATGCAGCTTCTTGCTTTCAATCTGCTAGGTTGGCAAGAGCTGGTACTTGCCGGCCTTCCAGCTAACATGGCGAGCTTCTCAACCACTGAGCCACCACAGCCCCTGGTCTATGGCATTATCTTCTACCACCCACAGCTTTCCCGTTCCTTCCGAGCTTAGCTCTAACCCTTGTAGTCATGGAAAGAGAAATGTCTTTCTCCCAGGAACAGAAGAATCACAGGATCCTTCCCACCCTTTCGCTACTTTTATGTATTCTTCCTTTGTAGCTTCCTTCCACTTTCTGTATGTTTTGTTTGTGCCACTTTTAGCTCCATTCTGCGCTCTTTGCGGAGCGACGCCAGCCTGTTGTGCAATCTTCCACCTGTATGCTCTATTCTTAGTTTGTGTTCTGGTTTTGTTGTTTTATGTGGTTGCATTTTATAATTTTTATTGTACTGTTGTTGTTTCGACTGTAAGCCACTCTGAGTCACCTCGGCGAGTGGGCGCCAATATAAATCTAAATAAATAAATAAATAAATTCTTGAACTGTTTGCTGCTGTGCCTCTAGAAATTTCCTTTTAAAGGAAATCTCTCCCAAGACAGACTCTCATCCCTAAACCTAAGGTGTGATCTGGTCCGACGTGCTAAAGAAAATGAATGCCTTGAATCCAAATTTTTGGATCAGTGATGTCATCTTCAGATGTTGGAAGGATGACCTGGTAGACCTTGAGCCATAACTTGGCGGTCCCCATCAGTACCTAATCTACCTGGACCTGGAGAAAGAGGAGAAACGAAGTGGGAGCTGACCCTGCAGTTTCTTGTTCACACCACTATTCCCAAATTTAGAAAGGCTAGCTGAGCGAGTTGAGGAGGATGGTGGAGGACAGAAGTGCCTGGCGGACAGTGGTCCATGGGGTCATCGCAAAGGGTCGGAATCGATTGTGCAACTGAACAACAACAACAAAAGCTGAAGAGGAGGAAGAGTCCATAAACCAGGATCAGTTCATAGCATCACATTTGAATCGGTGATTATTTTGCGTTCTGATTGGTTCTGAGCCAATTCTGTTTATGTTATGCTCTGCTATATAATTTTTATTCGCTTATAAGGGGCTTCAGTAGCTCAGTGGTTAAGAAGCTTGCCATGTTAGCTGGAAGGCTGGCAAGTCAGCAGTTTGAGACCCGGCTACTGCATGACGGTTTGAGCACCTGTCTCTGCCCCAGCTCCTGCCAGCCTAGCAGATCGAAAGCAAGAAATTATAAGTACCGTATATACTCGACTATAAGTTGTCCCAAATATAAGTCAAGGTACCTAATTTGGACATCTAAAGCTAACAAAATAGATTGACCCGAGTATAAGTCGGGGGTGGAAAATGCAGCAGCTGCTAGTGAGTTTCAGTAATTAAAATACAATAATACCTCGGATAACGCTAAAACTTGGTTCCACAAGTCTTGGCGTTATCCGATTTTTAGTGTTATCCGATGCATGTTAAAATCCTATGGGATGGATCGGATAATGTTAAAGCCCCATAGAGATACATTGTAACCGCACAGGCTTTAGCGGTTGTTATCTGATACATCCCATAGGACCTTAACATTATTCGATCCAATTCTCTTCCCCAGATTACTTAATGTTATGTGATGTTAGCGTTATCCGAGGTAAACGTTATCTGAGGTATTACTGTACATGAAAATGAAGTACAATTAATTTATTCAGACATTTCTGTGGGTATGTTTTCAAATTTTTATGGTAGTGTTAGTGCTTTTTTTTTTTAATGTATGTTTGAATTTGCACCACCGCAGTTTTGGGACCCTTGGTGTCGTTGACCTGAGTATAAGTCGAGTCCCTTTTTTGGATCTCATTTTGGAAGCTAAAAAACTAGACTTATACTCGAGTATATGCAGTAAGTAGATAGCAACCACTTCAGTGGGAAAAAAAGATCTTGAGGGCACGAAAAGAGCCCCCATTTGAGCATCCCCTGAGCAGAATGTCTCCAGCAAAATTTTTTCAACCCAGAAAAATTTCTGACACCAAATTATTATATTATCTCATAATTATTCTATGTTTACTTTCTTGGTTACCATTTTGGATGTTCTTGTCATTCAATGTTTGATTGTTTTCCTTTTTACCCCCATCGATTGAGAAGGCATATATGCCTATTCATGATTAACGTTTTCTGTTCACCACCCAAAGAAGTTTGCTTGTGGATGGTATAAAACATGGATTCTCAACTTGTGGCTGGACCCCATGGCACCATTTCATGTGGGGCCCCCACTGTCTCCACCACACCCAGAAGTGCCATGTGGTGGAGGAAGGGCAAAATGGCCATCCAGCCCCCAAAGCTGTCTGAGGCAGCATGACCCAGTCCCTGGCTTAAAAAGGTTGAGAACTCTTGGTATGAAAGTATAACAAATAAATAAATAATGTGCAAAGTTCATGACTTTTAACTTCCAATTCAAAGAAGATGGGATACGAGAGGAGGAGGAGAGGTAGCAGCCTCTCTGCTGTAGTATAGATGATGGGCAAATGCCGGTCAATGCCAACTGCCTTCATCATTCATGGTTTCATTGCTTGACAAAAGTCAAACAGGCTAAGATCTGGTTCAGGCACACATAGAATGTCGCCTATTATTTCAACATTCAGAGGTGTGAATTGACCCTCATGGAAAGGGTATGGAGAACCTGGATTTTGTGAGTCGCTATGGTGAGTGAGCGGCAATATAAATTTGAACTAATAAATAAATAGTCCAGGGGTTCCCTACCCTTTCAAGCCTGGGTTACGCTCTCTTAGTCAGCTTCAAGGGCCAGATGGTCATTTTACCCTGCCATTTCGTCCCAACAGCTTCAATGTGGGTGACCATTTTGTTTCTCAAATGCCCGTAGAGGGGCTGGGGCCCACATGAAATGGCACCATAGACCAGATCTGGCCCATGGTCCTCAGGTTGGGAACCCCTGCCCTGAAGGAGTCTCATTTAATGATATCCTTTTCCAGATATGCCAGTTGGCTTTGGATGGCTTCCCCCACCATGCAAGAGATGTTCCTTAATGCTGCATTCAGTCATCAATGAATCAATGTTCCCCGTATGAACCGGGCCACAAAATTTTGTACATTTCCAAGACAATCTGTAAAGCTCAGTGATAAATGACTTGGGAAAACAAGGGTTGTTTTTCTCAGATAGATCAAGAGCATAAAGTGAATAAATAAATAAATAAATAAATAAATAAATAAATAAATAAATAAATTCCTGAGACATGCAGATGGGGAGAAAGAAACCATGCATTGCCACATCTGAGGATATTTGCTGTGTAGGCATTCACCTCAGTCTTTCAATACCTGTCTTATAGGGGGGAAAACTTATCTTGGGACTACAGGATGGTAGGGTGTCTATAGCGGCACGGTAACACACTGCTGAACATTTATCACAAAATGAGTGCTGTGTATGTAGACAATCTCATGTCACAACCTCATGTGTATAGGACACAGAACAATTCTCTTGTTGGCTGCGCGCCTGAGATAACACGCTGGAGGTGATAGGTATTCGAAACACGGAAGAAGGAGTTGACAACCGCCTGAATGCTAACAGAAAACATCTCTCAAGTAGGAAATGACTCTGTGTGTGTATGTGGGGGGGGGGGGGAGGCACTGTTCTCTGCCTTTGCTATATATAGACTTGTATTCATATATATAGGAAAAAAGTGTGCATCAGCATTCTCTCCCCTGCTTAACGATGGAGCAACAATCCTTTCTTTTATGGCCAGATACAGTGTACAAAACCAAGGACTTAGATGCCACTTTCTAGCAGCCATTCCTGACCTTGAAGACATACTTCTCTTGTGTTAGGGTCACACTTGTTTAAAAGTCAGTTGTATCCAACTCTAGGGTGTGGTGCTAATCTCCGTTTCAAGCCAAAGAGTCTGTGTCTGCAGATGTTCCCATGGTCATGTGGCAACCTTGACTAGACACGGAATGCTGACTACCTTGCTGGTATTAATCGGCAGACCAGTAGTGGAGCCGGATTCTGTTTCTTTCTACATTCACATAATGATGGGGAAGGATATATATGTATATATATACAGCGATGGGATGTTACCGGTTCGGACCGGTTTGCCCGAACCAGTAGCACCCTATCAGGAGTGGTTCCCGGGGTGACGGTAAAACCCCAGGCAACCGGTTCGGTTGCCTTTCCGCCTCCCTCCAAAAATGTATTTCCGGGCAGCCAAAATGGCTACCCAGAACCGCACATGCGTCAAACCTCAGTTTGACGCATGCACAGTTCTATTTTTTAGTGTGCATGCATCAAACTGAGGTTTGATGCATGCACAGACATTGTTAAAATTTTTTAGAAAAATTTGCTCCACCCACGATATCATGACATCATGACATCAGTTACGCCCATGACATCCATGATGTCACGGTGGGGTAGCGGGAATTTTGACAACCCACCACTGTATATATTTTATATAATCTGCCTGCCATCTTTCATTCTGCCTCTGATTTTCTCTGGGTTGACAAATACATCCATTTCAATGTTTCCAATCTACATTTTTTCTTAGAAATCAGCAACTCTCCGTCCCAAGTATATAATATACATAAGTTTATAATATATCATCTAACTTCGGTCTGTCTACTTATCTGCCTATCTAACTATAATGAATCGATGGATAGACTTACTGATAGATAAATGATGGCAAGAGAAATAGAGGTAGAAAGACATCGATTTTATAAAAAGAAAAAATGGATATGGAAAAATGAAACTGATTTGTCTACAATGGTTTGAATGATTAGCTGTACTTCTGAATCCCTTTGTATCCCACCACATGGAACTGAATTAGATTCTTATCCCCACTCTGAAAATAATCCTCATGTTTCATATTTCTATGGTAGGCAGATGTAACGTGGGTTTCACCATATTTGAAATAGCGGTACCTATGGAATTTTGTTGGCGAAAATAGCAAAGTACATCCATTAGGTAAAGGTAACGGTCTCCCATGCTCGGAAGCCAGTCGTATCTGACTCTAGGGTTCAGTGCTCATCTCTGTTTATAGCCAAAGAGCCAGCACTGTCTGTGTTTGCAGATGTTCCATGACAGCTCAGTCCACAATGTAGCACTTGGGTCTCAACCTGCCGACCTTCCGGTCATAAAGTTCAGCGTCTTAACCACTAAGCTACTGCAGTCCTTCTAAATCAATTCCATTAAATCTTCCCAATTCCTGTTCCAAATGAGTTTCTCAAGATGTTTAAATGTACAATGCTAGCAAATTTTGGGGGGACATTGTTTCCCTTAGCATCTCTCCTGTGTAATGGCACCCCTACCACCACATCACTCATTCATCACTAACTGCACAGCTTCAGGTCCCAATTCCAAGGTTGGCAAGAAATGTCTTGACAAGAAAAGCCTTCTTGGTGGTAAGACCTACATCTTGGAATACTTTACTGCTTGTTCTGCACCATCCAGACACCGTTAAAAATGTTACTTTTTTTAAAGAGCCATTTAGAGACATCATCTCTACTGCTATTTAGTTGTTTCTTTAAATTTTATATTGCCTTCCGTGGACACCATCAGTGGTTCTTGCATTGGATACTTTGTCGTCACTATTCAGCAAGGAGTCCTCGTATGCATAGATGTTTCCGTGATGACATTCCGTACAACTTCTGTCCATAATGATCGGTCCCTGAACTCTCACACAAAACTGGGTGCTTACATAGTGCAGTGATAAATGTGCACTTCTTCTTCTTCTTCTTCTTCTTCTTCTTCTTCTTCTTCTTCTTCTTCTTCTTCTTCTTCTTCTTCTTCTTCTTCTTCTTCTTCTTCTTCTTCTTCTTCTTCTTCTTCTTCTTCTTCTTCTTCTTCTTCTTCTTCTTCTTCTCCTCCTCCTCCTCCTCCTCCTCCTCCTCCTACCGTATTAGTCCAACATTTTTCTTAAGAAAATGTCTTCTCCTGGGTCTTGTGCAATCTCTCGGATACCAATTCATTATTCTGGCACTCCATCAATGGTCACTTGTGCGTGCAACATGCCCAGCCCACCTTAACCCCAAAATTAAGTTACGTCGTTCTTATTAGATGTGAATGTTCACGTGGTGCTGAGTGGGAAAATATCCTAAATGGATGGTGTACAGATGTAATCAATAAATAACATAAAACAAGACAATCTAAGACCATAAACAGTAGGCTTCTTGCAGAGTGAAGTCACAAGTTATCTACAACATCTTTCTTTCTCCACCTTGTTTGGAACAAGACGCTTCAGAGGGAGTCTGGTTTGTAACAGAAAGTCCCCAGGCGGTATTGATATATTTGGGATTAAAAATACATCAAAGGCAAAGCCAACTCCTGCGAGGTATTTTTCTACCTGCATTCATGCTTTTTTTTTTCCTGGTGAAGAAAAAAGTAAAGTGAAAGTTTTCTTTTCTTGTTCTGAGATCACAGAAATGAGCTCTGAGTTCATGCATTTGGTCTCCTGTGAACAGCTCATTCCCTTTCAGAAAGAAATAAGTCGCAAATGCAGCTGAATAAGAAGAATCATTGGGGGCGGGGCGGGGGGTGTTAGAGGTAAAATAATAGCTCATATTTGTATATAATCTACATCTGCTGGTTTAAGTGTAGTTACATTTAGAAATGCCTACTCTCGTTTCAATGTCAATGTTATGCTACTTCCTACAGTCGGTACAATTTAATATACAGTAAAACACCGGATAATGATTGGATTGGATAACGCTAAAATCGCATAACATTAAGTAATCTGGAGAGGAGAATTGGATCGCATAACGTTAAGGTCCTATGGGACGGATCGGATAACAACCGCTAAAGCCTGTGCGGTTACAATGTATCTCTATGGAGCTTTAACGTTATCCGATCCATCCACAGGATTTTAACATGGATCGGATAACACTAAAAATCAGATAACACCAAGACTTGTGGAACCAAGTTTTAGCGGTGTTTTACTGTACATCATTTTTGAGTGTTCTTCAGATTTCAGAACAGTGATATTGTGATTACAATTATTACAATCATTACATCTCTCTAGCACCAGAAGGAGGGCCTTCTCAGTGTCCACTTCGGGCCTATGGAACCTCCTGCCAATTGAGTTGCATCTCCAGACAGAGCTTTAGAAAAGGCTTAAAGACTTGGCTGGCGGGGCAGGTGTGGGGCACCACTAATATAGTGACCCCAGCCTGTTGGTTGATTTGATAAAAACCCTTCTCTCTCCTATACTTTTAAATATTTTTAATCTTTTAAATTTAATTTTTTTATCAGACTGTTCTCTGTTTTAATTGTCTGTATTTATTCATTGGGATTTGTTGGATTTTATATCTGTGATGTTTCTGTGATGCTATGTGAGCCACCCTGAGTTGCTCTGCGAGTAGGGCGGCATACAAGTATGAATGAATAAATAAATAGACAGTGGCCACTAGTGTCCAGCTGTGGTAATGCACCATAGAAATAATATATATTATGCATTTTAATGATTTTTACTGAATATTTTTAGACCCATGGATAATTTAAACCATGGAAATAGAACCCATAGATGTGGGGGGGGGGGGCAACCTGTAGTTGAAGAGTCATAAGCGCCCTCATAATGAGAATTATCTTTCCAATAGATATACATGCTTAAGCGGTTAAGATTGATAGGGACTGGATGAAGTTGTACTGCATCCAAACACTTTCTAATTTAAAAATTCCTTAGGATTACTGTTGCCCTCGTGTAACTTTCGGCTGACAGTGTGGCTGAGTACTTGGACCAAATCTGGCATGACTCTGCTACTTTTCCCATTTATTTTTCAGCTCCTTCTATGAGAAGATCTAATGAGCAGCCTAACGGCAGCACAACTGATGTGAAACAGCACTGGTTTTATAACTCAGCATTGGAGAAAGAAAGTAAGTCATTAAATTATCATAAACCAGCATTACCTATTTTATTTTCTCCCCGGTTAGTTTCCATTGTCAAACTGATGCAAGAGAGAGTAGACCCAATGGATTCTTGGTGTTGATAGAGACAAGGATTATTAAATGTATGTATTATGCACATTAGGAAGTTGGAAAAATAAGCAAAAACACATTATCTTCTAAAGCAGGGGTTCCCAACTTAAGGGCGGTGGGACAGATCTGGCCCATGGTTCCATTTCATATGGCCCCCACACCTCCAAGGGAATTTGAGAAACAAAATGGCAACCCCTTTGAAGATGTTGGGACAAAATAGTCACCCCCATTATGCAAACAGAGCAAATTGGCCGTCTGGCCCTCGAAGCTGACTGAGAGAGTGTGACCCAGCCCCCGGATTGAAAAGGTTGGGAACCCCTGGTCTAAAGTAAGAAGGCCTTTTAGAACATGGAGTGAACACACACCCAGCCAGATTCCAGTTCTGGCTCCCCATAAATATTTGCCATTTACACTTAAGAAAGGAACATTGTCTTACTTGGATCAGAAATGCAGCACGCCAGATCACAACACACAAGAAGGGAAGGTGACAGCCAGTCAAGCTGAAGGAAGGTCCACCTTTAGGCCTCAACTCAAGCAAGCCATTCACTGAACCAATGCGATGGGTCTGTCAAAAGTCCCGGAACGCCCATTCGAGTGACACAACCAAGTGATCATGCAATGACAAAATGCCAATAAGCCCCACTGCCATGCCTTGAACGAGAACACTGGATTTGATACGTTCCTGCATTGTGACCATCCAATAAGGAAATATATGGATTTAAGTCTTGCTCCTCTCCCCCATCTGCCCACTTTTCTCCTGTTTGCAAAATCCACTGGAGAACCCTTTCGCCATCCCAATGTCTTGCTTAAGACCCAAGCAGGAAGATACCTGTCATCAGTCTTGGGTAGAGTTGTATATATTGGGTGGCAACCATTGGAAGCAGTCGCCTCCTGTTTCAATGAGTGGCGAGCTCCAACCTTTGGTTCTTGGACTTCAATTCTCAGAAGCCTAAATCAGTCCATTGGCTGACCAGCGCTTTGGGGAATTGAATTAGGCTTCTGGGAATTGAAGTCCAAAAGCCAAATTGGGAAACACTGCTCTAAAGTCTAGACCAGGGGCTCCCAAAGTGGGGTCCAGGCCCCACAGGGCAACTTTAATTCCCAGAAGCCTAAGTCAGACACTGGCTGATCAGAGCTTTTGGAAATTGATGTCCAATGACCAATGGATGGGAAACACTGATCTAAACTTTACTGTAGCTCTCCAAGGTTTTCAACCATGAAACTTCAAATTAATCTAGAGAGCAGATTTGTTGTCCCAGTTCTGCCATGAAGCAATGATATCAGAGACCACTGCTTCCACAGATGGCCACTCTGTGTGTGTGTGTGTGCGCGCGTGTGCACGTGTGCATAAGAAGATGTAGCACCAGCCACAGGTCCTGTGGATGTTTGCGCTTTAGCTGGGGGAAATACCAAATTTTGGCTGCACGTAGAGTGAGAATTGAAACACGTGTCCCTGTTGTGTTACCTTAATTTAGGTTGGAAAGGGTGCAGGGGGTACATTAAAGACTATATATACAAACATGTTATGCTGCATATAAATACACCATCATATAAATGTGTCTAGAGAAATAATTAATTTGTAAGTCACTTCCACAATGGCAATGAACGAACAGTGGTGTGAATTTGTTTGATCTAGAGGAGGGATTCTTATCCTTTTCAAGCTGGGGGCCAGGTCACACCTTCTCAGCCAGCTTCGAGGGCCGGATGGCCATTTTGCCCTGCCTGCATGATGGGGACAGCCATTTTGTCCCAATAGGGGTGGCCATTTTGTTTCCCAAATGCCCTTAAGGGTGGGAGGCCACATGAAATGGTGCCATGGGCCCAATGTGGCCTGAAGGCCATAGGTTGGAAACCCCTGATCTAGAGCATTATCCTATCACCACTCAGTTAACGGTCACTATGTCATTACAGTCAATCTACTTAAATTGAAGTTTCTGAGATGTGTGATGTTTAATCCTTTCTAATTCATGTTGAATTTATCTTCCTCCTCCTGGTGGTTTTACAAAGCAATATTTCTTCTTTTCCTAAGTACTATTTACTTATCCTTCATGGTTTGTCATCTCTAAGAGCTTCTACCATGCTTGCGTTCAAGAGTATCTCCAAGTCTAACAAATGTGTATACCATTTGATGGTCTCATAATCAATGTGGCTATTGTATTATTATTTTCCACTTTATTATCACTTGGGACGCCAGTTCTCCAATTTAATCTCTTGTTCACAAGTCAAAAGATCCAACATCTAGTCTGCTTCATTAAATATGATTTTCTGTGCTTGTGATTTATAAACCAGATACAAGCTATTTTAAAGAACCTTTTTTGTCGTCTCCTGTTCCATTTGAAGTTGTGTGTATGTAAATATACACACACAATGTCTATTTCCTTAGTTGTTGTAAAAACAATTACAAAATTAGGTTAGTGTTAACTGGAGGAAGGAAAATCATTCTTGCGGCTGGCTAAATTAAGCTCATTTAGAGCAAAGAACGCCAAGGTAAGGTTGATAATGTATAAACTTGTTTTAAACTGGTACTTAACTTAGATGCAGAGTTGGCAATTAACTGAGATGTTTTTGCCATCTTAAAATGTGTAAAGGAACAATATCCACAGGGAATGAAGAAGCTAATTTATTCAGATGCAACATCCAGATCTTTTAGTGAAAAAAAAAATCATTAAAAAAGTTAATAAATTAAATCAACCGGTTTGCAACTAAAACATAATTTGAGGCAGCTCTCTTTGCATAAAGTTTCATATCTGCAAAATAGTATTTGCATAGGTTCCTTATTAAAAGTAGTGTTATAATTTCCCCCAGGGAGAAAAGCAATTAAATTTTTATAGGTTTTCAACTAACCCCCCCAAAAGCTTTATTCAGCTGGGGACAAACACATTTAAAACCATGACACTAAATAAACTCAAACAAACTAAATCCACTTAAAATACCTATGATTATGCAAAAGACAAATGTTATTGTGATTCTAATTATGCATAAAGAGTACATTTGGACATTTAGCATGCCAGAGACTTTTTATTATCAAAACACACACACATATACACACACACACCCCCCTTTGGAAAGATGTAACCCCTGTAGTGCTATTACCAGATCCAACCGGGTCCGATTGTGCTGAAATCTGATTCTCAAATTGATTTGGACCGATTCAAAATTGAATATGCACTGTCTGAAAACCATTGCATTTCAATAAGGACTTTGGTGTGCCAGAGGTACACTTGACGTGACGCCCAGGTTGGATAGTCAGTATGGAAGATCAGAAAGGCAAAGAAATGAAAATGTTGCACTCAACCTGATGGTTTTCGTCTGATGCATCTAAAAGATGCTTTAATAATATTAATAGAAATAATTGTATGTCTTCTAATCAGTTCTGACTCATGGCATCCCTTTTCAGGATTTTCTATTTAATGAGGATTCAAACGTGGTGTACCAGTCTTCTGGGAGCAACCTGGTTCTATACAGCCTGCCCAAGGGTACATAGGCTGGTTCTTATCCCAGGAGGAACAGTGGGGAATCAAACACTCAGCCCCTGGCTCCATATCCAGATACCTAACTCACTGAGCTATCCATCCAGATTAAGACCTGCAAATAAGGAATACTGAATGAGGTCCACCAACAGTCATGGCAGGAGCTTGTATGACTGGTCCCATAACAAAGACTTCTATGTGCACCGGAGGTCCTGGAGACCTCTTGTGTAAACGTTCAACCAATCTTTATTTTGCATGGTTTTCCATGTTACTGGGAAAAGGACTTATTTTTTTAAAAGCTGGGCTTAATAAATTGTGCCTTTCCTCTTTGTCTCTCTGTTGCTTAGGGTGGTTTTATTTTGACTTAACTATGACTATAGTAAACCCTCAGAGAACCTGAAGAAAGAAAGAAAGATGGCCAATTCCAAGGAGCTGGTTCAGAGATCTACTCTTAGCCGCATCTCAAGTTTGCTCCAAGATGAAAAAGCAAAACGCTCAACTGATGTGCCTCAACCAATTCATGTTGTGTTGGAGACAAAAACTGGATTCTAACTTTATGTCACCCGACAGTGCAAGATCCAGCCCTCATAGTAAACAGCCAGGCTGATTCTTTTATTCATTTGGATTGGTCTGAATCTGGTGTACATCCCTACTTTAAAACGAAGCTGCTTCTTTCCCAGGTAGCCCATTTTTCTGTTGGATGTTGACTCTTTGAAGAGGAAAATAAGATACCAAATGGGGGTCATAGACTATGATACGTTGGTTGTTAATGTCAAGGACTCGTCTTTTTCTTAATCAAGCATATTAGTTATTCTACAGCAGGAATGGCAAACTTTGGCACTCCAGCTGTTCTTGAACTTCAATTCCCAGAAGCCCTGATCAGCAGGAGTGCTGACTTGGGCTTCTGGGAATTGAAGTCCAAGAACAGCTGGAGTGCCAAGGTTGGCCATCACTGTTCTACAGCCTCCCTGAAGGTAAAACATTGCTCAAGACTTCCAAAAGACATCATCTGTTGTCAGTGTCATAGGAACTGATGTTCGCAGGATTGCTCCCAGTTATACCACTGGCCGCCCCAAGCTTCACCTGATCCAGCTATGACATTCTACCAAAGGTCTTTCCATACCTTTCTTAGTAAACATCACCATCTTTTCTTATGCTTTCCCTGAGGTTAGCCTATGCACTGGAACCTGCATGTTTCACAAAGGTCCTAATGCGAGTAGACATGGCCTTCTGAGACTCAAACTGATTGGATTATTGGTGGGGAGTCACCCTTTGCTACGCTTATGATGCAGACTGTACAACCTAAGCTGAAGATGTGTTGTGTGTTAAACACCTTTATGAATGAATTTCTCCTACAACTCCCCCGGTCAAACCTCCCCCCCCCCGTCCTTTTCATCCAAGCATATCAAACCCATGGAAAGTACATAAAATGATCAAATTAATATTTTCAAAAAAGGAAGTCCCATGTTCAAGCTTCCTTCCTTCCCTTTTGTTGAGCTGTTTTAATTATAAAGATCTCTGGTACAACATTGGTTAAAACTGCAATGCCTGGATGGAACTCTGGCAACATCTATTTCCGATTCCCCATCATCACATCATCAAGAATCCCTGCAAATGGCCAACTGGATTTTCCCTTCCAAGATGGCAATGGAGGATGCTGAAGGGAGTGAGGACCAGCTGTGGTGGATGCGGACCCACTGTGTTCCCATGGGGACGGAAGTCCTCTCCCCAATGTGACTGTGTAGAAGACCAAACCATGGACCACATTATATTTAGGTGTCCTTTATGCACATTTGGAGGCACATTGGAGGGCTTGCCACAGGTGAAGCCCTTCAATGGCTTTCAAACCTGGACGTGATACTCTAGTTAGGAACTTGATATGGACAATTTGTGCTTACTGTACAGATCAACATTAATGTGGACAAGTGAAGTTCATTATACGATAAACAAATAAAACTGCAGCCAAATCTCTGCTCATGTTGTGAGTTTGATCCTGACCAGGGCTCAAGGTTGACTCAGCCATCCATCCTTCCAAGGTCAGTGAAATTAATACCCAGCATGATGGGGGTGGGGGGTGGACAAAATGCTAATTACCTTGTGAACCTTCCAGAAAGTACACTAAACACTATGGGGTGGTATATAATTTGAATTGCTCTTGTTATTTAATTCTACGTGATTGTGGGAGAGAAGCTTATGTTTGTTTGTTTTCTGAGCCAGCAACATTTTTGTTTGGTTTTATGTGTTAAGCACCGCAAGCTCACAGGGGAGACACTTTGAGCTGCCACATGCGAAGGGCGCACCTTTGTGGAAATGAAATGATAGGTCTTCTGATCAAGAAGGAGCAAACCGAACCAAACAGAAATCTAACTCCGGTTGCGCATCAGGCACAGACAGCAGACCACGAGTGAGCGGAACTAATCCAGAAGTCCGGCGGGGGAGAAAGTAGGTTAGCTTCCTTACCTGTCAGACACAGCATGCCTCAGCCAACTCATGCAAATTGATTCGATTCACCAAATGTGTGTGTGAGTGTTTTCCTTCATTACCAGGTTAATAAGCACATTGGGTAGGCCACAATGCATGCAGAGCACTTCAACATTCATTCATTGTCCCATATCGATCGGTATGTTCTTTAAGAAACTGAACCCATGAACAGCACTTTTAAAAAATATCTACAAAGCCAGATTTTTGATCCACTTTCACCTGGTCTTGATTTTGCCTCCAAATGGACAGGTACTCAGAATTCAGTGACGATTCTTCCTCAAAATGGTTTCTTGAACTAGGGCTCCAGTCTAGAGCACCTTTCTAATCATGGCTCACCAAACCTATTGAATTCTAAGCTCTTTGGAACATTAATCCTGAATTACTCTACTTCCTTCCTTCCTTGGTTTTTTTTAAAAGTTTGATTTAAACTTACAGTACTTCTTCACAATCCATTAGACCAGGGGTGCCCAAACTATAGCCCGTGGGCCGTATCCAGTCCCTGACACCAATTCATCCAGCCCACGCCACCCTCGTTGCTCCTGGAATTGGAAGTAAAATGCATACAGGTGCATTTTACTTCTGCTTCCGGGAGCATCAAGGGAGGTGTGGGCCGAATGAATTGGTGTCAGGGACTGGATCCGGCCCACGGGCTGTAGTTTGGGCACCCCTGCGTTAGACGTTCAACGTGGTTGTAGTTGGTTTGAACTGGATTTATTTCACTTTTCATTGGACATGATCTAGCTACAACCGAGCATCTCCAACTTCTAATTCCGGGAGACAACAAAATTAACTCTTTCATATCAACTTCTGTGATCAACATGGCAATGCCAAACACAGGTGTTATGGTTCTTACTAGTGTTGCTGTCTTGATAAGTGCTATTAATAATTTCAGGAAGTGCTGACCACTGGAAATGTTTCACTAAATTTCCTCAAGAGGAGAATTATTTGACTGTAGTATTATAGCAATGGTATTATTAGTAGTAGCAATTTTAACTTTAGCATTCTCCTTGGGTTGATTAGTCATTTTCACTCGCTACTAGGACAGGAGTTGGAAATGGGTTGCCATCCAGATGTTCCCAGATGGCAACCTCCATTGGCCGAAGCAGTGACTGATTGTGGGAGTTGTACTTTTAACAGCTGGAAGGACACACTTCCGCCATCCCAGCTTTAGGACCCAAAAGTGTTTGGTGCTATTTTAACCTGAAAGAGGTCTTTGAGATATGTTGAGGTACAGTCAAACCTTGAGATCAGTGTGGTTCGACTTAAGAAAAACTGGAAATCTCAGAAAAAAAATCAGGTTCGAAATAAGAATTTTTAATTGGGTTTTTTTGAGATATGAAATTCAATGGATTCCTATGAGAAATTGCATTCAATGGATTCCTATGGGAAATTCAGGATAAGCATTTTTTGAGATACAGTAATACCTTGGATAACGTTTACCTCAGATAACACTAAAATCGCATAACGTTAAGTAATCTGGGGAGGAGAATTGGATCGAATAACGTTAAGGTCCTATGGGATGGATCGGATAACAACCGCTGAAGCCTGTGCGGTTACAATGTATCTCTATGGAGCTTTAACGTTATCCGATCCATCCCATAGGATTTTAACATGCATTGGATAACACTAAAAATCGGATAACACCAAGATTTGTGGAATCAAGTCTTAGCGTTATCCGAGGTATTACTGTACAACCAACCTTGAGGAATTAACTAAATTTGTTCGTAGAGCCTTGATTGTCCCACCAATCTATCTCTTCGTACTTTCTCTACTAGAGTCTCAAATAGTCTGCTGGTCAAAGTCAGCATTAAAGAAGAAAGGATTTCCCCACAATCCAATTCACAAAGCCTGTGTTCGCCTGAAAAAGACCAATCAGACAACCAGGCATGCTGGAAAGCAAGAAATGAGGTGAAGAAAACCCACACGCTAAGACAAATGGGTATTGCTCACCATTAGTTAGAAGAAATGCTACCAAAACATGTGTCGAACAGGTTATCTAATTTGACCCTGAGCTTGCTACAGTTTACTTACAAAAGTGAGTAAATGCTCAAAACTTCAAAGTCTTCCACTAAGTGCCAAGTTCAATCTTAGCTCCTAAAGTGTTTTATGATTTGTTGTTTTTCTTTCTTTATTCGTGTCAAAGGCACTACCAGCATATAATAACATACAAAGGTATAATTAACATATCTTTAAAAAAAAGGAATTAAAAAGGGCTAGATAACATCTGCCCACATCAACAGCTGTGGTGGCTCAGTGGTTAAGAAGCTCACCTTGTTAGCTGGATGGCTGGCAAGTTGGCAGTTTGAGACCTGACAGAGTGAGCTCCCGTCTCTGTCCCAGCTCCTGCCAACCTAGCAGTTTGAAAGCAAGAAATTGCAAGTAGATAAATAGGGACCACTTTGGTGGGAAAAGGGGAGGTGAAAGGAGCCTCATCCGGGCTTCCCCTGAGCAGAGTTTCTCCAGCAAAAATCCTTTCAACCCAGAATAATTTCTGACACAAAAATTATTATTATTATTAATAGTATTTCCTCTTGCCAACATAAGGTTCTCCTCAGTGCATGTTGAGGGGCATCATGTGCATTGAATCATATGGGAGATAGTTTGTACTTCTCCGCATTCACTCAAGGTGTCATCTACAGGGAAACCCCACTTTCTCAGATTAGCCCTTGATCTTCCTACCCCTGTACACAGTCTGTCTAAAACTTTCCACAAAGGCCATGGTTGTTCTTGGCCAGGCGGTAGAGGATTGTGTGGTTCTACCCAGTTGTTTGGCAGCTTCTTGTTTGACTTCCATAGTTCTAAGGATTTGTTGTCATTCATGGTGAAGAACCTGGAAGACTCTTAGCATCTCTTTGTGAGTATGATTCTGCTTTTTAAGTAATCCTCATCAAGAGGACTTAAATTAAAAATAATCCGTGTTATAGCCAGCAGTTATCTCTGTTCTCTTTTGCTTGATAATGTTTTCTTAGATTCCTTATTTCCTTTGACACCCAAGAGCGAAAATTATTCAACTCAGAATGATGATTTTGTTTTGTTTCTGCCCGGCAGTAAGAATTGTGTTGCTCCTACTAATACCACTGTTAGTATCATTACTACTATATGTATCCAGCAGGGAACGTATTAAAAACTTGGAGAACTATTTTTATTCTGCCTTGAGCCCCTTTTGGGAGAAAATGTGGAATATAAATAAATCAAATTGACGACTAAATGAATCAGCTAGTCATCCTTGAATTCTTCTGCATTTCAAAGCTACATCTCCAGAAATACTTTTTTAAGTCCTCTCTGGGACCTTAATTAAAAATATTATTTAAAATTTATTTAATTTGGGTATTCTGCATAAAATGCTTGTGAAAACCCAGTAGCAGCTTTCAAAAAGTCACCTAAAGTGATGTTTAAATCCATTTGGAGGTTTTCCTTCCTACAGGATAACCTGAAGTATTTTGGAGGAAATCAAGTGTTTTTCTTAGGTTTTTACTGGATCACTGGATTTATTAGTTATGTATATTTCACTGCAATGTCCACATAACTTCCTGCACATACCAAAACTCTGTGGCTAGAAAAATGATCTAGCCTAGCCTAGTTGTGGCCAACCTTGGCACACCAGATGTTCTTGAACTTCAATTCCCAGAAGCCCTGATCAGCAGATGTACTGACTTGTGCGTCTGGGAATTGAAGTCCAAGAACACTTGGAGTGCCAAGGTTGACCATCACTGGCCTAGCCTATTCGCAACATACCTTCTTTTGGTCATTGTGGGGGGCACATGTCTTCTTATTAAAAAGACACATTGAGACATACAGCCACCTTCATCATTAACTGGTGCAGTCCAGAAAGAGTGATCTTCAAAATCCATTAACTGCCCAGAAGGAAATTTGACATTAGACCAATTAAATCAAGTTTCAATGAAAGCCATGAAACTTATCAAGGACAGGGTGGGCGGAAGTGGGGTTCCAGTGTATTTTTAATAAGTTTTTCTTATTAGAGCCCTTGTGGGAGAGTAGTTAAACTGCTGACATTGTGAATTCGATCCTGGAGGGAATCAAAGTTGACTCAGCCTTCCACCCTTACATGGTCAGTAAAATGAGTACCCAATGTGTTGGGGGCAAAATGCTAATTACCCTGTGAACCGCCAAAATGATGCACTAATTGTTATGGGAGGTATTGCTATTATCTGCAAAGACCCAGCTTTATCTGGCGGTCTTTTATTTCTTCTTGGAGATATGACACAGATGTGTCTAATCAAATTAATAAAAGGAGCTGAATTATCATATTGGGCAAAACCCTGATGAGTAACTATTTGGGGGCAACTCAACTTGATGCCCACAGTAGCTATGATAGCACCCAGGTAGAAATGCTATTCATGGAGTACCTCCAACAGAACATTGTACAACTGGTCATGCTGGGAATAGTGTCCACTATGAGGCAGAAGAAACCTGCCCCACCCTTGTGTCTTCCAGATGTGGTGGGAGACCATAGTTCATTCCCCTACACAATGGCTCAAGGTGATGGAAGTTGTATCTCACCACACGTAGAGGTCCTCAGATGAAAGAGGTGGCAGATGAAGAATCTTGGCGATCTAGTTGCAACTCTTACTCCATCCTTAAAGAGGATGGATTCTTCTTAATTCACAATAAATGCTGTTTTTTTTAATCTCTATAAACTTACATATGCCTTAGGAGGTGAGCAAGTAGGTTTACAATTAGCAGTCTTTCATGGATTATAATGGTACAACAGAGCAGGCTGGTGGCTGTTATGTTAATGGAGTGGCGGATCCATTCTGGATAGGTCTCTGAAATTTAAGGAAGCTATCCAAGATGCTGAACTTATTTTGTGGTTGAGTTCAGAACCCAAGATAACTCTTGTAAAGCTCAGGCTAAAATCTGGAGTGGATCCTCCCCCTCATCATCACTGGAGGTAACAGACTCTTTTGCTATTCAGGCTCTACCTGTGTACAGAGCCAGAAAGCACTTTCCAGATATAACACAACGACAGATTTCAAGACTGCTAAGCACAAAAGTAAATAAATCTCCAAGTGATGCATGTATCTGGCAATAAATTGTTTCTTACCTGTCACTGTAGGCAGCTGCGGTAGCTGTGGTAGGCTGGGCATATCGGTAGGCAGCATAACCACCCTGAAACACAAACATCTTCTACTCAGATTAGCATTGCATAACGGTGTTAAAAAAAATTAATTGGCAGCCATTAGATGGTTCATGATTTCCGTGTTCTGCAACAGAGCTTCACAAACATTGCCATTGTTAATGACAGCATCTAGATCTGACTCGTAAATTAGTTGAATAGTAGAGAGGTGTAAATAACTGCTTACAAGATGCCAGAGCAGGAAACTGTGGAAGATTAATTTACAGGGCAATCCAAAGCATGTTTCTTTAGAGGCAAGTCCAGAAGAACTCAACAGGGCTTACTCTGACATCTATGGGATCCAGACCATGCAGAAGTATGTAATTCACATCCCTAAGAGGTGCAAATGCTCCCCATTTTCAATGAGTTTTGAAATGGGCTAGATATGCTCAGGAAGGAAAGATATAAAGCAGGGGTACACCCCTGATATAGTTTGAGCACCCCTGATATAAAGGTTCAAGTGAAAACATTGCCCAGATTTGGGTGTGGAGAACCCACATGGTGTGGGTCATGAGGAAGCTATGGACCACATGAACAATATATTTTCTTTGTCTGAGATGCCGTTTCCTTTCTCCATCTTCTTAATCAAAGGAACCACCTCAAATGGATGGTATAGTATTAAAGCTTCCTGAAATGGCCAAAGTCTAGACTGGCCCAACATTTTCTTCTGCACTCTCCTAAGAGAAGTGATTCTTCTGGAGAGTCCATTCATGCGGATGTTTCTCATCTCCAAATGAACGTTTCTCAAAATTGAAGATTTTTGAAGGACAGTTCTTCAGCCAAAGGAAGTCACCAGATTCTCTACCAGTTGCCCAAATGGCTAGAGTTGAAACATCGTTGGGTCTCCAGACATTAAGCTGTAAGAACTTCAGCCTTGGACTTCCTGCTTCTTGGTCGCAAATGTTTCTTTTAGCTCCAGATTGTGCCTGCAGTATATCCTTACTTGTGCATGACTCTGGAATATTTCTCTTCTTTCCTTTCTATTATTACTGGACTATCCTCATTCTAGATTGCTTTTTGACCTTGGCTTTAGCTCTGGTAGGATTTGTAACAGACCCAGGAAGTAAACTCTCTGGATTCAACTAGAAGAGGTCTCCCATCATGATACTTTTAATTCCACCACCTTTCTCCTGAAGCTTTTGTGATTAGAACAGCATCTCCCAGACTTTGCAACACCACATCAATGTGTTTCAAATAACCATCAAAATTGAAACTGAAAATTGCAACATCATCCAGGTAAATTGAAGCACAAGGTAACCCCATCAAATGTGCTATTCTTATGAAAGCTCGGTTTGCTTTAGTAAACCAGAGATTGGGAGTTCCGTTCTTCACTGTGACTCTTGGGAGAATGTTGACGCTATACAAGCTTGACAGAAGAAAGGAATGATAATACACTTCTGGAGACTCAATACCTAGAGAATCCCGGACAAGGTTGGCATAAGACAAAAATGATTCAAGAGTGTGTAATTATCTTTTTTTCTATTTCCATGTATAGATTTCAATATTTGCAGCCCCCAGTGTGGTGTTATAGGAAATATATCTCATGGGCAAAGGAATCTATAAAACTGCATGGCCTGGGACTGAATCCTACCTTCACTGAATCCCAGTCTCTTCCCTGGATCAGTTTCAACGATGGCCATACATGCTCCCCCATGACCATTAGGGAAAGATTGCGTGGCTTCTCCCAGTTTTTATGCAAGATTTTCTTGAGTCTATGAGGTTATAGTAGATGGTGGACAGACCTTGAATCTGAAATGCAGCCTATGCAAACCCACTAAGAATAAAATCAAATCCATCTTTATGTGGAAAGAGTTCTCCACCTTCATCCTACGGCTTCTCACTGTTGGTTCCTTTGAACATTTCCAAAAATATTGCAATTTTCTTTTCAGGATTACTGGAGGCCTTTCCGTGACATTTCAAGATAGTGTAGGCCACTATCCAGAAATTGATGACTAAGGATGGATGCCTTCAGAATCCCTGGTCATTCCATTCCAGGCTCTTAATTTTAACCCAGACTTGAATAAGGCATTTGGACCCTATCCAGAAATTGATGACTAAGGATGGATGCCTTCAGAATCCCTGGTCATTCCATTCCAAGCTCTTAATTTTAACCCAGACTTGAATAACGCATTTGGACAAATTATGGAGGAGAACCTAAAATGAAGCATCTATCAGGGATTGGTCATAGCTAACACTGTAAATGTCTCCTGCTCACCCCAAATTTCCTATAATTTAGAGCAGAGACCACCTGCAAAATGGAGTTTTAAAACAAACCACAGTTCAATCTGTCTAGAGATATGCATGGCACTCTTGTAAATAAGCTTAAGAATCTAACGTTTGTGACTATTTTCTGGGTTGTGAAAGCTTCTTGAACAAAAAAGACCTTTCCCCCACAGTATCAGCATGTGACATCTATGCAGCAAGGGAAGCCATTCAGCTAAGCAAGCAAAAGAGTGTGCCTGTGCATTGAACACAAATCTTGGAAAGGAACTGTGTTCACTGGTGCATTGATGATCAAACTGTGAAAACAGCCGTACTTCCTGCTCAACAGTATTATATCAACCGTTTTCAAATGATCTGCTGCATACAAATTAAAATCCAAATCTGGTCTCCGTAGATACTTTGGGCACAGGGAATTACATCCCAGTTTGAGTTTGCCCACCCTTTCCTCCTTTTATCCATGCAAAGCTGCTGCCTTACCATAAAGGGAGGAAAGATCAACAGATTTTCCATGAAATTCCCTGAACTCATTGTTTTTCTTATTAAAGCAAACACAGAAATTTTGGGAAAGGTAAAAAAATTTTCCACCCGATGCTGTTATTCCTTAGTACAGTGATGGCAAACTTTGGCACTCCAGCTGATATTGGACTTCGTATCCCATGAATTTGTGTGGATTCACAGGGACTTGGGCTTCTGGGAACTGAAGTCTAAGAACAGCTGGAGTGCCAAGGTTCATCATCATAGCTTTCATACAATTCTGCTCTGCATTCCACTAGATTTCAATTAAAATAGGAATCCATTTCCTCTTTCTTTAAATCCTGAACTCAGATCTACTCAGCTTTAAATTTACCCTCTTGTGATAAGGAAACAAACATACATATTGATAAAACACTGGTAAAAATCAGTCTTTGATGTGGATGTTGTCAAGTTGCATTAAGTTTCCTTTGCTGTGTGTTTCAAATGTGCTTCTTCACAATAATCAGACAGACAGAAAATAAAGATTATTGATGATAAGTGTGTTATGAAACCAATCCACACACTACACATGTAGAGATGGGAGAGAAATATTCTTTGTTCAAATTTACTTCATCCTCATGTACAGAACCAATTGTTGTGGATATGTTGCATGTCATTAAGTCAATTCTGACCTGACTACTCTTTCCAGGATTTTCAGGTACACAGAATCTGAAAAGGCTGCAGGTCTGCAGCACTAATCCTTGAAGATGAAAACCTAGGCTAATTAGGACTTCCGATTATGAGGAACAAGTCTATGCATATGTGGTTGCTTAGGAATAAGACCCTGTGTAATGAATAGCAGTTGTGCATTTGCAATGGACCTGTCTAGAAGGCATGTTGGAAACTGATACATGACTAGAAGGTGTGAGTCATTCCCATTAACAGAGTTGATGAGACTTCAAGGAGCATCCCTCGTCCATAGCATCACACTGGGATTGTTTTACAGTGTTTCAATAATGTTTGCACATGCCTTGCATGCTATACCCACCATCTTCATCTACAGCACATTGATTGCACATTTATAGCTGTAACAAGTGGTTTCATTGCTGCAGTATGCTGACCTGATCAGGCCTGGCTACTATATGATGAGGGTTTCTGAAGGTTGGCAAGGCAGGTGGTTTTAAGAGTCCTGGATTGTGGTACTTTTTGGCTATTGTAATGTGTGGTGATAATTTTATTGGGAGTTTTATTGTGTGTAATTTTTAACTTTTTGTCATTATATGACTGGTTTTATGATGTTAGCTGCCCTGAGTAGGGATTTTTTTTCCCCTAGAGGGGCAGGATATAAGTGTAAACAGACAGACAGACAGACAGACAGACAGATAGATAGGTCTCAGTTGTTGCTGCAATGGTATGCTGCTGCTTGAACAGTTTTCTCACATGATTTTATTAAGTAACCTTCAGTCCACTCAAGGTATAGAACAGTTTGCCAGAGAGAGAACTGGCAATGAAAGCAGAAATTCTGAGGATAAATGAAGGAAGAAGGTGATACCTTCTTTGATCCTGAAATTTCTTGGGGAATTCTGGCCTGTCTTCTGTAGCTCTACATATAAGAGTAGCTTGTTTCACAGAACTTCCATGGTAGCATTCTTCTGGGCCTGCTGGATCTGTGAGTTACTAGCAGCCTCAAAAGGGGACTCAGCTGATAGGTCACTGCAACATGCAGATTTGAAATGGGCAGATGATTGTGTGGGGTTCTATAAAATGGCACCGAGAAAATTGCAACAGTGTAAGGTTGCACCAAATGTTATCCTAACAGCAAATGTTCAGGGGATTTATAAGCAGTTATGCCCATGTTTCATTTGGAAAGAACAATGTGAAAAAACACATTCAAGTATCCATGTCTGTTTCTAGATTTCATTGAAACCTTGCCTTTGGTTTTCTAATCTATAGGAGTAAATTGAATACTGAATATTAGGAAGTTCATGTATGCAGAACTGTCAAATTGAGAATTGGATATATTCAGACTATTCAAATATGGCATTCTTTGGTGAGTTCCAAATATTTCCAAGTCTAAACACACGTCCCTTTTTTTATAACAAAACAACAGCTTGCTGAGTTAAAACCATTGGCTTAAATTCTATGTTTTTACAGTAGGCATACTGAATCAGTGGGGAATTGACAAGTCAGGTCTTCAATGAAATTTCCAGAGTTGACACACCAAATCCTTACTGCCTACTTGAGTTCCCCCTTACTATATTAAAGTTGCAGTTAGAGGAGGCCCATTTGAATCAATGGAAGTTATGGAGGAGCAAATGTTTTCCTTCCCTTCTTGGCTCTCATATCACAAGGGCAGGCCAGCGGTAAGAAAAGCAGGTTTTGATATCTTTTCTTAGTTCACTGATGCTGCCATGTCTCTTTTTCCTCTTCTATATTTACTGAATCTCTTCTTTTGGGCTCTGTGTATTATGTGTAAATCCACATATGCCCATACTCTCTCTTCCTTCACATCCACCTGTCTCTATTTCCTGCTGTTCTTGTTTTGAGACATGCTTCTGTTGCCAGCGTCTTCTCGGTTCTACCTCTCAAAGAGCTTCATTTCTATACATTTAAAATGGCCAACTAAGTCAAATATGGGCAGTAATCAATCTTGGAACCAGTCGATACCTCAGGACTCGGTAGGTGACTAATAAATTCTGATTCACATATTTTTCTCCCCTCCACATGAGATTTTATTTCTCCTTAGCAAAGAATGGAAGGGGTAACATGAAATCAAATGGGGGAGAGAAAATTGAGCAGTATGCTCAGTGAAGCCTTTCTCCTCCTCCTCCTCCTCCCGACTCTAGGACTCGGTGCTCATCTCTGTTTATAACCAAAGAGCCAGCACTGTCTGCGTCTGCAGATGTTTCCGTGGACATGTGGCAGGCATGCCTAGACACCGGAGTGCATGGAACACTGTTTACCTTCCCACCGAGGTGGTCCCTATTTATCTACTTGAAATTTCTTGCTTCCCAACTGCTAGGTTGGCAGGAGCTGGGACAGAGAGAGGAGCTCAATCTGTCATTCAGTACCTGGGAATCAAACTCTGACCTTCCAGTCAGCGAGTTCAGCTTCTTAACCACTTGAGCCATTGCAGTCCCGTTCCCTTCTATCAGTAGTGTTGATTTTTTAAAAAAGAAAACAATCTTAATTCTTTTAGACAGACAATTTGATTCATTACTCCTTTTCCAGTTCTCATTCTGCCTGGAAGTTCAGATCCCCCCCCCTTCTCCTATCCACAAAATGTAAATGATTTCAGCCTAAATGTCTCAAAAGTATCAATGGTAATAAATAAAAATTATGAGTTTTTTTCCCTTTCCAAGTACCACTTAATGCATTTTTAATGTGTGTTCCCATTTAATGTAATCAATCACCTGCCATCTGAACATTGATGATGCAACCGTAACTCAATTAGCTTACAGAAATCCATATGTGCTGAGAGGAAAAAAAAGAGGTTTAATTACCTCTATTTTTAGGTTCAGATTTTAAAAAATTATATCCAAACACAAATGGGAGATTATAAAAGAGTCTGGTGATACTTATACTTACAAAGATTTAAGCCTACTGCACCATTTGCTAATTGCACGATTCTTTGAGAAAATTCTAAAGCAATTTGCAAAAAAAAGGCTAAGGCTCAAATTAGTGAAAATAATACTATCTCAAGTGGAACACGGTATCTGTTCATCTTAGCCTATGGTTTTCCTCATCTATATACCTTGCATTTCTTTTGTGATTGGTCAGGAATGGGTAAATATGGACTTAATTTGCAAGGAAATCCAATTCCAAAATGGATAGTTCCATCAGGCGTGCACCTCTGGTGAAGAGTTCTGGTGGTGCTGTATTTACACTGCTGAACTATGACCCAAAAGGTTATGAGTTCAATCATGACCAGGGTTAATGGTTCCATCCTTCCAAGGTCTGTAAAATGAGTATTCTGCATGCTGGGGGCAAAATACTAATTTATTTGTGAAACTCCCAGATTGTGGTCACTATGGAGTGGTAAATAAGTGTGATTGCTTTGCTTTAGTTGTTATTATTTAGCTTGAACCCAGTACAGAACCAATTTATAGATTGTGCAAGACTTTGGAGCCCAAAAAATTCTGGATTAGTAAAGGTAAAGGTCGCCCTTGCTTGAAAGCCAGTTGTGTCTGACTCTAGGGTTCAGTGCTCATCTCTGTTTATAGCCAAAGAGCCAGCACTGTGTGCATCTGCATGCCTACCATATATACTCGACTATAAGTTGTCCCGAATATAAGTTGAGGTGCCTAATTTGGACCTCTAAAACTAGGACAATAGATTGACCTATGTCTAAGTCAGGGGTGGAAAATGCAGCAGCAGCTGCTAGTGTGTTTCAATAATTAAAATACATGAAAATACGGTAAAGTTAATTAATTTAGACATTTGTGTGGTTAGGTTTTTGAGTTTTTAAAGTCGTGTTAGTGCTTTTTAAAAATCTATGTTTGAATGTGCACCACCTCATTTTGGGACCCTCGGGGTCATTGACCCGATTATTAGTCAAGCCCCCCTTTTGGACCTTATTTTGGGAGCTAAAAAACTAGACTTATACTCAAGTATATACAGTAGATATTGGAGTACATGGGACGCTTTTTACCTTCCCACAAAAGTGGTACCTATTTATCCTCTGGCAATTTCTTTCTTTCAAACTGCTAGGTTGGCAGGAGCTGAGACAGAGATGGGAGCTCACGCCATCGTGCAAACTGCTGACCTGCCGATCTCCCAGCCGTCAAATTCACCATCTTAGTCAATACTTCAACTGGATCACTAAATCCCTTCACTAGACAAAATTGGTGTAAAACCTGGGCTTCCAGCTGAAATTCCAAAACTTTGGACAGATGTCATGCTCTGTCTCATTCAGTCCAACCACCAGCAAGACAGAACGGAGTTTCAGGTTCTGGACCAGGCAGATTTGACAAAAACTGATCAAAGGTGCTTCGTTTTCACTAGAAATAGAAGCCAGGATTACGTTTCTCCTCTGATCCTTCTGTGGCACCTTGGGGATCTGTGCAGTAGACTTGGATCACAACCATGTGGAGCTGATACTAGCCTTTTATGCCAGCAAAACAGGAGATAAATACAGATATCACAGCAAAAAGTCGATTGCAGCCAACTGATAATCATGCTGAGTGATCAGAATCGAGGCAGTCCTCCATCAACATTTAATGAAGTCCTGGAAAATGCTTGGCTGAGCAGAAGACAATGTTCCCAGGCCTTGAAGTTACCCTACATCAAGGATGGACAACAGTAACTTTTTAGATTGTGCTTGACTGCAGTACCCAACAGCCTTCAGAATACCTTCTGGAAAGCTGCAATTGTTGAGCTGTGCCTTAAAATAAACTCTATTGACAACATATTCAAGTTTTCCTTGGCCTTGTTCATGTCCTAGGAAGAGCTACAGTGGTAGAAGAACTGTATCCTAAGAAAGCTTGACCAAGACAATCCTGTCTATCTTCCTCTACAAAGGAAGCCTTTCCAACATTCAGAGATCATTCCCATTGGGAAAAACCAGTATTTGTTTGGCCTCTTAAGCAGATGTAGGTTGGCCCTTGGTTAGCCCAAACAACAACCATCGAGCAACCTGAAGTTGCCTATGAGGATAGCTCTACACCCTGGAAGAATTGTCAAGGAGTTGTTGAGATTTGGTGCAAAGAGCTTATAGAAATCAACCATAGTCGGATGAAATAGACTTGATCCACAAAAGCAAATATTGAAATACAGCCATTAGTCTTTAAGGCAGGATTTGCCAACCTTTTCAAGCCAGGGGCTGGGTCACACTCTCTCAGTCAGCTTTGAGGGCCAGATGGCCATTTTGCTCTGCCGGCACAATGGGGGTGGCCATTTTGTCCCAATAGCTTCAAAAGGGTGCCATTTTGTTTCTCAAATGCTCTTGGAGGCATGGGGGGGGCACATGAAATGGTGCCGGGGGATGGATCCAGCCCATGGGTAGCAGTGGTTAAGCTGCAGTAATGCAGCTAAACTCAGTTCAAAATATGAGTTCGATCCTGGCAGGTATAAGGTTGATTCGTCCTTCTGAGATCAGTACGCAGCTTGTGGAGGCCAAAAATGCTCATGACCTTGTGCATTGCTCAGAGAGTGCTCTAAGAAGTTCCTTGGTTGATCCGTTTTTCACAAGTCAGGTTGATGTGATGGATAGAAGCATCAACTTCCACTGTTTCCGATCCCATGCCACTGTCATCCAGGACCTCGGGAACTTTGCCTTGAACTGGTCTTCCCACCTAGTTGCTGGCCTTCCCAGTGGTCACTTTATGTCAAGTGGTATCCATTCTATGATCACTTTCGTCCCTCTGCCGTCTTTGAAGCGGCCCACATACCCGGCCCACTGTTGCCTTGTAAACTTAATCAACATGGATGCTTGTTTTGAACCTGCTCTTATACACCAGGAGTCCTCAACCTTTTGAAGCCGGCGGCCGGGTCACACCCCCTCAGACAGCTTCGGGGGCCGGGCAGCCAAATGGTGCCGTGGCCACATCCACCCATGGGCCGCAGGTTGATATTCACTGTTTTACACAGTTCTTCATTTGATAGTTGATCAACCCATCATATGCGTAGCATCCTTCACTTGATTTTTCTTTGTGTTACATTGATTTTTTTTTTAAATGTCAGCTTTTGTAGTGCTCTAAGAACTACACAGCACTTTATAAGTGTCTTTGCTATTGCTATTTCCTTTCCTGGTGCGATGTTAAAGTAATTGGGGGAAACTTCACCTGCTTAATTTCTAGGTGTCTGGTTGATCTAAGAATAACAGCCTTGTGAAAAGTTTTTTAAGCACAGCCTCTCTGGGTACACATCCGTGTCTCTTCTTCCAGGCCCTTAGTGGATGCGATGAACACAGACAGCCGCCAAACACAAAGTACTTCTCACTTTATTTTAATGGGCAAAGCAAAAAATTGACAAAACAGAGTCAGAGCTTATGCAGCCAAACTCACAACATAAATAAGCCACAAAACGAAAACAAGCCAAAAATAATAATATATGTCTCTAGCAATGTACCATGAATGGCAGCATGCACATCAAGGAGTACTTACATAAATGTCTGCACCATAAAATCCATCCTGGTAAACAACACTGGAAGGATGCACACACAAAGAAAAACATTCGTATTAGTGCGTTGTCTACATGCAAATGCCACCAACCCCTGAATTCTTGAGGTTAGTCACGGAAAGAAATAAACAACAAAAATCAGGGCGGACCAAACCAAAGGAAATTAAACTCAACTACTTATATATATGCATGAATATATAAATAAATAAATATAACAACAGATATCTGCATAGGGTGGGGCATATTTTCACATCAATTATGGGTTGGGAGGCTCATGCGTTTCCCCTTTCTTTGACAAGGAAAGCTTTTGTCCTCACATTTACTTTCGTTTTTAACACCTGTCACATTACGCGGCATGCCTAGCTGGGGTGTTTACCTGTCTTCTTAGCCTCAACATCTGAATCCCACGTTGGCCAATGAGAGCCAACATTGATTGGTTCAAAGGTGCCAAGACAACCTTGCAAATTGTAGGCTGGGATGCTTCTGTTGCCTATAAATGTAACATTTCCCGTGTGTGTGTGTGTGTGTGTGTGTGTGTGTGTGTGTGTGTGTGTGTGTGTGTGTGCAAGATTGTGTATACCTTAACACTGAATATAATTCATAATAAAATTAATCTATCACTTGTACCGAGCAAGTTATACAAATGCACAAACGCCATCACATTATCCTTCAAGGGGTGCCTTTGAGCTTTTGGTGGTTAAAGTAATACTCTATTCCTGTGTTTCCCAATGTGGGGCCCATGCCCCACATGGGGGCTTCCATTCCCAGAAGCCTAAGTCAGTACATTGGCATATCAGTGCTTTGGGGAATTGACTTACGCTTCTGGAGATTGAAGTCCAGAAACCAGAGGTTGGAAAACACTGTCCCATTCCATAGTTATTTCCCCATGTCTTAGTGGATGCATAGCTTGGGAAAACACTGCTACGCATGCAAGCCTCACAACCCAGACCCCCATCCTTGCCATCCTTGAGGTCGCCCTTAACACACTGAGAACAAGATTCCCAAAGAAGATTTGATGTACATAAGACTTAACGATCATAGATTACACTAAGCTAACAGTGGGCTTAAGAACATCAGGAAAATAGAGAACACTGCATACCACTGACATCTCCTTTGCTCCATCTAGCCCAGTATTATGAACTCTGATGGTAGCAATGACCATCTAGAATTTCAAAGATCTTTGCCAGCCTGGTCTAGTAATACTGCTGTTTCCTGGTGGTCTCCTATCCAAACAGTAACTATAAGTGACCCTGCTTAGGGTCAAATATATTCAGTGAAGTCCTTCTTTAGATCTTCCTAACATTCAGTAGCCAACTGGGAGGTAAGATCAAAACATGCCCCCATTTTCAAGCTTTCATCAACACTTTTTGTTGTTCAGTCGCACAGTCGATTCCGACCCTTTGTGACCCTATGGACCGCTGTCCTCCAGGCACCTCTGTCCTCTACCATCCTCCTCAACCCGCCCATCAATACTAGTGATGTGCTAGAGCAGTGGTGGTGAACCTTGGCATTCCAGCTGTTCTTGGACTTCAATTCCCAGAAGCCCTAGACAGCACTCCTGCTGATCAGGGCTTCTGGAAATTGAAGTTCAAGAACACCTGGAGTGCAAAGGTTCACCATTACTGCACCAGAGTAGAGTTTCCTCAACCTTGGTGCTCCCAATATTCTTGGACTTCAATTCCCAGAAGCCCTGACCAACAGGTATGCTGACTTAGGTTTCTGGGAATTGAAGTCCAAGAACACCTGGAATGCCAAAGTTGATAAACCGTGCACTAGAGCTTTCAAGGTAAGTGAAGTATTTAAGGAGTAGTCTTTCCACTCCTACTCCCCAGCAGGTTTCTATGGAGGAACAGGGATTTGAAGCCAGAACTTCTGAATCTTAGTCTATCACTCTATCTCATTGGGTATCACATGCCCCTTATAAACATCTAAATATGGATCACCTAGAGCCATGATGGTGAACCTTGACACTCCAGGGGTTCTTGAACTTCAGTTCCCAGAAGGAGTGATCAAAAGGAGAGCTGACTTAGGTTTCTGGTAATTGAAGTCCAAAAACACCTAGAGTGCCAAGGTTTGCCACCACTGACCTAGAGAAAGAGTCTAAACTAGAAGGCTTTGAAGTCTAGCTAGATCTACCTGTACCCAGGCTTCCTGTTCCCACCACAATGCTAACTGGGAGCTAGGCCTTGCTAAGCCCCAAAGTTGGGTGCCACATGCATTGCGTGAAATATTGCCCTTTTGATGTATTAACTCATGCACAAACTTATTGTCCCTCTTGTTCTCACTGCCATCCCATACAAATGCTTCCCTAAACTAGAGCGATAAGCACCTTGTGCTTTAGTCTTCATCTTTGTTTTTAACTGTGACAGGGAGGGGGGGGGACATATGATAGTCTGAAAACAACATATTGTATATTGTGTAATCATACTTTTTCATTGTTTCCAGCATTCAATCAAATATTGCCTTCTTGCTATAATAACTGTGCATCTGTTCTCTGTTCATCAAAATGGGTTCTGTCATATCTCAAGCTAACATTCTAGATTTTCTTTTTAAAGAAAAGTTTTAAGAGCTAGCACTTGGGATGGCATCATTCTCTAAATAACATCACTCATCTCAGGTTCTTTGGAAGACTAACTGAATATGTACAAATAATGACTGGTAAACTAGAGGGGATCATAATAATTTTCTTTTACCTGTTGAGTGACTGTTTGATGCCCTGTCTCTCTCTTGATATTCCCATGTGGTTGGATCAGGGTTCCTCAAACTTGGCTCTCAAGATGTTCTTGAACTTCAATTCCCAGAAGCTCTGATCAGCAGGTGTGCTTGACCTGGGCTTCTGGTAATTGAAGTCCAAGAACACCTGGAGAAGAACCTTGGGCTAGATCAGTGATGGCCAACCTTTGCACTCCAGCTGTTCTTGAACTTCAATTCCCAAGAGCCCTGATCAGCAGGTGTGCTTGACTTGGGCTTCTGGTAACTGAAGTCCAAGAACACCTGGAGAAGAACCTTGGGCTAGATCAGTAATGGCCAAACCTTTGTACTCCAGCTGTTCTTGAACTTCAATTCCCAAGAGCCCTGATCAGCAGGTGTGCTTGACTTGGGCTTCTGGTAACTGAAGTCCAAGAACACCTGGAGAAGAACCTTGGGCTAGATCAGTAATGGCCAACCTTTGCACTCTAGCTGTTCTTGAACTTCAATTACCAAGAGCCCTGATCAGCAGGTGTGATGACTTGGGCTTCTGGGAATTGAAGTCCAAGAACATCAAAAGTGCCAAGGTTGGCCATCACGGGGCTAGATGAAGCATGATTGATTTGCCTAACAAAATAGCTATAGAAAAAGGGGGAAATTTGTCCTCAAACTTATATGTTCACTTTATAGGACAGGGGTTCTCAACCTTTTAAAGCCAGGGGCCAGGTTACACTCTCTCAATCAGCTTCAAGGGTCAGACGGCCATTTTGCCTTGCCTCCATGATGGAGGAGATCGTTTGTCCCAATAACTTCAAAGGGGTGGCCATTTTGTTTCTTGAATGCCCTTGGAGAGGTGTGTGTGGGGGTGTCACATGAAATGGTGTCACGGGCCAGATCTACCCCATGGGCCGTACATTGGGAACCCCTGTTATAGGGTTCCCCCCCATGTTTTCAGTCAGTAACTTGCTTTTAATCGCTTGGTTTTGAACACTGAGAGATGAACAAGGATTGGTTTACCCTCCCTTGCTTGTGAACTTCCATAGTCAAATGGGAATTTGAACTCAAGTTCCCTAAGTCCCAGTCTACCCATGCAGTAGACTGACTCCTAGGCAGCTTTTAGAGTTGAGAATGGCAACAATATTGTCGATTCATGGAAAAGCTGTCTAGGATAAATTTCACCTGATGGTAACAGGCCCCCAAAAGGCAGGAAAATGTGTACAAGCTTTTGAAATCTCAAGAGCCACTGAAAAGCTCAAAAAGATTTCTGAATATCACAAAAGCCTACATGCATACGAAGATCCAGATAGGGGGGAAGGAAGGAAGGAAGGAAAAGAGAGAGATGATGCATGAGTGGATGACAGACAGACAGAAAGGAAGGAAGGAAGGAAGGAAGGAAAAGAGAGAGACAGATGATGCATGAGTGGATGGATGGATGGATGGATGGTTGCTAGGTAGGTAGGTAGGTAGGTAGGTAGGTAGGTAGGTAGGTAGGTAGGTAGGTAGGTAGATAGATAGATAGATAGATAGATAGATAGATAGATAGATAGATAGATAGATAGATAGGTAGGTAGGTAGGTAGGTAGGTAGGTAGGCAGACAGACAGACAGACAGATGGGAAGGAAAGAAAGAAAGAAAGAAAGAAAAGAGAAATGATGGATATGTCGATGACAGACAGACCATATGGTGAGACCGACATCATCTTTTAATGATAATCATAATAGTTTATAATAAATAAAAGCTTGTTATGAGTCCAACATTGTCTAGGTGGATTTTCTTTCTTTTTTTAAATAAAAGATTCATAGTGCTATTCGTCTCTCCACAATAATCAAAAACAAATTTCTGCCTCTCTGAGGTTTTTCCTCTCTCTCTCTCTCTCTCTCTGCCTCTTCCTTTCCAGCATTCCTTCTCAAGGGGAATTTACATAACAACATGGGACATACAAAATGCTTTAAAGCTACCAACCATGGCCGTGCAAATTACTACCATTTGTCAACCCCACACGCAAGGTGCTCTACAACTTCAGGCCAGGGCGATTGGCTGCATGCTGTGCGGGGGTCCGCATGGCGAGACAGGTTCATCATGCATGGCGCTCACAAATGCTCAATGGCTTTCCGTGGGAGTGGAGGAGGGAGGGGGGCGAGGAGATGGGAGAGCATGGCACCAGACACGCCGAGGAGAAGGGTCTTACCCGCCGTAGGCTGGGATGGGGGGTGGGGGAGCCGCCGCTCGGAACGTGTTGTAGACCGTGCGGCCTCTACCTCTGAGATGAGCCCCTCTGTAGGCGGCAGCGGCGGTTGCGGCGGGATAGGGGAAACCCGGCACTGAAAAGAGACAAATGGGAAAGGGACATTGTGAACCACCAGAGAGAAACTCCTTCCATTTGTTCTCCAATGACAAACATTTCGTGACAAACGTTTCATTGACAAACATTTCATTTGTTCTCCAGTGACGAACATCCAACTCTTAGAAAAGGAAGTCTAGATGTTGGTGAGCCAGGAGGTGCTCACGATTCCGGTTTTGGTGGGATAAAGTGAAATGGTTGCCCTTGCTCAAAATCCGGTCATGTCCAACTGTAGGGTTTGGTACTAATCTCCTTTGAGAGCAGGTGTTCCCGACCTAAGGACCATGGGCCGGATTTGGCCCATTGCATTATTTCATGTGTCCCCCACTCTCCAAGGGCATTTAAGAAAGAACATGGCCACCCCCGTTGAAGTTCTTGGGACAAAATGGCCGCCCCCATCATGCAGGCAGGGCAAAATGGCCATCCGGCCCTCGAAGCTGACTGAGAGAACATAACCTGGCACCCGGCTTGAAAAGTTTGTCTGCATCTGCAAACTTTTCAATTGACATGTGGCAGGCATGACTAGACATGGGAGTGCACAGAACAATGTTACCTTTCTCACCAAAGTAGTCCCTATTTCTCTACTTGCTGGGACAGAAGACAGGGGCTCACTCCATCATGCATCGCTCACAACTCAAACGGTTGACCTTCAAGTTCCAGTTATCAAGTTCGGCATCTTAACCCGTACACCACTACAGAGGTGGGATGAGGTAAATGTAAAGGTCGCCCTCGCTCGAAAACCAGTCTTATCTGACTCTAGGGTTCAGTGCTCATCTCTGTTTATAGCCAAAGAGCCAGCCCTCTCTGAGTCTGCAGATGTTTCTGTGGAGATTTGGCAGGCATGCCTCAACACCAGAGCGCACAGAATGCTGTTACCTTTCCGCCAAAGCGGTACCTATTTATCTAATTGCAGTTTCTTGCTTTCTAACTGCTAGGTTGGCAGGATCTGGGACAGAACTTGGAGCTCACTCTGTTGTGCAGTACTTGGGAATCGAACTCTGACCTTTCAGTCATCAAATTCAGCATCTTAACCATTTTTGTTCTTGTTGATATTTATAATTTATTAAATGTGTTTAATTTTTATTGTAAATATGCTTTTTCAATATGTTGTATGCCACCCAGAGAGGGAAAATATCCCAGATGGGGGCCAGGGAGGGAAAATATAAATGTAATAAACATACACACATACATACATACATACATACATACATACAGACAGATAGACAGACAGACAGACAGACAGATAGATAGGTAGATAGATAGATAGATAGATAGATAGATAGATAGATAGATAGATAGATAGATAGATAGATAGATAGATAGATAGATAAAGTTAACAGGCAAAGTAGGAAGGAAAAGTTTCCAAGATTGCTCGGAAAAGCTCTCTTGGATTACAGTTCTTGGCTTACAGCTCCCTAAATCCCCTCGCCGCAGCCAAAAGTATTTTGAAACCGTGAACTATCGAGCTCAAATAATATAAACACCAAAACACACATCTGAGATATCAGCCGGGGGGAAATTCTAGTGTGTAATTCTCATCTCAGTCTAGTTGGCCTCAGGCAGACCAATATCCACTCAGTTGCCTCTCTCTTCCCATCACACTAATGACCTCCATTACAGAGTTGTTGAAAAGATTGCGGATCTAATGCGATGAGAACACGAGCTAGGAGGCCTAGGAGACATCAACCTTGTTAAGGCCGAGCAGCTCTGTGGATCAGATAGCGACGCGGATGGGAGAGTGTATGGACATGTCACATCAGAGAAGATGTACAGAGTGCCAATGGAACACAATGAGCAATGATCCAATGCTATGCAAAGAGCACTGAAGGTCTTGCAGTGTTTTATAAATGTTAGGTGAAAACATCGTATCATCTTCGTCTAAACACAGCTGAAGAATGTAAACCCCATACTCAGAGGAAACTGGCCATACTGAGGTCTCACAGGTCCAAATCCTATTTATGTTGGCTTAACACAAATGGTAGATGCCACAGTGGCTTAGTTGTTAAGATGTTCAGCTTGTAGAATGGAAGGTTGGCAGATCAGCAGTTCAAGACTTGAGTGCTGCTTGACCGAGTGAGTACCAGTCGTCTGTCCCAACTCCTGCCAACCTAGCAGTTCAAAAGCAAGAAATTGCAAGTAGATAAACAGGTGCCACTCCGGTGGGAAGGGTTACAGCATTCTGTCATGTCTGACACACAGCCCCGGAAACATCTGCAGAGCCAGACATCACTGGCCTTTTGGTTGTAAACAGAGAGGATCACTGAACCCTGGAGTAGGACATAATTGGCCTTCAAGCAAGAGAGACACAACTTTTAACAACAAGCTACTACAACGTATAAAGTCAACAGAAGTAACTATTTGTAACACACCAAGTCATGGGACTTGGCAGGCAACAGATAATGTCCACACCAATGATTCCCAATCTTTGGTTATTGGATTTCAATTCCCAGAAGCCTAAGTCAATTCCCCAAAGCACTGATCAGCTAATGTACTGACTTAGGCTTTTGGGAGTTGAAGTCCAAGAACCAAAGGTTGGATAACACTCTAGGCTACACTGATTTTGTGACTTGTGGTTAGTAGCCAATAGGGACCACTTGGGTGGGAAAAGATCTTGGGGACATGAAAGGAGCCTCATTCGGGCGTCCCCTGAGCGGAGTTTCTCCAGCAAAAAATTCCTTTCAACCCACTTGAAGTGGACTTCAATTCCCAGTGGACTTCAATTCCCAGAAGCCCCGATCAGCAGGTGTGCTGACTTGGACTCCTGTGAATTGCAGTCCAGGAGTGCCAAGGTTGGCCATCACTGAACTAGGCCCTCTTCCTGCTGTTCTTCAGAGCTACAGTCTTGCCCATTTAATGTCACTTTTGTTTTAAAAAAAGCTAAAGGCATAACTGCAAAGGAAATTGAATTTAGTTATTAAATCATAATGATTTATCTCATGCCTTTTTGAGATAATTGTAATATAATTAACCTTAAAATTAATTCTAGCCATGCATCTGAGCGATGAACCAATGGGAGAAAATAATAGAAATGGGTTTTGTACATAGAATGCTGATGTTTTGTCTTGTCTGATAAACACATGAACCTATAGATGTTTATGTAAATGAGTGTGTACGGGCAGGGTTTGGTAAATGAAATGCCTGCGCTTTCTGGCATAGAAGACAGATACAAAAGCAGACAGCATGCTCACACCCAAATTGCAAATTCTAGTTTATTCTATTTCGTTTTGACTCATGTAGATGTGTTTATTGTGGCACATTTTGACTCTATCTCGTGCACTTACACCCTTTTTATTGTGCTGGTCATTGACCATAATAAAGTGATTTGAAGATTTTCAATCAAACACTAGTCTATCCAAAGTGAAATTAATATACCGGTATATACTCAACTATAAGTCGTCCCAAATGTAAGTCGAGGTACCTAATTTGGACTTGTAAAACTAGAAGAATAGATTGACCCGAGTATAAATCGGGGGTGGAAAATGCAGCAGCTGCTAATGAGTTTCAATAATTAAAATACATGAAAATATGGTAAAATTAATTAATTTAGACATTTGAGTGGGTGTGTTTTTGAGTGCTTACATTGACCCGAATATAAGTCGAGTCCCATTTTTTGACCTAATTTGGAGGGGCTAAAGCCCCCGACTTATACTCGAGTATATATGGTAATAATTTCGTGTTAGAAATTATTCTGGGTTGAAAGGATTTTTTGCTGGAGAAACTCCACTCAACTAATGCCCAAATGAGGTTCCTTTCATGTCCCCAAGAGATGGGACAGAGACAGGCGCTCAATCCATCATGCAGTACCCGGGTCTCAATTATCCAAAGTGACATTAATAAATATATTTCTCCTCTCAAGCCTTTTTCATGCTAATGAGATAAGTTTTGGCTGTAAACTGATATGAGCACGATCCCCTAAAGTTGAACACAACTGACTTTCAACCTTTACCTAGGAATAACTAAATATATAGTAATTAAATATAAGTAAATATATAGGTAAAATATTTCAGTGTCTGTTTTCTTCCCTTGTTTTGTAAAAGTATGCATTTTTAATTTTTTTTTAAAAAAGCATCCTTTTCCCAGAGCAGCAGAAGATGGAAGCCAAAATGTTTTGCTTAAATAATTCTGTTTGTTAGTCACTCGTACAAGCATGCATATATATATATTAGTGATTAACTGTCTCCGTCAAGCGGACGCAGAAAAACATTAATTAAGATGCTGTTTAGATCTTATTATCTGTTCCGCGATGTAGAACTATATAACAAAAGCCTTTTAAAATTGTCAATCCAGTGTAGTTCCCTGGGAGCAATTGAACACTTTTTGTGGTATTATGAAAGGCTTCGCATGACCCCTCTTCTTCTGATCTATGATAGCGCCTAGCTTTTAAAGAAAAATGTGATTTAAACATTAAACATGCTTCTGGCTTACAAGCTTCATTGGGGGCCTGACGTAGGTTGTTCCAAGAGTTAAAATTGATCTAAGTTTCTGCATTGTGGCTTTGGCATGTAAAGCAATGCGCAGGGGTGAAGGACTTACAATTTGCTTTCTAAATAGTGCTCATGCGCCAATCTCCCCCCTAAAACATACAAGATCAACTTGATGGCCCTCATCCTTTGGGGATGCTCCATATTTCAGAGTACTTTCAGAATCACATTTTTTGACAGCCCCTTGTGCATACTGTAGACTTGGGATGGGACATGTTTAGATTTTCTCAGGCTCTCCTGCAAAGCTTCTTCAATTAACTCATTAGCAAATGTGTAATGTCAGAATGTTTATTTTGCAACAACTTAACAGAACCTAACTCCACGATAACATTATATATCACAAATATCTATCTGTCTCTGTCTGTCTGTCTGTCTGTCTGTCTGTCTATCTATCTATCTATCTATCTATCTATCTATCTATCTACAGTAAAACATCGGATAACGCTAAAACTTGGTTCCACAAGTTCTGGTGTTATCAGATTTTCAGTGTTATCCGATCCATGTTAAAATCCTATGAGATGGATCAGATAACGTTAATGCTCCATAGAGATACATTGTAACCGCACAGGCTTTAGCGGTTGTTATCCGATCCATCCCATACAGGACCTTAACGTTATTCGATCCAATTCTCCTCCCCAGATTACTTAACGTTATGTGATTTTAGCGTTATCCAATCCAATCGTTTTACTGTATCTATCTATCTATTGTCTGCTACTTGGTCTAATCCAGGGATTCTATATTTGTCCTATATTAAATCAAGTGTGCTGAATTGAAATCTGAAGTCCAATTCTGCGTAGGATGTCAGGATCTTAAATTAGCAAATTCCACCCTCTTGGTTAGTGTTCATCACAACGGGGTATATTTGCCACAAATGTAGCAAAAATTGTCTGGTTTATTAACACAGCTGCCCCTACTCATTTTTAGCTGAAAACAGACTCACTCTGCCCTAGCTGTACTAGCCAAAAAAATGATTGCTCACTAGAGACAAGCGCTTGGTCCATCTCGCCTTATATACCTATTTCTGACATCAACTCATTGACTTGCCCAGACATGCCCGGCCGCTGCTGGAACATGCATGCCACCAGGGGACGTGATTCAGCTGAGGTGGCAGCAGGCCTAGCGGTAGCTGCAACTGTTACAATGTTCCCATGTAAAAATACATTACCCAATTCCCAACCATTGGAAGAGCTATAGCGCGCCGTAAAATCTGTACGTGATAGGCAAACTCTGAGTTCAGATTTGGAATCAGCACACTCGATATCATGTAAATCACATGTGTTATTCCCAGTAGCAAAATCGTTGTGCAGTGTAATCAAGATGACTCCTATCAGGGATCTTCTGCCATTACTGTTGCAATTAGCCACACTGATTGTATCAGTGAGTAATTAGCTCACCTGATTTGCAAACCCATCTGTTCAAACAACCAGCCACTGTCGGCCTCTGTCCCTGATATGTATAAATGGACACCATGAAAACTCACTCTTATGTCTGACGAAGTGGACTTCATCCATGAAAGCTAACATTAAAGTACAGGAGTTAGTCTTTAAGGTGCCACAACTAACATGGCTACCACTTCAAAAATTCCACTCTGGAAGTATTACTTGAGAGACTGATACCTTAACAGATCCTAACGGTGGCTCACCTGAGAGCAAAGGCTCATCTGAAAGGATTTGGGGCTTAGCTAGGCCTAGCTCTGCCTAAGCTTCCTATTCCCGCTAAGGTACCAGCTGCGACCTTTCTTTCCGAACAGGAAGCTTAAATGGAGCTAGGCTTGGCTCAGCCTCAAAGCCTTCCAAATGAGCTCTTTCTGCCCCATGAGCCACTGTTAGGTGTCTGTTGGTCAAGTACAACTCCCGCATGGAAAATTATAGGATTTGTTCCCCCGCAATATATATATATATATATATCCAAAAATCCTATTCCTTCTAGTGACCGATTCTGAAAAAAAGGGGCAGCAATGAATGCTCTGATTATTCACTGTGGAAAAGTGTTGGTTGTAACCAGGATCACAAGGAACCTTTGTTATTTTGCCAATGATATGGAGAACATGGGTCAAAGTGATATTTCGGCTTTTAGCCCCCCAAATGAGGTCAAAAAATGGGACTCGACTTATAGTCAGGTCAACATAAACACTCAAAAACATATCCACCCAATTGTGTAATTTTATTAATTTTACCGTATTTTCGTGCACACTAGTACCTCGGATAACGTTATGACTTGGTTCCACAAGTCATAACGTTATCCGGTTTTTAACGTTGTGCGATGCATTTATCACACAATGTTAAAAACATCCCTGTTCCCTTTCCAAAAAGGAAAGGGAACAGTGGGCCGATCTGGTTTGCTTAACAAGCCGGGGTGGTGGTGGTGGTGGTCTGAAAAGAAGGGACCCAAGCCTCTCTTGGGTCCCTTCTTTTTAGAAACCTCCATCTGGCTTGCTAAAGAGCTTAGCGATCCAGGCTGAGGAGGCTTTCTAACAGAGGTATCTCGGCTTATATTCGGGACGACTTATAGTCGAGTGTGTACAGTATTCCTGTTATAAATGAGTAGGTTATGATGTGTTCTTTTCTGTGTGAAGGAAGATCGCTAGAAATTTCCTAGCCTTAATACACTTTCTGAAATAGCTAACGTGGTATTTGGTGATTAAATTCCAGATTGGGTGCTAAATTCCCCAATTTTTCTGCAAAATTTCTTTCTTATCTCTCCTTCCTTTCTTCCTTCATTCGTCGATGTATTTCCTTCTTTCCCTCCCCCTCCCTCTATTCCTTCCTTCCTTCCTTCCAACTATTCAGCTTCCTTATTTACTCCAAGCAACAGTGTTGGTTGCTCTCTTCTGGAAAACCTAGTTTGCATCTTTCTTGATCATCAGCTAGCTTTTCTGTCCTTGGTTTCTTTCTCATATAACTGAGAAAGAAAAAAGAGATATGAGTCTTTCACTAATAATAATAATAATTTAATGTCAGAAATTATTCTGGGTTGAAAGGAATTTTTGTGGAAGAGACTGCACTCAGGGAAAGCCCAAATGAGGCTCCTTTCATGTCCCCAAGAGCTGCGACAGAGATGGGCACTCAATCGGTCATGCTGTATCTGGATCTCGAACTTCCAGATAACTAGATTGATAATTAAATTCCACTTTTGATGCTAAATTCCCCTATTATTATTATTATTATTATTATTATTATTATTATTATTATTATTATTATTATTATTATTATTATTATTATTATTATTATTATTATTATTATTATTATTATTATTATTATTATTATTATTATTATTTGCAAGCTTCTTAACCACTGAGTCCATTTAGAAGCATGGATGGCTTCATAATTCCTTACCAAAGTTTCTTGCTCTTCCACTCTCCAGCCAATAAGAATTAGGAACGAAGTATTTCCTCCCTCTCTAATATTCTAATCATAATTAATTGTCCACACAATCACAAGAACGTTATTGCTTCCATCCATTGTAAAGTGAAGATCATGTAAGTGTGAAGAACCTGTCAGTGTTCCCTCCTCAACATGAACAAATTAAACCAAAGGCAGGAACAAAGCCACTATCTTGGCCAGATCCTTTATATCTCTGAGATGGGAGGACATTTCCATCCGCCTCGTAGAAATTCTTTGTCCTCAGTTTTGAGCCGCACTGTATTCATCCCTGACTTTGTTAATTTAGAATTACAGAAGCAATTGTTAATTTGCCGTTCGGCTAAATGCAACGTCGATATTAAACTGTGTTGTTGTAACTTAGACAAACCGTTTCTTATAGGCCATCCTCATTTGAAATTCATCGGAAGCCCTCCCCGCCCGCCCACCCACCACACAAAATCTCTAATTAATGTACAAGTTTAATCACCCTTCCCCACATGGAAGGGTAATTTTTCACTGTTCATTTGCTCGGGTGTAATCTCCGAACTGACATAACAGGAAAAGCAATAGGCTATAAATCTGTTTCCATTTGTTTCTTTAATATTCATACTGCATTGAACTACAGCTGCTTGTGGCTGCAGTCTATTACGACATGCAAAAGTGTCGATAAAATATTATGAAAGACAAGATGTATTTTTCTGTGTAGCCGTCTGCGCCATTTATTTTTTCAAAGAGACGATAAATTGTCCTTTTGCTCGCTGCGGACTGGGTGATGATTGGTGATTAATTACCTCGCCCCAAATTGACAAGGCACGGGGAAATTGACACAGCTCTGATTAATTAACTTTTTCTCTCTCTCAAAGCGGAGATAGTTACCGAGGAAAAATGCACAAAACTAATTGAATAGCCGCATGAATTATAGAAAGGCAACACTGCAAGTCAACGGCGTTATAAGGCCCGGTGTTTAGGGGTCTGGACGTCTTTCTTGTGTAAAGATTCACTCTTGGCTAGAAATGGAGGCCAAAGAATTTGGGAGTCCTTCCAGTTTCAGGTCCGATATATACAGTGTAACTCATACAACGATTTTAATCCGTTCCACGGGGCTCGTGGTTGTATGAAACAATTGCTATACGATGCATGCATCATAATGCGATTTTCCTTATAGGATGATTCACACAACATTTTTTTCCACTAAGTGGTTTTTGGCCATTGAAAAATTGTTGTACAGTAATACCTCCAATAACGTTTACCTTGGATAACGCTATAATCACATAACGTTAAGTAACCTGGGGAGGAGAATTGGATCGAAAAACGTTAAGGTCTTCCTATGGGATGGATCGGATAACAACCGCTAAAGCCTGTGCGGTTACAGTGTATCTCTATGGAGCTTTAACGTTATCCCATCCATCCCATAGGATTTTAACATGGATCGGATAACACTAAAAATCGGATAACACCAAGACTTGTGGAACCAAGTCTTAGCGTTATCCGAGGTATTACTGTATAATTTTTTTCCATAGGGAAAATTGTTATGTGGGTCACAATTTCCCCCCAAAACCTAATTGTTATGCGATTTCGTTGCTATACGGGGCGATTGTTGTATGAGGTTCCACTGTACTCGTATTTCCATTTTGGGACATAGAGAAAAGGGAGTCCATCTCATTCCCACAAATAACACTGCACAAAAACCATTTTGCTACTGGGAATAACACACGTGATTTACATGATATTCAGTGTGCTGATTCCATATCTGAACTCAGAATTTACCTATCACGTTCTGATTTTAAGGCGTACTATAGCTCTTCAAATGGTCGGGAATTGGGTAATGTATTTTTACATGGGAACATTATAACAGTTGCAGCTACCATTAGGCCTGCTGCCAACTCAGCTGAATCACGTCCCCTGGTGGCATGCATGTTCCAGCAGCCGCAGGGCATGTCTGGGCAAGTCAGTGAGCTGACATCAGAAATAGGTATATAAGGCAAGATGGACAAGGGCTTGTCTCCAGTACAAACCCATCTTATTGGATAGTACAGCTATGCCATAATGAATCTGTTTTGAGCTAAAGATGAATATGCGCAGCTGTGTTAATAAACTGGACAATTTTTGCTACATTTGTGGCAAATATGCCCCGCCGTGATCAATGCAAGAACCTAACCAAGAGGGTGAGATTTGCTAACTTAAGATCCTGCTGTCCTAGGCAGAATCGGACTTCAGATTTGGATTCAGCGCACTTGATTTAGTATAGGGCACATGGATTAGACCAAGAAGCAGACAATAGTAATTTTTGTGTGACGCAGTGTAATATAACAAATAAGGTGAATGGGGAGATTTGGTGAGTGAGTTCCTATTGGTTTCCATGTTCCCAATCTGATTCCATGTAATTTTGAAAGGGATTTTAGAGAACACAAAGGGAAAACAAATTGACATGTTTTGTGGGTACGTTTTTCCAACAGCCTTCTGCCTGAGGCACATTTTTAAACAAATCCACATATTGCTTCTGCACATGTCCTGCTGAACCTCTGGCTTCTTATGATTTAGCTGTGCATTGGTGCGTGCTGCTTTATCACTTTCACTTGCAACGGGATTAGCTAAACAAACCTTAGAGCTTCCTTCCATGGCTGGGATATTGGGATGGCTTTGCCGTTTCGTTTTGGAAAGAAGTCAAGGGGGAAAAAATAACCTGGATTGTTTCCCCCTAAGCAGAGTGGGCTAGAATTCATGTGTTTAGTAAGATATAAAGTTTTACGGGGATCTTTCACTAGTACATGCTTTCCTACAATGTCCCTGGCGTCAGAAAGCTCAGACAACTGAAAATATTTTGGTATGACTGTGCTTTGTGTACTGATCTGGGAACTGGGAGAAACAGTCAGTTAAGCGCAGCAGTGGCTCAAGTGGTTTAGACGTTGACTGGGAGGCAGAAGGTCAGCAGTTCGATTCCCGAGTACTGCGCTACGGAGTGCGCTCCCCTCCCTGTGCTAGCACCTGCCAACCTAGCAGTTCGAAAACAAGAAATTGCAAGTAGACAAATGGGGACCACTTTGGTGGGAAGGTAAACAGCATTTCATGCACTAGGCATGCCTGCCACATGTCCACAGAAACATCTGCAGACAAAGATGGTGCTGGCTCTTTGGCTATAAACAGAGATGAGCACTGAACCCTAGAGTTGGATATGACTGGCTAAGAGAAGAACGACAATAAATCCAACTGCCTCAAGAGATGATGAGCGCTCAATAGCCTCAATGATTCTATGATTCTAAATGGAAACTGAACCATTCTACTTAGGTCAACGAATATGGCAATTCAGCCCACAATCTACATTGGACTGTGACATGTGGATCAAATGTGGTATTGTAGACTGCGGTACGCACTGAAAGACTTCATTAGCTTGCAATAGCAGAATCTACCTTGATGCTGTAAATTTCAACTAGTTCTTTAAAAATCGTTGGCATGATCAAATTGTTGGCATAGCTACTAAAGGTCACCCTTGCTCAAAAGCCAGTTGTATCTGACTCTAGGTTTCAGTGCTCATCTCTGTTTATAGCCAAAGAGCCAGTGCCGTCTGCGTTTGCAGATGTTTCCATGGACATGTGGTGGGCATGTACAGAATACTGTTTACCTTCCCACCAAAGGGGTCCCTATTTATCAACTTGCTTTCAAACTGCTAGGTTGGCAGGAGTTGGGACAGAGACGGGAGCTCACTCCATCCAGCAGAACCCAGGAACCGAACTCTGAACTTAGAGTCGTCGAGTTCAGTATCTTAACCACTTGAGCCACTTGAGTCCCACTGGACCTATGCTAAACCTTCAAGCTTTCCAAGTACACCTGTTCTCCAGGTGAGCCCCATTTAGATGTCAGTAGGTGTGAGTCTGTCAGGTAAACCTCCCGGAATGGAAAATTAGGGGATCTTTAGTCCAACCCCCAGAACACATACTTCCAAATTTACCTTGGGTTTTCATTTTGGAAGCACCTTTGCAGTTAAGGATATACGAAGCATGTCCAAGAAACCTTAACACTTTTGTCCAAATTTCTATTCAAGCTAACTCAGAACTGCTTTGGAAAGAAAACCAAAATATGAGACAGGATTAAGTAACAGAACATCAATGCATGGGTTTTAATTGTGGCAATAGAAGGGAGAATTCTTTAGATTAAAATTTGCGTTTGTATCTACTTTTATTTTGGTTTACACCCTTGAAGATTGTCTCTGAAGTCTTTCAAGAGCAGTGTTGGCCAACCTTGGCACTCCAGATGTTCTTGAACTTCAATTCCCAGAAGTCCTGATCGGCAGGAGTGTTGACTTGGGCTTCTGGGAACTGAAGTCCAAGAACACTTGGAGTGCCAAGATTGGCCATCACTGTCCTAGAACTTTAGATCAGTGGTTCCCAAAGTGGGGCCCACGCCCCACAAGTGGACTTTAATTCTCAGGAGCCTTAAGTCAGGACATTGGGTGAGCAGTGCTTTGGGGAATTGACTTAGCCTTCTGGGAAGTGAAGTCCCAAAAAAAAAATCAAAGGATGGGAAACATTGGTCTGGACTCTGAAACTCCCGTCCCTGTAATAAAATTACCAAATTGGTGCCGTTGGACTCTCAAAGTGTGGAAGATGTTCCAGATTTAATTATCAAATTGTTCACTTTGGTTTGAGTGATAAGCAGAGAACACAAAAGACCAACAACAGGGGCAAATCAAAGGAGGATATGGTCTGAACGAGTGGGATGGATTTGGTGGCAGCCGAGCAAATATTGCTAATTAAAAAAAGGCTGAAACGGGATAGCATTTTGAGGACACAATGGGCTGTAAACTTACTTTCTATTAATTGAACTCAGTGTAATGACATATCAGAATGAATAGCTAGTGATCTGGAAATTCATTTAGACCATTAGTTTAATTACAGAAACTGATGGAGGTTTTCTCAGACAATTATGGAAGGAACTAGAGCAAGCTGGGATAGATTTTAAAGCTTGTGCATTACTTCCATTATCTTCTTTGCCCCTCCTTTTTGCAGTCATTATAGATTATGCCATAGTAAAATGCAGTTAGTAGATTTGATCAACAGATTTCTAATGCAAAGTGTTATAGGATTAAAAAATTATCATCACAAGGGTGTCCCATGTGGAAGTTAAAATCACATGAATTATACAGAAAATCTTAGGTAAAGGTAAAGGCCGCCCTTGCTCGAAAGCCAGTCGTATCTGACTCTAGGGTTCAGTGCTCCTCTCTGTTTATATCCAAAGAGCCAGCCCTGTCTTCCTTGGACACGTGGCAGGCATGCCTCCACACCAGAGTGCACGGAACGCTGTTTACCTTCCCACCGAAGTGGTCCCTATTTATCCACTTGCAATTTCTTGCTTTCGAACTGCTAGGTTGGCAGGAGCTGGGACAGAGACGGGAGCTCGCTCCGTCGTGCAGTACTCGGGAATCGAACTCTGACCTTCCAGTCGCCGAGTTCAATGTTGTCATCTCTTGAGCCACTGCACTCCTTTACAGAAATCCATACCAGCCTGTAATATTTGGCAGCACCGATGCCTTCCATATAGACTCCACGCACATCGCTCTAACGTACTGCATTTTGTGACATTAACCTGGCAGAAATTGTGCCAACTTGACAAAGTCAGATTTGACATACTTCAGCAGGAGAGCTACATAAGAACCAGATCCTGCTCTTTCTCCAGCAGTGTAAGCTGCCCAGAGTTCCTTCGATGAGGGGGCGGCGATAGGAATCGAATCAAATAAATAAATAAATAAATAAATTAGAGGTAGAATGGTAATCTCATTCTTCCTAAACATATACCAAGGTCTGGCCTTCTCAGATCCAAGCTTGAAGCCTGCCTCTCTTAAGTGAGTTTCTCCATATCTATCTTCTTGCCACCGTCTTTTTCTTGCCTTGCTGAAAAATAAACGTTATGACATGTGTTCTCTGCCCTACCTAATCATGGTACACTTCAGATCTTTTGGGAGGAACTTTCCATGGGCAAACCACCATGCTTAAAGGCGGAGGTGGCACTTAATGCAACCTGTTTGAAGATCTCCAGGCTGAGAACAGTTAGGAACATGGGGACGTGGTTTATTACGTCCGTCATCCTTGGTTTATCTTGTACCACGGTCTCAACATCAGGCCTCTGTAGCATTCTGGGGTTTCAGAAATCAAAGCAATCACCCCACTCTTTGGGTGGTTAACAAGTTCATTAGCATTTTGCCCCCAACATACTGGGTGTTCATCTTACCGACCTTGGAAGGATGGAAGACTGAGTCATCCATGAGCCCTGGTCAGGATCGAATTGACAACCGTTAGGTTGCAGTACATTAGATTAAGCCACTGGGCCACCAGCGCTCATCATGGACAGGGCTTGTTCTACAGGCAAAGCCAACACTGAACATAAAAAATAGACCCTCCCAGTCTGGTCCATTCTAGGACAAAACACATCGGCACCTAAACATTTCTACAAGAACTCTCTTATCATACACAAACAAAAGAAATCAACCATGTGATCCATGTTCAAATCATGAACAATGCGAAGAATGCAGGAGGGAGGCGATGCCTTTATGGATCACTAAGAAAAACAAGACGTCATCGCACAAGCTTTCGAGATCAAAGTCTCTTGGTCAAATATTAATGAAAGTTCATGGCATGGTGTTATTGTGGCAGGTGCTTTTTTCGGGAAAATGCATGTTGGACAAACAGCAAAAAGATTTCATGGCGTTTTCATAACCCCCCAACCCCGCCCCCAGGAAGCTGGGCGCTTGTTCCTCCTTCTCCACATGGTCCTCCCTGTGGTCACAAAATGAAGTGAAAGCTTTGGAGAGGACCATGTGCCGTGAACTTTCATTAATAATTTTATGCCTGCTGGATGAAGAGATCTCGAAAGCTTGCACAATTTTTCAAAAAAGTGATCCAATAAAACAGGGGTTCGAAACCTTTTCAACTCAGGGGCCGGATCACGCTCTCTCAGTCAGCTTTGAGGGCCGGATGGCCATTTGGCCCTGCCTGCATGATGGAGGTGGCTATTTTGTAACAACAGCTTCAAAGGGGATGGCCATTTTGTTTCTCAAATGCTGTTGGAGGGGTGGGGGCAAATGAAATGGTGCAGTGGGCCAAATTCGGTCCACAGACCTTAGGTTGGGTACACCTGAATTAAAGCTATCACCTCCCTCCTGCATTCTTTTATAAGACATTCAACTCAGCAAGAGATAGAAGAGTGTGGTTGACATTTTGCAGGCAAAAAATATATATATCAAAAAGAACTGGAATACTAGCTTACTTGTCGAGGTGTATACTAATGAACTGGGGGTACTGTACATGGGTGATCCTTCTTGATTTGCCTGGCACAGCAGAACCCTACCTATGAAAAAGAGAGAGAGGGAGAGACAGAGGAAAAGAGTAGGTTCTGAGATTAGGAACACACAAACTAAATTTGATCATATATAAATACATATATCAGTGGTGGCGAACCGATGGCACATGTGTCAGACAACACACTCACAGCCTTCTCTGAGGGCATGAGTCCCGTCCTCCCAGCACAAAGTTCGCTCTGTGCATGAGCCCAATGGGAGCACAGCACAGAGTTTGTCCCACCCCTCTGTCCAGCAGCCCAATGGAAGCACTTCCTCCTTCCCCCCTGCACAGACTTCGCCCCGCCCCTCTGATTGGGCACTCGGTCTGTAAAAGGTTCACTATCACTGATATATCAGGAGGGAAAATACTGCTCAACATGATGTAGTTGTGAAGCCACAAATAATGTGTAGGTTTTAGCAGCAAGTAAATGAAAAACAATTAAATGTATTTCAAAAATAACCTTTGATATGCATTCATTAGGTTGCTGGGGTACACTGAAAGAGCATCCTTGGAGATTGTGGTATTTTTGTGGCACAAACGGGCATTCTCTGGCAACGGCAACCTTGTGTTGCCGGCTAATCTTTCTCTCACTGGGTCAGGCGAAAGGAACTGCAGAATGAACTCACCCAAAGGTGGTTTCATTTTGACAGTTTCATGTGCGGCCTAGACATGGAAGAAGAGGTTGCTTTAGTGTATGAAATATCTTAGTTTCGTGGGACGATTCACATGGCTACACAACCTTCCCATCTCAAAGACTGATTTAGTCATGGTCTATGACTGGTGCAACAAAAATACATTGTTGTTGTCCTCATTGTTGTCGTTATCATCAGTCGTCGGCGTCATCGGCGTCATTGTCATTGTCATCCTTCTTCTTCTTCTTCTTCTTCTTCTTCTTCTTCTTCTTCTTCTTCTTCTTCTTCTTCTTCTTCTTCTTCTTCTTCTTCTTCTTATTATTATTATTATTATTATTATTATTATTATTATTATTATTATTATTATTATTCCAAGATTATGTAAGCAAGTTGTAGGACAGTTCAGGCTAGCCCTGTCCCTACTCTTCAAAATGTTGGGGTGGCCCAAACTTTGTTCTCTAGGCATTTGGACAACTTTCAAAATCAATCTGTACCACTATCAACACACACACTTTGAGCATCTCCATGCTGTGAAAGATCTTGGACCTATTTGGACATTTCTCCATGTTGTTTCGCAAATTCTTCAATCTATGGGTTAAGAAATATCCCAAGATTTCTTTTCTGTGATATTCTTCTTCTTCTTTTGTGTCCTGGTCAAACCCTGGACTGCTGCAAAGAAGCCACATTTTTGACTTTGTCATTGCCCAAAATTTAATCTTCATTGGTACATGTTTTTGGTAGTAATCAGCAGACCAGCAAACGGGCAAGATTCTTTATCTCTCCACATTCATATTGTGTGTTGTTGTCGGCCAACACCCCCCACTTGAGCATGTTGGTCTTGCATTTAGGGACTCCAACCTTCAGCCTATTCAGGTTCCTCCAAGTGATGTAGGGGAAGTTGAGATCTTCCGTCATATCCTCCTCCTTTAATGTTGTTCCTTGTCCAGTGAGCTCCTTCCTCCATCTTTTAATTTGGTTTTGCTCTTGTGTACCATCATGAATGGGTGCACATATACTGTATCTTCTAGGATGGTTTTAGTGAAATGGATTAAGCTGCTTTCTAAATATAGACAAACTCAACATTGCTGAATATTTTTCTTCTTCTGTTGTATCCGACTCCTAATATTGGCAATCATCATGGTGATCAGCCATGAAGATTGTTCTGAGAATATAACACAGTGGCCATTCTTCTGCCTTACACATTACAGCGTGACACCCATAGTACCACTGGTCCAGTTCCACAAGTCACTTTCTGGCCTGAACCCTTTTGGCACGCAAAGTCCTCATCAGCCTCAGGCCAGGATGGATGAAGCTGCTGCCCTCCATCCAGATGGATTCAAGTAGGGTTTAATCCACTTGGGGACCATCACTCTTCCCTATGGACTTCACCACCCAAAGTAGTTAGTTCTCAGGGTTGTCTGGATAGTTAACCGACCGCTTGACGCTTATTTGTTTGTTTAGATTTATATTGCTGCCCAGTCGCCCACTCGGCGTTGAGTTGCTGGCAGTATGGTCTACTACCCTAGCAGGATAATCTGACCAGACTCCATTTTGATTTAACAGTGAACTCTTCCTACGTTTGGTGCACATATATCTTCTAGGATGGTTTTAGGGAAATAGATTAAGCTGCTTTCTAAATATGGACAAACTCAACATTGCTTAATATTACTAATGTTAATTATACATAGATGTGGTTTGTTGTTCCAAAACCTTGTTTAAAACTATGAAAGCCACCACCACTGGTTATTTTTTAAATGTAGTGTTAAAGTATTACCATACAAATGGTAAAAACCCTAGCGGGATTAACAACTCTGACGCTATTTAATACATTTCTAAAACTTCTGAAGAGCTGTTACAAGCCATTACGGCTGAAATATTGGTAGATGAAAAATTAATAAAGCCAGCGGAAAATGGAATTCAACATCTGTACCAGCCATTTACATGGAAAGAATCGCCTGGAATTAATTATGCCCCATGTTACATTCTAATGAGTTTTTCATTAAAATGTACACTATTGAGGAAACTAAACAAGGAATAAGAAAAATGCCACAACAGCTGGTTTTGGTTTTCTGTTTGCTCGTGTGTGTGTGTGTGTGTGTGAGAGAGAGAGAAATTAAAATTTAGTTAATTAGTTATACATTAAATCACGTGCAGGATTAATCGAACCCTATTTAGCATACTGTTTGTCTTATAAAAGAAACAATACATAAAATCATTTCTCACAACCATGTATCATCAAGCCAGGACTGACATAGAAGCCCTAATAGGGATTTGAAGGGAAATCATGTTCTACCAGTGAGTTTTCAAGGCAGAGCTGGGGATTTGAACCCAGGTTGCCTGAGTCCTAGGCCTTTACTCTGTCCACTATACCACACTAGGTAAAGGCAGAGATGTCCACTGCTCAAAAGCCAGTCATGCCTGACTCTAGGGTGCGGTGCTCATCTCTGCTTACAAGCAAAGATCCAGCGCTGTCTGAGTCTACAGACGTTTCCATGAACATGTGGCAGGCATGATTATATGCCGGGCCTGAATCCTGACTGTAATGGGTCCAGATAATCCGCTTCATCCAGGATCTCCTGTAACTGCCATGCCACTGCCTTCTCCAAAACCTTACTCAGGAATGGGAGGTTAGAGACAGGCCGGTAGCTGGTCATAACCGCGGGGTCGAGGGATGGCTTCTTTAGGAGGGGGCGCACCAAGGCATGTTTTAAGGTCTTAGGGAAAAACCCCTCCCGAAGCGAAGAATCAATGATGGCCTCAACACAACCACCTGCCCCATGTTGGGAACCACTGCTCTTAATCAAATGCAACCTGAAGGTCATATCACCAATGATCAAAATCTTCCTGCGGAACGAAGCAATGCAACTCCACCTTTTGCCAGTGGCAGCTACGATAGTGCTAAGGTGGAAGTGTGATCTCAGAAGCACTTGTGCTCATGCATTGTACAATTACTCCCACCAGGGACATGTGATTGATTGTGCAAAACCTACGGTGCAGTTTCTTGTCGCCAGGTGAAAAGCTTGAATAGATCTTTGCTCAATGCGTTAGATGCACCTATTTCCCTCCAGACTAGATCAAAAGGTGGGAGGGATGGAATGGAAAAATATCACATTGCTGTTGTTCGGGTCGCACAGTTGAGACCCCATGGACCACCACATGCCAGGCTCCTCTGTCATCTGCCATCCTTTACAGCCTTGCCAGATCTACACCCATCAATGATTCCATCCATCCACCTCATCCTCTGCAGCCCCTTCTCCTTTTGCCTTCAATCTTTCCCAGCATCCAGGCCTTCTCAAGTGAGTCCTCTTTTCTCATTCGGTGGCCAAAGTACTTGAGCTTCAGTATCTGACTGGTTGATTTCCTTCAGGATGGATTGATTTGAGCTCCTTGCTGTCTAGGTCTAGGGGACACTCAAGCATCTCCTCCAGTACCACAGTTCAAAGGTGTCTATTCTTCTGCACTCAGCCTTATGGTCCAGCTCTCACATCCATTCATGACTACTGGGAAGACCATTGCTTTAACTGTGTGCACTTGGCAGGATAATGTTTCTACTTTTTATTATGCTGGCTAGGTTTCTCATAGTTTGCCTCCCAAGAAGGAGGCGTCTTTTTATTTCATAGCTGCAAGTCACCATCTGCAGGGATCTTAGATCCCATACAAATCAACGCTGTGTCTGTTGCGTAATACAGCCTGTCTTGAATTGTGTCTGAGAGATCACTTCGGTGACTGTAACACAATTAGTGTTTGATGTCCAACCATAGACACATTGACAGTCTTTTCGAGGTGGGTGTGGTGAAAACCTTACCAACTCTGTTCTAGTTTACATTGTTCTCTATTAATAAAATAGAGAATGTTGTCATTATGCCAAGATTCCTTTTGTTGGGTAGAGGAAGAGGGGAAATTCCAGCCATTCCAAGACCTGTCGAGTCACCCTGACTATTTGTTATTATGTTCAGTTTTTAAGAGTTGATTTACGTTACCCAGCACTACTTTTGACTTTAATTGTCTGCTTGGAGTTGTCAAGACATAACTATATCTTAAATTTGCATTGCATTAGAGGGATCTTCCCCCGCCCCTTCCTCTATTGATCTTGTCTTACAGAGTAATTTAGCTCCATTCTAATTTTCTTTCCCAAGCGGGGTGCTCTCCATCTGAGGATCTGAGTTATGTGTATTCAAGAGGCGCATCTTATGAATCTTGTTAAGGTTTACCGCCTTATAGCCTGCGCTGATGGAATATTTAATCAAAGAAATGAGTTGGCAGATATGATGTACAATGCGGTTGTGTCTTCTGGTGTGTGTCTTCACCGCCAATTGAGAAATGGGTGAATTTGCCATTTGTCAGCACCATTCTGACAGCTTTGTATAACCTTCTCCTCTCTCTTTCTTTTTTTAAAAAAAATATGTTATCTCCCAAGATTAAAGATATATTAAATCAACGGTTTCTCAGCAGATGCATCATCTTTATTTCCAAAGTAGCCAAATTGTTCATTATTTAGTAAGCAAGAAAAAAACAACACGAAATAGAATTTCTCATGCTAACAATCAAATACTGTAGTTTGGATTTTCCATGTAACATTTCTCTTTTGAACATAGCAGTGCGGAAGACTGGAATACAACGGTCAGTTCGTTGATTTATTCTACTTCTACTTCCTGCCATTCTTTGCTATGGCCTAGTGTGTGGGTTTCAAACTTGGCTCTCCAGATGTTCTTGGACTTCAGTTCCCAGAAGCCCAAGTCAGCACACCTTCTGATCAGGGCTTCTGGGAATTGAAGTCCAAGAACACCTGGAAAACTGAGTTTGAGGGACCCTGCCTTAAATCATAGGTCCTCAAACTCAGCTCTCCATATGTTCTTCAATTCCCAGAAGCTCTGACCAACAGCTAGAAAAAGGAAGCAGCGCAAAAATCTTGCATCAAACTTGTCCTTTATTTATTTTGGAAATGTTTTATGGTGAATGCAATTTCTTGGGCAAAAAACAGCTGCTCATGAAAAAAGAAAAAAAATCTGCAAATGGTTTAAAAGAAATTAGTGCTAAAATTCTTCTTCTTCTTCTTCTTCTTCTTCTTCTTCTTCTTCTTCTTCTTCTTCTTCTTCTTCTTCTTCTTCTTCTTCTTCTTCTTCTTCTTCTTCTTTCAAATATTAGCCATGAAGACTGTGTTATGAATATAATGCCATGGCCTTTCACCTGCCTTCTACATCACAGTGTGACACTTCTACCATTGATCCAACTCCACAAGTCACTTTCTGGTCCTGAGCCCTTTTGGCACACAAAGTCCTCTTCAGCCCCAGGTCAGGATGGATGAAGCTGCTGCCCTCCATCAAGATGGATTCAAGGGGGATTTAATCCACTTGGGGACCATCACCCTTCCCTGTGGATGTCGACATCCAAGGCCACTAGTCCTCAAGGTTGCCAGGTTAGTTAACCACTACCTGACACTTGGTGTTGAGTAACTGGCGCAGGGTTACCTGTGATTAAAACCAACCACAAAAACGTTCACAATCTTGTAGATTGTTGGGAGGGGAGGAATCTCTTGAAATATTTGTTCTTTCAGAAAGAATAAAACAAGTGAAGGTTTACTCTCCTGACCATTCAAATTGCTAGATGAGACTCCAAACAGTAAATGTTATGATGGAGAAAGAAGATGACACAGCTGGCTGTAGTGAGGATCAAAAATCTCTAAAATCAAGAGTTGCTTGATAAACAGTACTTATAAAAACAGGCACATAACTATAGACACTCTTGCTTCTTAGAGCTAACCTATGAGTGAGTCTTACGTAAGTACAGTAATACCTCATATAACATTAGTATCGAATAACACGAAAATCGCATAACATCAAGGAATCTGGGGGGAAGAATTGCATCAGATAACATTAAGATCCTATGGGATGCTTCAGATAACAACCGCTAAAGCTTGTGTGGTTACAATGTATCTCTATGGATCCCATAGAGGATCAGATAACACGAAAAATCATATAACACGAAGACTTGTGGAACCAGGTTTTAGTGTTATATGAGGTTTTACTGTACCAGTAATTAGACCACCATCATTAGAAAGCTCTAATTCCTCTGTTGGTAGGGCCAGACACAATAATTCACGCCTCCAAATTAATACAATTCTAATAGTAACTAAAGATTCTCATTAGGACGATGAAATATCTTACCCCAGTGCCAGTTGCAAAATTAGGCTGGGGAACTTCATGAGGTTACGCACCAAAATCAATAGCCTGCCATTTTATAATTAAGAAACAAAATAAATGTTTGAGGAAAGTCCACTAAATTAATAGAATTGCCTTCCAGAGAGATTGGAAATATTGATTTGAATGTACAAAATATGTGAACTTTCCCTGGCCTACTCTTTGAAGGCAATTAGAAGCTGGGTAGTTAATTTCATATAAGCTTGAAAAGAAATCAATGATGATATCATGGACATAGTATGGTATTTGTCATTAACACAAAGCCATTTGTATCACAGAACATTCCTTCTGAGTTATCAATTCTGGAGAGCTATGGTTGGCTTGGTCACATAGCCAATTTGATTAAAGTTGCTATCACCATTCTAGGGTAATTAAAGATGAAGATGAAATGAGAGATTACTCTAAGTACTCTTTTGACGATGAACTATCAGATATGGAGGAACACTCAATCAGGTGTGATTTGCAACGAAAGCACCATGAGGCTTGAATGTCCGGGACAAGACGAATCTTCTCATTCTGCTTCAGGTTTTATACCTATCTTTTTTACAACAATGTTTTCATTTATCTTTCTTCCTCTCTCTGCGCAAAAAACTTAGCCAAAGATTTGACAGTCTTTGTACAATTCGAATATGTGGAAAAGCAGGACAACTCAATCACTTAAACCACAATTTTATTACCAGCTAAGTGATATACAGTAAAACACCGGATACCGATTGGATCAGATGACGCTAAAATCGCATAACGTTAAGTAATCTGGAGAGGAGAATTGGATCGAATAACGTTAAGGTCCTATGGGACGGATCGGATAACAACTGCTAAAGCCTGTGCGGTTACAATGTATCTCTATGGAGCTTTAACGTTATCCGATCCGTCCCATAGGATTTTAACATGGATCAGATAACACTAAAAATTGGATAACACCAAGACTTGTGGAACCAAGTCTTAGCGTTATCCGGTGTTTTACTGTAACTTGATGGATTTCCTCCAGACCATTTCTGGGACTTTCACTATGACCTGGATTGTTCCCTACTCCTCTGAAACATATGACCCAATGGCTAAACTATGCATATAATTTTTAATGTTGTTTACTGTGTATACTTGAGTATAATCCTAGTTTTTCAGTTGCAAAAATGAGCCCCCAAAAGGGGGAATGGCTTATACTCAGGTCAATGACCATGAGTGTCCCAAGACTGTGTCAGATAGATGCGCCAAAAATTTAATTAATTTTACCATATTTTCATGTATTTTGATTATTGAAACTCACTAGCAGCTGCTCCATTTCGGCATATACTTGGTCAATCTATTTTCCTGGGTTTTCAGGTCAAAATTAGGTACCTCGGCTTATATTCGAGTATATACGGTCATTCTTTGTAATTGTATAATTTATTGTGAATTTTAAAAATTGTAACTATCAGGTTGTTTTAACTATTATGAGACCCCTAAAGTCCCCTATGGTTAGTAAGTAAGTAAGTAAGTAAGTAAGTAAGTAAGTAAGTAAGAAAGAAGTAAGTAAGTAAGTAAGTAAGTAAGTAAGAAGTAAGTAAGTAAGTAAGTAAGTAAGTAAGTAAGTAAGTAAGTAAGTAAGTAAGTAAGTAAGTATGTAAGTAAGTAAGTAAGTAAGTAAGTAGGTGAGGTGAGGTGGTAAGTAAGAAAGTAAAGTTAGTATCTATCTCAGAATAATTTTAGAAACCAAAAATTAATGTGAAAATAGAATAACTATAGGTAAAAGTATTCATAACTTTGAGACCCAAAACAGAAGAATAATCAAAACAGAGGAATCAGTATTTTGCAGAAAAATACAAAATATTCAACAGTATGTACTGACAAAACTGTAATTTCTGAAATTCCCCATTCAGAAGGAGACCAGACCAGCTGTCTCAGTAGCTGATTGGGTCTAGACAACAGCTTGTAATAGATTAAGGCTGTTTTGTTAATTTTAAAACTAATGTGTTTTTCATGTCGCTTTATTATCCAGAAGTTATTACAAATTGTTTGTCAATGCTTCAGTAAATCTCATGGGTTTCTGACTTTCTAAAGACTACAAAAACATCTCCCCCACCCTTTGGTTTCCTGCTGTTGTTTTTTTTAATGACCACAAATAGGTGGTCTGAAAATGTGCTCAGTGCTACCGTATTGCGTATTTCTCAACATCGTGCTAGACACTGAAGTTGCTATTGGTATCTGGTTCCATATGGAGGACTTTAGCGTTCCAAGAGTGAAGCCAAGCAGATGGAGAAAGGGATCAATTGGTCCTCAAATCGTTCATGGCAAATCCTTCCTTTGTCTAAATAAGGCATGTCAAAACTACGGCCCATGGGCTGGATACAGCCCCGGAAGGCAGTCCATCAGGCCCACGACATCCTCGCCAAACCAGGAAGTAAATATAGACACTTCTGCACATGCATGAAAATTGGCCATTTTACATCTGGTTTGGCACGGACGCTTCTGTGAAATAAGATGGCCGCTTTCGTGCATGTGTAGAAGCATCCGCGCCAAACCAGGAAGTAAAATGGTCATGCATGCGCAAACATGCCTTGTTCCGGAGCGTGGTCTGGCCCGCTCAGCTGTGCTGGTGGTGTGGTCAGGCCCCTAGCCCAAAAAGTTTGGGCACCTGTGGTCTAATTTGTGAACACCTTTTCATGTTGACCAGGAGCTATCCAAATTTTTTTTGCCCCTGTCCAGAGGAAATCAGTATCTTATTGTGACTCATCAAGATGACTAATTCGGTCAACATGAAGGGTTAACTTTGCCTACGTTCATGTTGCAGATTCGCACCACCTAACAGTGTGATTCTCCTCATATCGACTCTGAGATAAAAAAGTACTTAATTCAATGGAAATTTAACAAAGTTGTTTACTTTCTGTTTTTTTTTTCTTACCTGTTTTCTAAACAAACTTCTTCTTTGTCTAGGCCAGACATGAAACTGCCAAAATGAAGGCACCTTTTGGTGAGTTGGTTCTGCAGTTCCTTTCGCCTGACCTAATGTGAGAAATATTAGCCGGCAACACAAGGTTGCTGTTACCCCAGGGTACACCCGATTGTGGTTCAAACACACCACAATCTTCAAGGAGGCTCTTTCTGTGTACCACCTAAAAGAACTTGCCCTCTCCCTTGATAAATCTACTCACCAACCAAAATTCTTCCAAAAGAGTATAGCAATTCTTCTTTTTTTGCCAATTAAGTAGAACTTTTCTCCTGGCCTAGAACTGATCTCAAACCATCATTTAGGACGTTTTCTAAATACTGTCAACTTAATAACCTAGAAGCGAACTATCTGAAATGCAAAGTTTTAGTTTCCCCTTAGAACAATTGGTTACATAAATCTACTAGGTGCTTGGGTTGAAGGAGCAAATCACTTCCGTTGCTTAAGAGTGATTTTTTTTTCTTTATATTTATCTTGGTGACGTCAGCAAGGGAGTATTTTCTGCAAAACAAAAACGCTGAGAGAAGCAGCTGCCAAATTATACAACACAAAAGGAGGTCATTATGTTCTGGAGCCATTATTAGCATTTAGCAAAAATGTAATTCTATTGATTCTAGTACCAGTAAAACACCGGATAACGCTAAAACTTGGTTCCACAAGACTTGGTGTTATCCGATTTTTAGTGTTATCCGATCCATGTTAAAATCCTATGGGACGGATCGGATAACGTTAAAGCTCCATAGAGATACATTGTAACCGCACAGGCTTTAGCGGTTGTTATCCGATCCATCCCATAGGACTTTAACGTTATTCGATCCAATCCTCCTCCCCAGATTACGTAACGTTATGTGATTTTAGCATTATCCGATCCAATCGTTATCCGGTGTTTATCTAGTACAGGGGCTTGCAAACTTTTCAAGTCAGGGGCCGGGCCATGCTCTCTCAGTCAGCTTTGAGGGCCAGATGGCCATTTTGTCTTACGTGGTGGGGGGCAGCCATTTTGTCCCAACAGCTTCAAAGGGGTGGCCATTTTGCTTCTCAAATGCCCTTGGGTGGGTGTTGGGCCACATGAGATGTTTCTGGGGGCTGGATCCGGCCGACGGGCCTTAGGTTGGGAACCCCTGATCTAGTATATACGATTTATCTAGTCATGGGACTGTGGTGGCTTAGGTAGTTAAGACACTGAACTCGCTGACTGGAAGATTGGAGTTCGATTCCTGGGTACTGCACTGATGGAGTGAGCTCCCATCTCTGCCCCAGCTCCTGCCAACCTAGCAGTTCGAAAGCAAGGCATTACAAGTAGATAGATAAGGACCACTTTGGTGGGAAGGTAAACAGTGATCCGTGCACTCTGGTTTTTAGTCATGCCCATGGAAAGGTCTGTAGATGCAGACAGCACTGGCTCTTTGGCTGTAAACAGAGATGAGCACTGAACCCTAGAGTCAGATATGACTGGCTTTTGAGCAAGAACGACCTTTACCTTTACCTAATTCTAGTGACTTTATATGGTATCTCAGTAAAGACACCAGGAATATCAGAGAAACTTGTCCTCTTTCATTCTCTCTTCTCCTTCTTAGGGAGGCTAATGAACATATCACAAAGTGTGGTGAAGTTGGTCTTATGGGTAGAGTTTAGCCTGCCTTCTACCACCGGGCATGGAAACAGCCCTTTGAATTAAGGCTTGAAGCCATCTAGAATGAAGGCTTGGAGCCATCTTCACCGCTAGAATTACTTACAAACACGGGTGAAAGAGGGTCAAGATTATACATAAAGCAGTAGATCTACCCCAAAAAATCTAACTGGCTCTAAGATGCTGAGACTTTTCATAGCCAAGATTGAACGGCCATGCAAGGAAGATTTTCAGACAATTGTCTGAGAGAGTTTGTCCATGTGATGACACTAAGTGGATGCATTTTCACATATTCTGTGCTCTTGCCCCCCTTTTTTTTTACGCAACAGCAAGAGAGCATTGTATTGAATCTTTATTCGATTTACTGGAAATGCTATTTTCTGAAGGGCCTTGTTCCTACACAGTTAGAAGATAAAATTCTTTCTTTCAGATCAGCAGTTGCTAAATTTGTTGCTGTTCTTCAGCTCTCCATGTTGACTGAATTGCCTTATGGTTGTTTTGCTCCTCAAGAGTTTTCCGTGCACTTATAAGGGAGGAAAGAAAAGGAAGAAATGTTCTTCTATGTGGGTACTTGAGGCTTACAGTTTAAACATGTATAGGTTGACATCAGAGTCTAGTCAGGTTATCCTGCTATGGTAATAGAGTAGACCATACTGCCAATGACTCAATGCTGAGCATCAGGTGGTGGATAACTAACCTGACAACCAGTTCCATCGATCCAGTTCCGCAAGTCACTTTCTGGTCCTGAGCCCTTTTGGCACGCAAAGTCATCATCATCATCCCCAGCTGCCAGGATGGATGAAGCTGCTGCCCTCCATCAAGATGGATCTAAGTGGGATTTAGTCCACTTGGGGACCATCACCTTTCCCTGGGGACTTCTCCAAGGCCGCTAGTCCTCAGGGTTGTCAGGTTAGTTAACTGCTGGCTGGCACTTAACATTGAGTCACTGGTCTACTCCAGGGATTCTCAACCTGCAGACCATGGGCCAGATGCAGCCTATGGCACCATTTCATGTGGCCCACCACCACCTCCACCACACCAGGAAGTGCCATGTGGTGGAGAAAGGGCAAAGTGTAGAGTGGGCAGCATCTAAATCTAAATTGAAGGAGGAGGAAGAGGAGGAGGAGAAGAAGTCGTCTGAGGGAGCTGGTCTATTCTATTACCATAGCAGGATAACCTGCCAGACTTAGGTTTAAAGCTTAGAAATGCTGTAATTGCCATCTGCAGAGAGATCCTGGGCAAAGGTCAGAATCCTAAAACTCCTCTAATAATTTGAAATGTTCTGCTTAAATTGCCAGAATTCTACCTGGAACAAATTCTGCTGAATGCTGGTCAGTATAGTTGGGGTGGGGGTAGGGGTAGAAATCAGACAACCTCACGTCTGACAGTGATTCCATTTCAGAGTGTAGTCTGAACTTTGCAGGAAATATCTGTGATGCTAATGATCATTGTCTAAATAGTTTTAGCATCTCGGACACGTCCTTTAAAGTGACAACTGTAATTCAGAGCAAAGAGATGCTCCGAAATTTCAGCGTCACCAGGAGTGGTTTGTTTGTTTATTTATTTAATCACATTTTTACTGCTCCCCTCTCTCCGACGCGACTTAGGGTGGCATACACATATGAAAACACCACAGATAAAAACTCTACAAAACAATAGGATAAAAAAATAGTTAAAATATTAAATAGTTAAAAATTGAAAAATTGAAAATCCCCTCCCCTGTGCCACATCCTCACATGTTAAAAACTAGCACTAAAATCTGGAAGCCGGGTTGGCACTTATGGGCCAGCCTGGAGTGGGTATCTCCCCAGCCGCCCCCCACACCCATTGTGAGCCTCTATAACTGATGGCACAATTGGAGAGTCCCTCTGGTCTGCTCTGGTGGGACAGGCAGATATCCTTGGGGTGACGCGGTCTCTTAACTACCTTGGTTGTAAGGGTTCCAACATATGGGAACAGGAAATAAAGCAACATCATGTGCTGGAGGAGTAGAGGGTTAGCAAGCATGGATTTGCCCATGACAATGTGTAGATCTAAGCATGTTGCTCCGATTAAGCAATCCATGGTTTGAGCAAAGCCTATCTCAGGTTTATTAAGCTCCGGAGGAGAAAAGTACAATTTGTATTTCCTTCCTTTAATGAATAAAGATCAGCTGCATACTTAGCTTCACAAAGAAGATAATGAGTATAATGGAAAATGACAATTAAAAATATTGTTCAGGATAATCACATTCCACACACTGTGAGTGACAATGACAACACACACACACACACACTTTATGCTTACCTGCGTAGAATTCTGGACTATAGACTGCACCAACAACTGGATTTAATTTCCAACCTAGAGTAAAATATATATATATATATATACACATATAAATAATAATAAATAGAAAACTGAAATTGAGTTAGGGTTATAATACAGGTCTACAGTTATAAGAGATTGCTCATATATATGTGGTTTTAATAGAATTCTGTGGGCTGTTATAGGTTTGATCTCCCTTTCATATCCTTGGAAACAAGAGAATGAAAAATAAATAGCAATAAATAGGATCAATATCTTGTTCTTTTCTTTCCTTGCGTTGGAAATAATTGTTTGCCCACGGTGAAGCGTAAATGGTAAAATGGAACCATGCAAAAATCCCTACATAAAAACTGGAGGAAAAAAAACCTAGACATTGTCGAAGAGATGAAAATTGATTCAAATGGAAGGAGGTGGGTGCAGGAAGGTAAATATGACTGAAAAAAATAATTTTATCATGTATTTGAGGCACGTGATCTCATAGGAAAGCTCTCCATGAGATATCCGCTGTGCACCACTCAGGTCTTGATCTGTTGACCTTCCAGTCTTCAAGCTCAGCGCCTTAACCATTAAGCCACCAACTCAAGAATAAACAGAAATTTTGTTTCTCCTCCGGCAGCTGGGGAGGAAAAACCTTCTCACGTTTAACACTGGCAGAAATCCTGTCGGGTAGATTCTGCCTGCACAACCGGAATGATGTTATTGCAAGCAGCATATTGCTCCTGATTGGAGATTTCCAAATTAATGGTACGAGTGACTTTTGTCTCATTGAGTGTGATGCATCCACATCTTGGAAAATAAAAAAAATGAAGGCTTTAATCCGGGCTTTCTCAAAGTTTTCAGGTTGTGGGCCGGATCATGTGGTTCTGCGCGAGTTCTCGCACGTATTCTCATGTATTTTCAGTAAGTTCTCATGCGGAAATGGGTTTTCACTGCATTTTCTGCACGTTCTGTTTCTGGTGCTTCCAGTGGTGGTGGAAACAGGAACGAGCATGGAGGGCCACATGAAATGACTCCATGGGCTGTAGGTTGCAAATGCCTACTTTAATCAGTAGTAGTCTTCCTCTGACGATATCATCATCCCTGTTCCACAGGGCTAGCTGTACATGAGGATTTGGTCCAGTAAGTTTTATCACAACACCTGAAAACAAATTACAGGCGAGAAGAAAAATATTATATCAAGGCCAGTCTACACATTGGGGGGGGGGGGTTGTGTTTCATTTCCATCTTCCAATAATCTTCCAAACCCCACTGATTAATTCTTAAAGAACTGAATTACAAGAAGCCTAATTTTCTGTAATACCTTTATTATTTCTTATCTCTGCAGTCCAATACGTGTGTGATTTGGCGGGGTTTTTTCACATCCGTCAGCGCTTTCTGTCAAAGAGCTTGAGCAATGCCCTCCGATTTTAAGTTATACTAATGGCGCTTCAATTTATTTGAGAAAGGGAAGGAGAAAACCATATTCCAGAAGATGCAGATCGATAAGCTTCAGCTCAAAGGCGCTCTCATATTTCACTTCCCTCATCCTCCTGATTTGATGGCTGTATCATCTAACTTGGCGACGCTCACACAGGAAAGACTTCATTCATCACGGAAATAACAGCAATTAAACTTTACTTAGTCTTGTCAATGAGGTATGTGCTGGCCCATAACTGTGTGGGTTAATCAAGTGCGAGGAGAAGCTCGACATGTACGAGTGAGGAACTGCCAAGGAACCCGGTGTTAGCAGTGGGAGGAGGTAAATCCGCCACCATGGGGGTGTCGTTCCGTGAATTTGTCTTGCTGTCACAACACCCATTTCCTCAGGTTGAAACTTTGGGATGAAAGGCATAAAAAGTGACCTTCATGCAGACAATATAGAAAGAGCAACTCAAGCAAGGATGCATTGTAGCTCTGAAAAGAATACAGCAGGAGCGGAGAAACGTTTCGTGCCGTGGGCCGGTCACATGGTCCCTCCTGCCATAAAACGCATCCACAGCTGTCGTAGATATGTTTATGACATCTGCAGGTGCATTTACAGAAGCATTATGTGCATGCATACATATATGTTGGCACATTTTACTTCTACTTCCGGTAGTGGTGAGGGCAGTGTGGGCCAGATAATTTGGTGTAATGGACCAGTTCTGGCCCATGGGCTGCATTTTGGCCACCCCTGGAATACACTGTTAACATGCTGAATATTCCAGCTCTAATTATTTGTTGTTGTTCAGTCGCACAGTCGAGTCTGACCCTCTGCGATGGCCCCATGGACCACTGTCCGCCAGGCACTCCTGTCCTCCACCATCCCCCTCAACTTGCTCAGCTCTGTGCCCATTGTATCTACAATACCATCTAGCCATCTCATTTTGGCCCCCCCCTTCTTCTTTTGCCCTCAACCCTTCCCAGCATCAAGGCTTTCTCAAGCGAATCCTCTCTTCTCATTTGATGTCCAAAGTACTTTAGCTTCATCTTTACTATTTGCCCTTCTAAGGAGCAGTCAGGGTTGACTTCTTCTAAGATTGACCCATTTGTTCTCCTTGCTGTCCAGGGGACTCTCAAAACTCTCCTCCAACACAATCTAATTATGTAGATTGAATTTAAAATATTGTATTTATTTATAATATTTATACTCTTCCTTTCTCAATAAGCCTCAAGAAGGCTTCCAATATTTTCATAAAATTATAAGCTGGAAGGGGAAAAAAGTACCGCGGCTATAGATGAATGTCTGTCCTATTGGCCTCTCATAAAAATTTTTTTTGACATACAACTACGTAGATTTTCTTATTTTCCCTTTCTTCAATTTGCATTAGCTTCTTCTAAAATTTCTCAGCCCCATGAATGCCTGAGAAAGGGGGGGGGCAGTTTGTGGATATGATGCTCTACCCAGAAAGTGCCCACAAGTTCTTTCCTCTCCCCTGTTTTTACACCAGAATCACAAAAGTACAAATAGACAAATATCCACTTGTAAATGCAAAAGACCAAATGTAAAGAAGACACACACACATCCCACAACCTTGATTTTCATGCTTGTGGCACATCTTAACTGTACTTAGCTTACCTCTTTCCTATTAGAGAAGGAATATTTACACCCACATAATGTAAAGAAGGTCTAATAGATTATTCCAAAAAGATGCAAACAACCCATCCAATGCTTCTTGCTTTTAGCAGTCCAAGAAACAAGATAGCACTTAACCTTAGTTTTGCACAGTATGTACTAAGTTATTCTGCTGGTGTAGAAACACTCTTGAAAAAATGCTGATAGAAAGTATTGAAAAACATGATCATCTCACAGGAACAGAGAGATATTGTGGCTTGCTAATAATAGTTTCGTGTCAGAGATTGCTCTAGGAGTAACCCAATCCGTTTTTCCATCTGTTTTTCTTAGTTTGGATTTGCACATTGATAACAAATTGAGTGTGTATTAAAAATGAGGTTCACCTGCATTGTGCTTATTTCCGTCAGAAATGAAGCGCTCACCTTTGGAAAGGGAAATTTCCTCCATTAAAAAGGGAAAGGTTGCCCTTGCTCGAAAACCAGTCGTATCAGACTCTAGGGTTCAGTGCTCATCTCCGTTGGCAGCAAAAGAGCCAGCGCTGTCTGTGTCTGCAGATGTTTCCATGGACATGTGGTAGGCAAGGCATGACTAAATACTGGAGTGCGCAGAACGCTGTTTACCTTCCCACCAAAGTGGTCCCTATTTCTCTACTTGCAATTTCTTGCTATTTTGGTAGGAGCTGGGACAGAGACGGAAGTTCACTCCATCATGCAGCACTCAGGTCGCGAACTGCTGACCTTCTGACCTTCCAGTCATGAACTTCATCATCTTATCCACTAAGCCACTAGAGTCCTTTTCCTCCATTACTTACCACGTGAAGCATAGTGGTCATATGTCAAGGTGAAAGCTCTTAAATTTATTCCATTTTTATTTTATCGCAACACAGCGAGGTAAATAGGACAGCGTCATTAAAAAGTAAAGCCACTGACTCTTCTCTGTCCCACTTTCGAGGATGAAAACCTACTAGTGAGTTCAGCAATATGCGGCAGTGTGTGGATTTTGTTTCATGGGTCATGTTGATGGATATGGAATGCTGCCTTTCTCGATCTGCTGTGTAAAGTTTCTCTTTTGTCTCTTCCTGGAGGAGAATAAATAATATTCCCCCACTCCCAAGAATGATATCAGGTTATGGAAAGAGGCCGAATGGAAGATTTTGATATGCCCCATTTCAACAAAATTGGTTAAGGAGCGAACACGACTCCAGGAAAGTGAGTAATGGGAAGTGGAGCCTCTGTTACAGCTGCAAAACGGGTATAGAGGAGAGAAAACATAGAGGTGAACCGTTGCTGCTTCCTCTAAAGAACTTCTCATTTGATCCTGTTGCTCTTACATTTAGGGACTCTGACCCTCAGCTTATTCAAGGTCCTCCAAGTGATGTTGGGAAGGTTGAGTTCCTCAGCCATATCCTCCTTTAATTTTATTCCTTCTCCAGCGAGCTCCTTCCTCCATCTTCTAATTTGGTTTTGCTCTTGCGTACCCTCAAGAATGCTTGTTTTGCCATAAAGCCAGTGGTGGAATTCAATTTTTTTTACTACCTACTCTGTGGGTGTGCTATGGTGGGTGTGACCAGGAGGAAAGCCTTGTGTTATTTCAAAACTTGGATGGGCGTAGCCAGCCAGAAATTCTGCTACCGGTTCTGGCCAACTGGGGTGAACCTGTTGCATCCCAACACTGGATGAAGCTCATAATGGCTGGCGGATTTCAGGGATAACTTAATTTCTCTCCATTTTTAAGAAGTAATTGGCAAAATGAACATGCATCTTCCGTGGAATGGAAGAACCTGACAGTAATAAAGAAATGAATGAACATGGATGAAATCAAAAGCAAATGTAACCAACTAGACTTTCTACCGCCATTGAGGCTGTGAGACTGATCTCAGATGGGTTTCAATCTGGTGTAGCTTCAACTGCTCCTCTACTGTTTTTATGCTCTTCTGCCAGGATATTCCAGCTTGCATAGCAATTGTTCTAGCAGATCTATGATCAATGAACTCAAGGACATTTGTGTCAGCCCCAGAATTATCTGCTCATTCCAAACCCACTACAACAGATATATCTTTGAGATTAGACAGTACTGCCTATGGTAAAGATCCAGGCATCACCTTTGGGGTCTTGCTTCTTGAACAGATGGTGCTGAACAACATTTAAGCAGACTCTTGAATTTGTTTGTATTTCTTATTCTTAAAATCAATTGTCATAGATCAGATTGTACAGATGAATTGGGGGAAAATGTGAAATATAAAGACCTTTTTCATTCTTACCATTCGTATATGGGTTGACTGTCTTCTTATTTGTCATAACACGAGCTGTTGCATTATTTACCTAAGCACATGAAAAAAAAAACCAAAAACATATCAGTGCCATTTCTGTGAAATAATAATAAAAAAAGAAGCCATGGTACTAATGAAATGCATGCATTATTATTGGCATTAGTCATGTAAAAATGCAATTTAATTTATATTCCCCCCGCCAAATAATAGAAATAAAAGAGCAGGAGGTGCATAACAAAATCATAGTATTCATAATTACGTTTACTCTCATCACCACTTTATAAAAACTTACAAATCATTTCAATAAAATAACATCATCTCCTTTAAACTTTAATAAAGAGACATTAAAAGCAAATTAAAAAGGGTTTGCATAATTGACAATTTAAGAGCATGCGTATTCCATGTTAACACTGAAACGATAAAATATTTAGGAAAAAATAGACCCCACAGAATTTCCCCACACAAAAAGAATCGTATGAAGGCGCATGCAGTAGAGTTGTAAAGAGGAAGAGGCAAGGTACAAGGGAAGAAATTAAAGGTCAAAAAACGGAAAAAAGAACGAAAGAAATAATAAAGGACAAACGGATCTTAGCAATGTGCAACATAACCCTTTCAAAGATAAGACCCATCGGAAAAGCAACATGTAGCATTCAACACTGGGGAATCATGAGCCTTATTTGTTCATTGCAAGAAAACTGACAAAAAAATCATTCAAGCTTTCAAAAATCACAGCTAACAAAAGGATAAAAAGAGGGTGCATTATTTAACACAATATGGAATCCACAATCTGACTAAGATGTGCACAATTCTCAATCCAATGAGTGTCCCCCAAGCTTGTTTAAAAATAATAATAATGGACACTCAAGTTTTTACAGGCGTTCCCGATAGAGGAAAGAAAAATATAGAGAGAGAGCATCAAGAAAACAAGTCAAAAAAAAAAAAATCCACGTGGTATAGAGATCAGCGCTTTTAAAAGGTACGTGAAACGGCGGATGGACTTTGCAACTTACCATTCAACACCATCGCCAGCATGGGTATGTATACAGTTACCATGGTTACTGAGAGTTTGGTGAGGGCCCTAAGCGCTACCGTCGAAGGGGGGAAATGGAAAGGCAAAACATGCAAAATCTTACTCAAAAGATGACAGCATATTTTTTCAATTGGTATTTCTCTCTCTTTCTCTCTCTTACTTTCTCGCTTTTTTTTAAAAAAAAAATCCCATTTCAAAATCCTAACAAACATAAGTCATGGCAGTGTTGAAGAGGATCGAGTGGAAAGGGTTAAAAAAACCCACGGGAAGCGGTGTATTTCCTAATTTAACAGAGGGGAGTAAATTCAAATATATTTCCAGAAAACACAACTGGGGGATTTGTCAAGAACAGAGTCAATCCATTCTGTGGCTACTGTCTGTGACTCATTGGAAATTTTATGGGAAATTTGAAATTTTTCAACGTATCAGAAATTTGAACTTGAGGATTTCTTTCTCCAGTGTCCGGATTGGAATATATATATTTAGTTAATGCCACTGTACATCCTGCATCAACCTTGCAGTGAAAATAAAGGAGGGGAGGGGAGAGAATTAAATCGAAGGGGGAAAAATTGAAAACAAAACCCAAAATGACCTTAAGTGTTTTGCTTTGCCACTTGAATTTGGCGGATGGGTTTTCCCCGAATTATTCGATTTTTTTAAAAAAAATCTAATGCACCCGTTGAATTACAAAAACCTTCCAGTCCTGTTGCGGCAAAACGGTCAAAGCGCATCACACGTCCATCATACAACTTCCAGCCATCACCAGGATGATAAGAATCAAACAAAACGAATTGGAAATTAAAATATAAATTAAAAAATAAAGCCCAGGTTGGGGCAAATTGTTTTTATATATGTATATATGTACACATATAGACATCCATCCATATATATATAATATTTATATTATATATATGTATATATATATAATATTATATATATAAATATATAAATAAATCAATAAATCTATACATATATAAATATATATATAGGGGGGAACCATGGGAGAGGAGAAGGATAAGCACAAAAAGAGATGCCAATGATGCATTTGAAATAACATATGATAGTGAGGTAGACATTTATAAATAAGATGAAAATAAGGAAAATATTCGGGACATGCACCTCGATTTTACGGCCCTCTACCATGGTGCCGTTCAATTTCTCCCTCGCCCTTTCCGCATCAGCACTATTTTCGAAAGTAACGAAACCAAATCCCTACATGCAAGAGGGAGAAGGGGGGAAAATAACATGCATATCATTATTTCAGACAAATGACCACGTCTTTGCTTATGTTCTGTCTGTCTCTGTCTCCCTCTCTCTTTCTCTCTCATTCGTTAACTTAATAGGTCCTTGTTCTTTCTTCATCACTGCAAACATGCAAATTAGAAAAAAAAATCTCTATAAAAGATCAAACTGAGAAGTGCCATTGATAAAAACGAACAGTTCCCCTCTAGCTTTCATCAGTTATATAATAACATCTGCGGAAAGAATGTCAAAGAATGAACAACCATTTTTGGGGGAATATATTTTTTTCTCTAAATTGTCGCTACAGAAGAAAAGAAATCTAACGAAATAAAACAAAAGAAAAAGAAATCCGAATCAATGGAACCATGTCGACATGTTGGAGGAGAGAAAAACTCAAAAAGGAAATGGTAAGAGGGGAAAAAAAGAAAGAAATTATTGGGCGGCTTCTTCTTCTTTTTAAATGGCATGCAGATTTGGGGTCAACAAAATTGAGAATAATTTACAAATCAAAACATAGGTGCAGATTTTTGATCAACAAAATTGAGAATAATTTACAAATCAAACAAAGGTGGAGATTTGGGGTCAACAAAATTGAGAATAATATACAAATCAAACATAGGTGCAGATTTGGGGTCAACAAAATTGAGAATAATTTACAAATCAAACATAGGTGCAGATTTGGGGGTCAACAAAATTGAGAATAATTTACAAATCAAACATAAGTGCAGATTTGGGGTCAACAAAATTGAGAATAATTTACAAATCAAACATAGGTGCAGATTTGAGGTCAACAAAATTGAGAATAATTTACAAATCAAACATAGGTGCAGATTTGGGGTCAACAAAATTGAGAATAATTTACAAATCAAACATAGGTGCAGATTTGGGGTCAACAAAATTGAGAATAATTTACAAATCAAAACATAGGTGCAGATTTTTGATCAACAAAATTGAGAATAATTTACAAATCAAACAAAGGTGGAGATTTGGGGTCAACAAAATTGAGAATAATTTACAAATCAAACATAGGTGCAGATTTGGGGTCAACAAAATTGAGAATAATTTACAAATCAAACATAGGTGCAGATTTGGGGTCAACAAAATTGAGAATAATTTACAAATCAAAACATAGGTCCAGATTTTGAATCAACAAAATTGAGAATAATTTACAAATCAAACATAGGTGCAGATTTGGGGTCAACAAAATTGAGAATAATTTACAAATCAAACATAGGTGCAGATTTGGGGGCCAACAAAATTGAGAATAATTTACAAATCAAACATAGGTGCAGATTTGGGGCCAACAAAATTGAGAATAATTTACAAATCAAACATAGGTGCAGATTTGGGGGCCAACAAAATTGAGAATAATTTACAAATCAAACGTAGGTGCAGATTTGGGGTCAACAAAATTGAGAATAATTTACAAATCAAACATAGGTGGAGATTGGGGTCAACAAAATTGAGAATAATTTACAAATCAAAACATAAGTGCAGATTTGGGGTCAACAAAATTGAGAATAATTTACAAATCAAACGTAGGTGCAGATTTGGGGTCAACTAAATTGAGGATAATTTACAAATCAAAACATAAGTGCAGATTTGGGGTCAACAAAATTGAGAATAATTTACAAATCAAAACAGGTGCAGATTTTGGATCAACAAAATTGAGAATAATTTACAAATCAAACAGGTGCAGATTTGCGGTCAACAAAATTGAGAATAATTTACAAATCAAAACATAAGTGCAGATTTGGGGTCAACAAAATTGAGAATAATTTACAAATCAAACATAGGTGCAGATTTGGGGTCAACAAAATTGAGAATAATTTACAAATCAAACATAGGTGGAGATTTGAACCACCCAAAGGGAGATCTGTCCTAGACACTGGCTGGTTCCACATGCCGCATGGAATAACAACTCATTTTTTAAAATACCCAATTTTAGAACTGTTGAGAATTTTGGTGAAATCCACTCTAACTATTAATTTATTATTGTTTTTTCTCCCTCTAAATGAAAAAAAAAGTTGTCGGGAACGACAACAGAAAATGTAATTGGTATCAATTATTAAATTCCTTGAATCTTAAAGGCGATCTAATGTAAAACACATAATATAGAACAGAATTCAGGAATGTAAACATATTATGAAAATTCCCTTGAAACATCAACATGTTTCCCATTTTTACTTTCAAATTTAGAATATAGATATAAATATATACTTGGCATGGACTCAGTTGAAATTCAGTCTGAACATTCATGTTGTTCACATTCTTTTTTTATGTGCCTGTCAACCTTTAACTGCAGTTCTCAACCTTTATAAGCTGGGGTCCAGGTCACATTCCCTCAGATAGCTTCCAAGGCTGGATGGCCATTTTGTCCTTCCTACACCACATGGCACTTCTGGGTGTGGTGGAGGCAGTAGGGGGGCACATGAAATGGTGCTGGGGCCCACATCTGGCCGATGAGCCACAGGTTGAAAATCCTTGCTTTACTGCAAAGATGGGTAGAGTGGTCACATATCCTCTTTTAATGACTCCAGTCTTCTGCAGTTCTAGAAACTTCTTAACTGTTAGAGCAGTACAACAGTGGTACCAACTGCTAGGAGAGGTGGTAAGCGCTCCAACACTGGAAGCATTCAAGAGAGACTTGGAGGGCAAACATCTGTCATATCTACTTTAATTTTGATTTCTGCATTAAATGGAAGTTTGGATTCAGTGGCCTAAAAGGCCCCAACCAACTCGGTGATTCAATTATTCTACTTCAAGGTCCACCAGAGGACAATGGTACTTGGGGAAGTCTCCACTATTTCAAGATCTGTCCGGTCCAAAAAACAAATCAGAATGGAAAAGACAGAGATCAAGGACTTTGAGTTTGGTTGCCCATCGATGGCAGGAATCTGGACAGCAATTACTGGTCACCTGGTCAGTTTGCATAATTCTGTTTACCCTATGAAAAATGTTTCTAATCTGGCATCTGCTCGTGCACATGACTGTATTCAATTGTGGGCAATTTATGGTCCTCTTTTGGATGGTGCATCCCATCTCTCTCTGGTAATAGGCATGTGGGCATCTTCGGGAAGAGTGAAGATCAGGAGTTCCTAACCATTTCAAGCCATGGGCTGGGTCATGTTCTCTCAGTCAGCTTTGAGGGCTGGACAACCATTTAGCCCTGCCTGCACGATGGGGTGTGTGTGGCCATTTTGTCTCAACAGCTTCAAAAGGGTTAAGGGGTTGCCATTTTGTTTCTCAAATGCCACATAAAATGATGCCATGAGCCGGATCCAGCCCACGGGCCTCAGGTTGGGAACCCGTGGTGTAGATGGTTCACGTATGCCCTAGTTTACAGTTTGTGTCTGGGGCCAGGTGGAAGATGGTTGAGGTGAAGAACCAAGTCTTGCTCCTAGAGTTGACTGCATGTCAGTTGTGCCATGGGTGTGTATAAATGAGCCCAAGGAGTTCACATTCAAATGCATCCTTCATGGAATGTGCTTAATGTACTACACCTTGGATGGACACATGGTAGTCAAATAGTCATCTCCTCTTTTCCTTCAAGTACAAATTCTCACAGTCACCAAGGGCTGGGAATCATGTCGTCGTCTTTGGCCTCTGAACTCTAAAGCTGCCTACTGGACCGACACAAAGCAATCACACCTATTTACTGCCACATGGCGCATACTGCACTCTCTGGGCTGTTTCAGTGGTTAAGAAGCTCTCCTTGTTACTTGGAAGGCTGCTAAGTTGGCAGCTCAAGACCCGGGTACGGCATGACGGATTGATCACCTGTCTCTGTCCCAGTTTTTGGGGGACATGAAAGGAGCCTCATTTGCGCATCCCCTGAGCGGAGTTTCTTCCTCCAAAAAAAATAAATAATAATCCTTTCAACCAAGAATAATTTCTAACACTAAATTATTATTATTGCCTCCAATAGGCTGGGTACTCTCGGAAGGATGGAAGGCTGAGTCCACCTTGAGGCCTGGCCAGGATCAAACTCACAACCTTTTGGTTGCAGCACAGAAGTTTAACTACTTCATCGCCAGGGCTCTTACATGATGCTTTTAGGCTGCCCAAAGAGGGGAAATGGGCAAGTGATAACCCTACATATTCAGAACAACAACCAGAGACTGGAATCTCACTCCTTAACAGGAATTATTCCTGCAATAAAGATTGCCCATGGTCAAAAGTCAGCCAGCTCCAACTCTAGGATGTGGTGCTCATCTCTGTCTTCAGCCAAAGACCCAACTGCAGATGTTTCCGTGGTCATGGGGCAGGCATGGCCAAACACTGGAGATCACAGGACACTGTTATCTTCCCCACTGAAGTGGTAACTATTTATCTGCTTGCAATTTCTTGCTTTCAAACTGCTAGGTTGGCAGGAGCTGGGATAGATAGAGCTTGCTCCATCGTGCAGAACTCAGGTCTTGAACCTGTTGACCTTGCAGTCGTCAAGTTGAGCGTCATAAGCACTAACCTACTGCAGCCCTTATATTCCTGTGATACATTACAGTGTTTTAAAACCAACCAGTCCCCATTAGATAATGCAATGTCAAAGAAAAGTAACTGGTTACATTACGGGTTCCCAACTTCTTCAAGCCGGGGCCCAGGTCATGCTCTCTTAGTCAGCTTCGAGGGTCAGACGGCCATTTTGCCTTGCTTGCACAATGGGGGTGGTCATTTTGTCTCAGCAGCTTCAAAGGGGTGGCCATTTTGTTTCCTTAGAGGGGCGTTGGGGCCACATGAAATGGTGCCACAGGCCAGATCCGTCCCGTGGGCCTTATGTTGGGAACCCCTAGGTTACATTAATAGCTGTAATGTCTGTTAGTTTTCTGACTCAGTGGATCTCCCATTGATCTATGTTGCGGCTCTTGATTTTGCACTTTCCCACAGACGGCCTCCCGTTAAATCTGGAAGTTTGACCCAGGCCACAACTCCACATTTAGTGTCTGGTGTTGCAATGAAACACATTGCACAACCACAATAGAAAGAATGACATGTATTTGGAACCTACAGTGTGCTCTAAAAAGAGGAGACTGCGTCCACCCTATGGAAGAAAATATGTCCATATTTCTTCTGTGTAGTAATTTAAGCAATTCATACCAACTAGCTTTGCTAGCCTTTTAAAACAATGTGCTCTGTTTTATGAACTTGTGTTTGCAACCTGAAGATTAGGATTGACAGATAAACCTGGCATTCCCATTATCACGGGAGAAGATGTTCAGACTGAAGCCCAGTATTTTGAAACAATAGAATGACCTTCTAAACTCTTCCCCTCCCCTACTAAACAACAATGGCAACAAGGAAGAAAATGCACTGCTAGAAGAAGAAAACAATACACATCTGCCTCATTTGAAAAGGTGGAATTTCATCTCCCTTGCCAATGAGCATAATTGAAAGAGAAGCCACTGCATTTCTGTAATGTCAGGATTTGGGCACCTTTAGGCAGCAAGGGGAAAGAGAAGTCCTCAGGACTCTGTGAATGAGTCATAGTGCCAAAAAAATTAGAGCACAACACTCTTTGTGCATTTGGAGTTGGGTAGTCAAAACAGAGTTCCTCTCACATCAGAGCAAGATGGGTCAACACATTTGGAAGTGAAGTCTAGAAGAAGTCAAGGGGACCTGTAGTTATCCAGTGATGATGTTTAGATGGAGAACATCAAATCATACCTAACCTTGGTCTTCTACAGGACTAAAAGACAGTTTAAGGAATATCTTGGTCATATTGATAATCCATGAGGTCAACAGTTTGGAAGTGAGGGCTAGAATCAGTCAAGGGTGCTTTTAGTTATCCAGTGATGATGTTTAGATTTGTTGTTGATGATGACAACAACAAATCTAAACATAATCACTGGATAACTGGCTTTGGTTTTCTACAGGACTCAAAGACAGTTTAAGGAACTTCTTGGTCATATTGATGAGGCAGGTTTGAAGAGCAGGTCTACATCCTCTCCTTTACCATGCCAGTGATCTCCAGGTAGATCCATAGGTAGGCTTCATTTGTGTCACAAAGTAAGACCACAGCTTTGAAACATGATTCCTAAACCTTTTCTCTACAGATTCCTGTGATCAGCACCTAGGGCAGTGATGGCGAAACTTGGCACTCCAGCTGTTCTTGAACTTCAATTCCCAGAAGCTCTGATCTGACTTGGGCTTCTGGAAATTGAAGTCCAAGAGCACCTGGAGTGCCAAGGTTTGTCATCATGGACCTAGAGTTTTCTAGGACACACAAAAGTTTATTTTCTGAAGCTAGGTATGGGACTAATTTCTTATTCTAGGTAGTATACCTCCACCAGGTAAGTATCTTTTGTGTGGAACCCATGCAGCTGTTAAAGATTCCATGATTTATAACTCTAAATTTAAACAGAAAAGAGGACATCATTTTAAGTTGTCATTTTCAATACTGTGTAAACCAACAGGACAACCCTTACCCATGCTGACTCAAAAAGTAAATCTTATAAAGTTAAGTTGGTCTTAACTCAGGTGAATGAGAATCACATTATAGCCTCAGGATCTTATTATACCTAGGAGACAGTAGAACCCAATGATTTCAAAGGTGTATTGGAAGTTTTAACTAACCCGGTGAACTTCTGCATTTCCTTCACTAAGAACAACCACAGTTGATCAAGTACAGAGAATATTAGACTATATTGCTTGTTTCCATTTTTGAAGCAGAATAAATGCCTGTACTAACCATCTTCTTCTATTCCTTGCAAGTGTGAACTAAGTTCACAAAACAAAGGAGGAAATTGTCGAGGAGGGAAGGCAGAATCCATAGACAACCCTTGATTATATTTAAAAGCAGACGGCAATAGACCCATTTAACTGGTGACAGTTTATGACAAAAAGTGTCCCTCTGGAAAGGATTCAAAATTAGGCCAATAAATTTCATGTTGATTTGGAAACTGGTCAAAAAATGTTTTAAATGAACCTCTAAGATTTCTTTTTTTTTAAAAAAAGAAATCATTAAGAAGAGTTTAGTTACAGTAATGCAGCCACTTCTCGTTATTTGCACAGAATTTATTGAACACATGAAACATTTCCACGGATGTATTCCATTGCTTACCTTGGAGCCTCGCTCATTAAAAATAATTTCAACATCTAAGATTTTACCAAATTGCTGTAAAGAAAGAGAAAAGAGCACATGAGCATTAGGAGGGGAAATCCATCATTAAGGATGTTAAGAGTTGTGTCAGATGAAGGTATCTCACTTTTAGAAGATTCTGTATTTTGGAAAGATAATTGCATGCTGTAAGTGGAACTAATTCTAATTAACCTGACCGCACTCTGACCCACTACGTGCACATGGATCACTCAGATATCATGCTCTCTGCCTGCAGACTCACCTCCGTCCTCTTAAAGCAAGGATGTCCAACTTTGGTGCTCCAGGGATTCTTGAACGTCAGCTCCCAGAAGCCCTGATCAACAATTGTCCTGACTTGGACTTCCGGCAATTGAAGGCCTAGAGCTGTGATGGTGAACCTCGGCACTGCAGGTGTTCTTGGACTGCGAGTCCCAGAAGACCAAGTCAGCACTCCTACGGATCAGGGCTTCAGGGAATGGAAGTTCAAGAACATCTGAGTGCCAAGGTTGCCCATCACTAGCCTAGAGCACCAAGGTTGGTCACCCCTGTCTTAAAGGGAAGATGTGGTTTTAGTAAGAGCTTTCTACAACCTCCATAAGAAGGCCAGTGTAGCATAAACGCAGGTGTTAGTAATAAGCAATCACACTGATATATTGTCCCATAGTACTTTCTGCACTCCCTGGGCAGTTCAGCATCTTGCGCCTAACATGTTGTGCTGGGTGCCCATTTTATCAACCTCAGAAGGATGGAAGGCTCTGAGTTAACTTTGAGTCTGTTGGGATTGAACTCACCTCATCAGCAGTTGTGGCTGCAGTACAACGGTTTAGCTACCGCGCCACCTGCGCTCTGTGTTACACATGCTAGTAGCCATTGTATGCACTTGCAGAATGAAAAAGCATTGAAATCAAGGAGGACACCCCACTGCACTGCGTGAACTGGCAGTGATCCAATTAACCACTGCACAACCAACGATTTCACTACTGGGAATAACACGTGTGATTCACATGATATCAAGTGCGCTGGTTCCAAATCTGAACTCAGAATTTGCCTATCATGTACAGATTTTAAGGCACACTGTTCAAATGGTCCCTAATTGGGTAATGTATTTTTACATGGGGACATTATATCAGTCGCAGGTGCCACTATGCCTGTTGTCGCCTGAGCTAAATCACGTCCCCTGGTGTCATGCATGTTCCAGCAGCGGCAGGGCATGTCTGGGCAAGTCAGTGAGCTGATGTCAGAAATAGGTATATAAGGCGAGATGGACCAAGGGCTTGTCTCTAGTGCGAAACCATCTTACTGGCTAGTACAGTTAGGCCAGAGTGAGTCTGTTTTGAGTTAAAGATGAGTGGGCGTAGTTGTGTTAATAAACCAGACAATTTTGCTACATTTGTGGCAAACACACCCCACGTGACTAACACAAGAACCTAACCAAGAGGATGAAATTTGCTAACTTATGATCCTGGAGTCCTAGGCAGAATCAAACTTCAGATTTGGATTCAGTGCATTTGATTTAGTATAGGACAAATGGATTGGACCAAGTAGCGGATAATATTTATTTTTTCGATGCAGTGTCATTGGTTTCCATCTTTTAAAAGGCCCTTGTATTCAAAGAGCATAATTAAGAAGGTTCTTTGGATTTAAGGAAAGCAAAGGTAAAACTGGGTGCCATTGAGTATGAGCATCAAGACAAGCCAGAAAGATTTTTATAGTCCTTTGCTGTATTTTTGTCATCTTTTTCTCCCCACCCCTTCCCCGTCAAAGCATGAGACATTTCTTACAGGGTGACATTTTCCAATACATCACTCATGCTGTCATGTTTGCTTATTTCAGGTGTCATTAACAAGGCCACCTGAACCGGCATGTAACACCGCTGAGCCAGTGTCAGAGCATGAACGATGCACTGACATGACAAGCTAAACATGGAGCAGACAGAAATGTAGTAAACTGGAAAAGTGTTGAGCCACTCTGCGAATATTTCATAGGTGGATGAGTCAATTAAAGTGGCACAGCCTGGTCTAGAGTAGAAGAACTCAATGGTATTTTGCACCAGTTCATTATTCCTACGCATCAGTCCACAGGGAACGGTGATGGTCCCCAAGTGGATTAAATCCCACTTGGAACCATTTTGATGGAAGGCAGCTGATTCGTCCCTACTGGTGTGGGGCTGATGATGAGGACTTTGCGTGCCAAAAGGGCTCAGGACCAGAAAGTGACTGGCAGAACTGGGTCAGTGGTACAGTTGTCACACTGCTATGTGGAAGGCAAATGGAAGACAGCTGCATTATATTGCTCCCAGAACAGTCATCATGACTGAGGCACACAGAAAGAGCCTCCTTGAAGATTGTGTTGTTTTTTAATTACAGTTGGGCATACCCTGGTAGTGGCAACCTTTTGTCGCTGGCTAATCTTTCTCACACTAGGTCAGGCGAAAGAAACTGCAGAATGAACTCACCAAAAGGTGCCTTCATTTTGGCAGTTTTGTGTCTGACCTAAACATGGAGGAAGAGGAGGAAGAGGAAGAAGAGAAAGAAGAAGAAGAAGAGGAAGTGGAAGAAGATGAAGTGGAGGAAGAAGAAGAGGAAGGAGACGAGGAGGAGGAAGAATGTTCATGGCTGATCACCATGATGATCGCCAATATTCAGAATCATATAGAGTAATACCTCGGATAACCCTAAGACTTGGTTCTACAAGTCTTGGTGTTATCCGATTTTTAGTGTTATCCGAAGCATGTTAAAATCCAATGGGATGGATCGGATAACGTTAAAGCTCCATAGAGATACATTGTAACCGCACGGGCTTTAACGGTTGTCCTATCCATCTCATAGGACCTTAACGTTATTCGATCCAATTCTCCTCCCCAGATTACTTAACGTTATGCGATTTTCGCGTTATCCGAGGTATTACTGTACGGCACTAGAAGAAGAAGAAGAAGAAGAAGAAGAAGAAGAAGAAGAAGAAGAAGAAGAAGAAGAAGAAGAAGAAGAAGAAGAAGAAGAAGAAGAAGAAGAAGAAGGAGGAGGAGGAGGAGGAGGAGGAGGAGGAGGAGGAGGAGGAGGAGGAGGAGGAGGAGGAGGAGGAGGAGGAGGAGCTTAGCTAGGCCCATTTAATTCCTTCTTCATCAGACTAAAATAGCGCCAGATCATTGGTGTGTGCTGAGACTCTGTGTAGATTTCCAGTGAATTCTGGGAGCTATAGTGAAGGGCGAAAAAACTCTGAAGAACCTCATTGTTTTGTCCCCTACACAGGGCCAGATTTACATGAAAAGAGGCCCTAGGCTATTCCACTTATGTGGCCCTTTCACCTCCCATTTTTAAGTTTGCAAATTACATGAGAGATAATAAAATGCATAATTCCTGTGATATATATCAATATATAGGCCCCTCTTGATCTTGAGGCCCTAGGCTGAAGCCTAGTTAGCCTATAGGAAAATCCGACCCTGGCCCTACATCATTCCGTTGAGTTTGTAGATGTTGACCTATATTGTTATTTCATGGGACCAATTCTATGAAAAGTTTCCATTGCCTCAGCCTCTATAAGAAGACATGAATGGGGGCGATTGATTTCATGGAAAACATGAATGTGGACACAGAGTTTCTGTAATTATTTAATTTTTTTAAAAAAGGATGCAAGTTGATAGCTGAATGCACATCTAATTTGATTATGAAGAGAATGGCAAAGATAAAGGTCGGCCTTGCTCAAAAGCCAATCGTATCTGACTCTAGTGCTCATCTCTGTTTATAGCCAATGAGCCGTTGCTGTCTGTGTCTGCAGACATTTCCGTGGACATGTGGCTGGCATGCCTCAACACCAGAGTACATGGAACGCTGTTTACCTTCCCACCGAATTGGTCTCTGTTTATCTACTTGCAATTTCTTGGTTTTGAACTGCTAGGTTGGCAGGAGCTGGGACAGAGACGGGAGCTCGCTCCGTCATGCATTATCCGGGGATCGAACTCCAACCTTCCAGTCAGTGAGTTCAAGATCTTAACCACTTGAGCCACTGCAGTCCTGTGAAGTGGCTGAGGAGCAGATACATTCCACTACTTGGAAAGCTATGGTTTGGAGAAACCATTTTTCTTAATATCTCTCTTCTTTTCCTGTCTCTCTTTTGGAAGATTCTCTCTCCAATATAGAGTATACATGAACTCATCCTGCTTACCCCAAACATTTGTCTGAGGTCTGGATCCCGGAATCTGAAGGGTATGTTTGAGACATGCAGCCGCTTGGGCTGTGATTTGTTTTCTGTGTTTTCGGAAGATTGTGTCTGTTGTTGACCGTCGGTCTGTGCTGCGTCGTCTGTCTGCTAAAAGGTAGGGAGAGAAGAAGAAAAAGAAACACAATTAATCACAAAACTAGTGTCTGTCTTGCATCAAAAGGCCATTTCTTTTTTTAAAAAAGTGCTATTCACTTCTATGGGAAAGATGAATGGGTAAATGAGAAAGGAAGAAAAGATCACCCGAGAATGAAATCATTTGCACAGGAAGAAGAGCAGCTTTTTAGGCTCACCATAGCTGCAGAGTCACTATCCACGGTTTCATTTACCCACAACCTCATCATGTTAAATGGAATATCCCAGAATTACATCATGCATACATATGTTGAAGATGCCAGAATGGGTCACTAGAGCGGATCAGACAGTACACTAGATAACTTGTTTTTATTTTATTATTGGACTTATACCCCGCCCATCTGGGATGGACTCCCACTCTGTGCGGCTCACATTATTTAAAAATTGAAGGTGAAGGGAAACCATTAAGACAATGAAACAATCAAAAGGCCATTCTGAACAAAGAGCCCCAAACTCTTGTGACGGAAAGGCAATAGGAGGGTTACCTGTTTGGTCTTCAACAAACTGCCAAAGGCCTCCTCAAACTGAAAGTTTTTCAATTGTTTCTTAAAGGACTCCAAGGAGTCAATCAAATGCATTCTCCCTGGCAGTGCATTCCAAAGAGTTGGAGCCACCACTGAGAAAGCCCTACGGTGGGTAACGGACTTTCTAGCCAACCTGGGAGCCAGAATTTGGAGTTGAGTTGCCTAAGAAGAATGGGTGAAATGGGCCTGATTTCTGAAGGGAAGACGCTCTGCCAAGTAGGAAGGTCCCAAAACATTTAGGGCAAAGGTTCTCAACCACTTCAAGCCGGGGGCCAGGTCACACTCTCTCAGTCAGCTTCGAGAGCTGGATGGCCATTTCCCCCTGCCTGCACGATGGAGACAGTCATTTTGTCCCAATAACTGATTTCTCAATGTGCAAGGTCTTCTGCCTAGGCTGTGTGCTTGCTCAGAATTTTGACTTTATGAAGTTTGTGAATCTGTTCATTTAAAAAAATGGGCATTTGGGGGTTCCCGTCAGAATGTGTGTCGTGCCATGACTAACTGATCAGTTGAAAGACAGAGTCTCAGCCACATGGTCATGAGCGATTGTCATGTTCTTCAACACATTCCCAATTAACAAAAAATTAGTCATAGCAAATTACTCAGCCCTTATGTCAACACCAGTACAATTCCAGCTAAAGGAAGCAAACTGATTTTCAAAAAAATAATAGGAAAGAAAGAAATCAAGATTTTTAAAATAAGAGAGAATTGAGATTTCTTAAAACACTGAATTTGGGAGCAAAATAAAACATGAAGTCTAACCTGGCCTGGCTAATGGCCTTGACTACTGAACTCTTAAATGTCTTAATTTCAGCCCCAGCATACATAATCAAGTAACGTATTTGTTTTTCCCCCTTAAAAAACACCAGAAAAACAGTGTGTGACTTATATCCTGAAGCATCTTATACACCAGCAAATATGGTATCTACATAGAAATTATGGTTGACACCTCCATCGCCTGAGTGCTATATGACAGGTAGAAGCAACTTCTTCATACTGAAAATAGCTGAATCAGTAGACGTTGAATACTGTTGATACATTTGTTCAGTGGCTATGGTTATGAAAACTTCTGAATCTGATATGAAATGAAAGTGAAAGAACTTAAGGTGGGTTTTCTGGTGGGGGTTAAACAAAAAGTTTAATGTGAGATAAAGTGTACCTTCTAGTTTTTTCCATCCCTGTGTTGGATGAACACATTGGAAAGTTCTCTTTGTTAATATTTTTAGACAAGCATTCTTGGGGTTGCCCTTTATATCTGACCTTCGTTGAAGAGGACTTTTGATCTATACCTCAACTGTGAGTTACTTGATCTGTGTCCTTTCCATATATCGTGGCTTGAATTGAAAGATACTTCTGCAGAAATGGAGTTACCTTTCCTAGACATTATGGCAGATACAGCATGATAATGGCAACAGGCCCTATCAGTCCCTGGAAAATAGATGGGGAAGAAGTAGAAGCAGTGACAGATTTTACTTTCTTGGGATCAAAGCTCACTGCAGATGGAGATTGCAGCCATGAAATAAAAAGGCGACTGATTCTTGGGAGGCCAGCAATGAGAAACCTGGGGAACATAGTGAAAAGTAGCGACATCACATTGCAAACAAAAATTCGTATAGTCAAAGCAATGGTATTCCAGGTGGTAATGTATGGTTGTGAGGGCTGGACCGTTAGTAAAGCTGAGCACAGAAGAATATATGCCTTTGAGATGTGGTGTTGGAGGAGAGTTTTGAGAGTCCCCTGGACAGCGAGGAGAACAAATAGGTCAATCTTAGAAGAAATCAACCCTGACTGCTCCTTAGAAGGTCAAATAGTAAAGATGAAGCTAAAGTACTTTGGACATCAAATGAGAAGAGAGGATTCACTTGAGAAAGCCTTAATGCTGGGCAAGGTGGAGGGCAAAAGAAGAAGAAGGGGGCAGCCAAAAATGAGATGGCTAGATGGTATTGTAGACACAATGGGCACAGAGCTGAGTGAGTTGAGGAGGAGGGTGGAGGACAGAAGTGCCTGGCGGACAGGGGTCCATGGGGTCGCAGAGGGTCAGAATCGACTGTGCGACTGAACAACAAAAATAATATTTTTAATAATAATGTGACCAAAGGCTTATGTGGCCATGAATTCTGGTTGCCCCCATGGTCAACCAGATGTCCATGGGGAAATCATGACTCTATTGCTCTCCTACCATTAGATCAAATGATGCAGATGCTTAAGATAATAGAAGTAAACATCCAACCACCATGACTTGTAGCTACTGACAATAGTTCAACAAAGTATTTCATGCATGTAAAAGCTTCTATTTAAAGTTTTCGAGGCAATGACCCTTAGTACATTGTGTAACAATGAATTCCATGATCCTCACTATGCACAGTGTTTCAAAGTATATTCTTAAACCTCAACAGAATTGTCGGCTATTCACTTTGATTTCTAGTGTGATGATATAGAGGGAAAACATACAGATCAAGACTGGAGAATTGTGATTAGATTTAGCACATTAAACTTATGAATGTGGAAGAAGAATGCCTTACACATTACAAATACAGTGGAACCCCGGGTTATGGATGCCTCACATAACAGAAAACGTACAATACAAAAGGAAATCCTAAGAAAATGATGCTCGGCTTACTTGTTTAACAATATGAACAGGTTTGGGGTTGTTGTTGTTTTGGCATGGTGGGCACAATTGTACCATTTTTTCTAGTTGCTTTGGCAGCCACCACTACATCACACGGGAGCGGGAGGGTTTTCAGAGCATGTTCACTCCATTTCTGGAATTTTTGTTGCATTTCTGCTGTGTTTTGGCAATTAAAATGGGGAGTTTTTTTACACTTCCGGGTGATGGGAGAAGCAAACAACTGATTGTTGGGGACATTACCGGAGCTGGCCACCAGAGGCCACTGTTGGAAGTGCTGAAAATGCATAGGAATGCAATGAAAACCAATTAATACCTTCTGGAGGTCAGAAAAAAATTGGGGGAAATTTCTTTTATCTCTTCAAATCTCTTTATATATAAAGTGGCAAAAACACGGTGAAAAATTACAAAGTGTACTTGAGTTTGGAACAGAAAAAAAAATATATTTTTAAAACTTTTTTTCCTGACCTCCAGAATGGATTAATTGGTTTTTAATGAATTCCTAAGGGAAAACAAGCTTTGCGATACGGATTTTTCATGATAAGGAAAACCACATGGAATGGTTTAATTCCGTAACCCGGGGATCCGCTGTACATCATAACAATTTTTAGATTATCTCTTTCCCATTGGTGAAAGAAAGTATACACCCACAGCAAGTAGAGAAGGACTAGTGGATTATTCAAGGAAGATGCAAACAACTCATCCAATCCTTCTTGCTTTTAACAGTCCATGCAACAAAATAGCAGTTAGCCTTAGTTTGTGTTCAAGTTATTCTGTTGGTGTAGAAAAACTCATGCAAATGCAAAAATTCCCATAGAAATTATCGGAAAACACACAGTCATCTCACAGGAACAGAAAAATATTGTGTCTCACTGTTCCTATGTGACTGAATGGAAGAACCAATGGTTAGCTGAAGCCATAGATACTGAACCCAAAGATATTGGGAGGAGGCATATATAACATTTTAGAAGCAATATGGAAGTCTTAACAGTAGAAAGTTGCTCTTACAATGTACCAATTGGTGTATCCTTCCATTCAACAAGAATTTGTTACTTCACTACATTAAAATTAATGTGTTATTTCTAAGTTCTGCCTCTGTCATAACTCTTTCCTTGTCTCACTTAAAAAGAAAATAAACCACATTATTACCCTTTCTCTCTGAGGACTTGCTATGGAGCGGGGTTGTGTGTGTCCCTTGAGACGCGGTTGGACTGGAACTCCTATAAACCTAGCGAGCACTGTCAACTGTGAGGAATGATGGGAAATGAATTCCAACTGCATCTGCTCCATCAGATTTTGCCCACATCTGCTCTCAATTTTCAGTCATTTAAAACACATTTCCATTTCATAGTTAGACTAGAAAAGCATGTATTATTTCTCCGAAGCCTAAGTTGGGTTGGGGTGGGGGAATCACATTTGTGTTATACACACATATTACTTACAGTTTATACTCTCATTGTACGATTTAGAGGCATTCTGCTTCAACAGTATGAAAGCAATTAATTTCATTATGCCATCTGAAAATTAAAATTAATGATCTTTTGTAAAACAGAATGTTAAGAAAGCTCCAGGCTGTTTTGCTTTTCCATTCCGCAGCAACACAGAATACCTAATTAATCATACCGTTGATGCATACTTCCATGCTTTGTGTCTCAAAACATTTCAGAACATTTCTGGACTTCACTTACCAGCACAGAGAAATCGTTGGGCAAAACTGACCAGACATACAAACTTCCCAAGCTTGTTTTTTTTTTTAAATTCCCTTTCAAAGGATTCTAAAGAATTTGCTTACCAATTCAGAAATGTGCCAGTGTTGTGGTCTTATTTACATCAACAAGAAGGCAGAGAGAAGTGGGGTGGGATTGAATGATCAAACTCTAAAATGATGCATGGTTGGAAACGTCCTTTGCAGCTTCCTAGATCTCATTACAGAGATGTATGTATGTATGTATGTATGTATGTATGTATGTATGTATGTATGTATGTATGTATGTATGTATGTATGTATGTATGTATGTATGTATGTATGTATGTATGTATGTATGCATGCATGCATGCATGCATGCATGCATGCATGCATGCATGCATGCATGTATTTACATATTTATTTATTTATTTATATTTGTTTATCGCCCTCCTCCCCGAAGGGACCCAGGGCGATTTCCAACAATTTTAAAAACACTTAAAAAAATTAAAAACTTTAAAAAGCTTAAAAACTTAATTAAAAGCTAGGTATTATAACTTGGACCTACTGGGGGTCAAACCATCCAACTGGCTGGGGAAATTGAACCATCCACTCCCCAGATCGCTCCGTGGGGCAGGGAGTTGTTCCAACCCTAATTGAGCGATATATTTGCCTTAGAAATGATGGATCCATTATTTAAACCCAGAGACGTTCAGCTTCAACACAGAGAGGTGCCGAAACAGTGGTTTCAAAGAGCCAATAAAATCTGAGAAATAGCCAGTCAGTTTGCATCTATAATGTTTACAATGCTGGATGGATGGGTTTCAGTAATAAGTTTGGTACAGGGAATGGGTGATTTTCTTTTTAAAAAGAGATATATTATTTAAAGAGATATATTATTTATTTTCCTATGAACTATTGATTTAAAAACATGATGCAGCGTGGCAAGTTTCCACCGAACAAAAGTGAGTTTTAATGCACCTGTGAAGTAAGTACAGTAAAAAGCAAAGCTCTCCATTGTTTGACAGCCAGGCGTGTCCAATTCTAGGGTTCAGTGCTCATCTCTGTTTACAGACAAAGACCCAGCGCTGTCTGCATCTGAAGACGTTTCCGTGGTTATATGGCAAACATGACTAGATGTACAAAGCTGCTACCTTTCCCCCTCCCCAAAGTGGTACCTATTTATCTAGTTGCAATTTCTTGCTTTCAAACTGCTAGGTTGGCAGGAGCTGGGACAGAGACAGGAGCTCACTCCATTACAAAGGATTCTGAACCATTAACACAGGAGTTGTCAACCTTTTCAAGCCAAGAGCCGCGTCACGCTCCCTCAGACAGCTTCGGAGGCGGGACTGCCATTTTAACCTGGCACTTCCGGGTGTGCCGGGGTGGGTGGGGGTGGCAGCACATGAAATGGTGTTGTGGGCCGCATCTGTCCCCCTGGGCCATAGGTTGAGAACCCCGGTGTCAACACAGGAAAGCAAGGAGCACGGAGACCGAAGAATCCATCATCTTAAAATTATGCCAGCGTTTCTCCCCACCTTCCGATTGTTGAAACTTAGCTGCTTCTTTGAAAGCTGTTGAGTGCATTTTTCTGGGACTCTGGTGCTCATTTTTCCATAATCATTTCTAACTCAATCAATAAGGCACAGCTACACAAGTTTAATCTTGGTGAAATTTGATTTAGGTATTGACAAATGCGCAGAGGAACTCTATGCAGGGCATGCATGCATCTTCACAATGGAATGTGTCTTCGTATGTCAAATTTCATTTATCATTCTTTAGCCAATTTACATTCCTCGCCATGGCACAAGATCTAGCTTCTTTGCTTTGTTTCGTGGAAGATTAGTTTTCCCCAACTCTCTGTATTGTTTCCCCAGGTCTTTTTAAACACAGACACATATACACACACACTTTTAAAGAAACGATAGTCCTGTTGCCGAAAATGGTCACATCAGAGCTTGTGTGGCTCTGGGTACTAAAAGGAATACATGCACCAAAATCAGGAGAGGGAGAGAGAAAGGCTTTATTAAAAATATATATTTTGCAAAAGGGCCTTCTTCACTCCACCCTAATTCAAGAAATGAATAGAGAAAAGAAAATACTGGCGTGTAGTTTGCACTGTTTTTACTTCAAATAATTTTAGATAATCTTTTAAACTTCATGATTTTATATGTTTTTATCTTTTACCTCTGTTTTATGATGATGTAAGCCGCCCAGAGTCGGGTTCTCCCGAGTGGGGCGGGGTAATAAATTCAATAAATAATAATAATAATAATAATAAAAATCCAGTAGCTCAGGAATACAGTCATGTCTAGAAACCATATGCATTCTAAAAGTAAAGGTTTCTTTTGCTCGAAATCCAGTCATATCTGACTCTAGGGTTCAGTGCTCATCTCTGAAGAGCCAGCTTTGTCTGCTTCTGCAGACATTACCGTGGTCATGTGGCAGGCATGACTAGACACCAGAGCGCACGGAGCGCTCTTTACCTTCCCACTGAAGTGGTCCCTATTTATCTACTCGCAATGTCTTGCATTCGAACTGCTAGGTTGGCAGGAGCTGGAACAGAGACGGGAGCTCATTCTGTCCTGCAGTACTCGGGAATCGACCTCCAACCTTCCAGTCATTGAGTTCAGCATCTTAACCACCAATGGAGTGTTACATACTGTACTCAACAGGACAAAGTCTTCCTTGCCATCTCTGTATTAATGTAAGGGACAATCATTTCCTGAAAACCCAAAAAGAAGAATCAAATCCAATATTTTTCCTGCATCCCAATCTGTACTTCACAATCTGTGTTGGGGTACTTCACTAGGAAAGAGGTATTAAAACTATCTCTTTAAAGCCCCTACAATATTTTTATCTTATTTTCCTGCTAAACCAATCAAGTTTTTTTTCCCGGAGAGTGAGGGATCGCTTTGTGAATGTCTTGCAGGCATTATTTGATTAACTTGACATTATTATGTGAGCAATGGTTGAGTACCCACTGAGCTGTTCTTTTGACCAAATTGATTTGTGTAATGAACACTTGCTCTGTCTCTTGAATGGGACTCTTGATTTAAGCAGTAATGCAGAAAAGCTGAGTAAATTTGCAAACCGCCCCCTCCACAGACGTTCTCTTTCAATCCAGAGAGAAGAACAGCAATGGACTACAACTGAGTGTAACTCAATACATTGGGCTGAAAGCAGAGAGAGGGAAAACTAATATCACCCAGCTTTTCAATATACCTAGTTGATTTGATTTCTAAGCTTGATTAAAAAAAAGCAATTGAGAAAAATTCAGGGCAAATTATATAATAATAATAATAATAATAATAATAATAATAATAATAATAATAATAATAATAATAATAATAATAATAATAATAATAATAATAATAATAATTTCATGTCTGAAATTATTCTGGGTTGAAAGGTTTTTTTTGCTGGAGAAACTCCACTCAGGGGACACCTGTATGAGGCTCCTTTCATGTCCCCAAGATCTTTTCCCCACCAAAGTGGTCCCTATTTATCTACTTGGAAAGTCTTGCTTTCAAACTGCTAGGTTGGCGGGAGCTGGGACAGAGATGGGCACTCAATCCATCATGCAGTACCCGCGTCTCGAACGGCCGACTTGCCAGCCTTCCAGCTAACAAGGCAAGCTACTTTGATGAAACTGAGGTGGTCCTACTTTGGGCATATCATGAGAAAGCAGAATTCTCTAGAAAGATGCAAGTCAGTAGAAAGACCAAACACAAGATGGGTTGATCCTCTAAAGCAGGGGTAGTCAAACATGATGCTCTACGTGTTCTTGAACTTCAATTCCCAGAAGCCGTGATCAGCTCTTGTGCTGACTTGGGCTTCTGGGAATTGAAGGCCAAGAACACCTATAGCATCAAGGTTGACCACACTTGCTCTAAGGGAAGTCACAGGCTTGAGTTGGCATGAGCTGAGCAGGGCTGTTGATGATAGGTCATTCTGGAGGTCTCTCATTCATATGATCACCACACACTTGAGGTGATTTGATGGCAAGTAACAACAGCAATCTAGGTCGCTAAAGGACTTAAATTCCATGGTAATAGTGTAAACCCTACTGACAGTGACTCAATGCCAACTGTCAGGTGGTGGTGGTTGTCCAACCTGACCACCCAGAGGAGTAACGGCCTTGGGTGCTGAAGTCCACAGCGAAGAGTGAGGTCCCCAAATGGAATAAATCCAAGTTGAATCCATCCTGATGGAGGGCAGTAGCACTATCAATCCTGGCTTGGGGTTGAGGAGGACTTTGCAAGCCAAAAGGGCTGAGGACCAGAAAGTGACTTGTGGAACTGGATCAGTGGTATTATGGATGCAGAAGGTAAATGGAAGGCCATTGAATTATATTTTTCCCAGGACAGTCTTCATAGCTGATTGCTATGAGGGTAGCCAATATTTGGAATCGGATATGGAAGAAGAAGAAGAAGAAGAAGAAGAAGAAGAAGAAGAAGAAGAAGAAGAAGAAGAAGAAGAAGAAGAAGAAGAAGAAGAAGAAGAAGAAGAAGAAGAAGAAGAAGAAGAAGAAGAAGAAGAAGAAGAAGAAGAAGAAGAAGAAGAAGAAGAAGAAGAAGAAGAAGAAGAAGAAGAAGAAGAAGAAGAAGAAGAAGAAGAAGAAGAAGAAGAAGAAGAAGAAGAAGAAGAAGAAGAAGAAGAAGAAGAAGAAGAAGAAGAAGAAGAAGAAGAAGAAGAAGAAGAAGAAGAAGAAGAAGAAGAAGAAGAAGAAGAAGAAGAAGAAGAAGAAGAAGAAGAAGAAGAAGAAGAAGAAGAAGAAGAAGAAGAAGAAGAAATATTCCTCCTAAATAAAGCAAGTTTTGTATATATTTATTTTTCATTAAATAGAGAGCCAAATCATTATGGACTCAAGATGCTCTCTGGAACATATTTTGTAACCCAATTGAGCTACCTTATACACTAAACATGGATGCTACCAGAGTAGCAGAAGGAGAGATTCAGCTCTCATCTTGTTGCTTCTAGTCACCATAGTGGGACGGAAGGACCCCTGGCTTGCCATGAAGCCATTAGAGAGCTGGTTTATCACTCATTCAAAAGCTGACCGGAATATGGGTGTCTATGAGCAAGATGTAAATTGCCTTCTCAATGCAGTTCCTATGGGAAAATATACCTGTGACAACATGAACACAAAGGGATTTTCCAGTTACCAAGAACCCATACCCTATGTTAAAGTCTCCATCTTTAGTGGAGGAACTAACTAGCTTTGAACCCGCTCTAGGGTTATAGGGAGGGGCGAATCTTCAAGAACATTTTCCCCTTAATTGTGTCAACATTCAAATCTTGGTAGGATTTGTAACATGCTTCCAATGTCATGCCTTCACTTTCGGAATGAAAAGGCAGCAAATTTTTCCCTCAACCAAAATAGTTTGTTTACATCCATCCATCTACACCCATAATTTATGTCCTAGCAGCCCGTCTAATCAGGAGAAATAAGTCACTCAATCATATTGCTGATGCTTCCTATTATTCATGATGTCTGACTTTCAAAACAATGTAAAATGGGCTGGAGAAAATATTCTCTTATACTGTACATCAATGTGTTCCTTCTTCATTCAAGATCTGGAACAAATCTATATTTCTTGATGAACACAAAGCAATTCCACAAGAGTACTGAAACTGCTAAATTTGGTAAATTGTCCAATATCAGCTCCTTTTAGCTTACTCATAAGCTTCCAAGCTTGGAAACTCAAGTTGCAGGTACACCTAGTGAGACCAAGCCTAACTTATGTATGGAAAGTTATGATTCATTTTACCCCCCTTTTCTTTTGCAAAAGCAGTGGTTTCTCATACATTTGTTACTGATGGTGCATAAAGTTCCCCCTTGATGAGCCCAGAGATCCGCAGACTTTGGAGATACACTGATGACCATCTAATTCAGGGGTGGCCAACCTACGGCCTGTGGGCCAGACTCGGCCCACGGCACTATTTCAAGTGACCCACTGCTACCCTTGCTGCTACCGGAAGCGGACACATTTACAACAGCTGTAAAATGCACTGATTCATGCGTAAACATGCCCGGGACTGCCATAAATGCTGCTGTAAATGCACCCGCGGCTGTAATAAATGGGTTTAGGACAGACGTGGATGCATTTTATGGCAGCATTTATGGCAGGAGGAATCACATGACCAGCCTGCTCAGCTGTCCGGGGGCATGGTACAGCCCATGGCGCAAAAAGTTTGTTTTTGCTATATATTTTTGTAATGCTGTGATATTGATGCTTTTTGATTGCTACTGTGATATTGATACCTTTGAAATTGTGATGATTTATGATAACAATATGTTTATTATGACTGCGGAACCTGTAGTATGATATGGTTCTTATGACCGTGTGTAACCTGTAACTGTATACTTTGTACCTCTGTTAGCTGCCCAGAGTCGCTCTGCGAGTGGGGCGGCATACAAGTCTAAAAATTAAATTAAAATTAAATTAAATTAAACTCCTGATCTAATTCATCTCCTGGCTGATACAGGATATCCTCAGTTAAAACAATCCTAACAGATGACTGTTCAACCTCTATTTTTTTTAAAAAAAAAAAAACCCTCTAACAAAAAAAATCTACTTCTTTCCCAAGAAAAGTAGAAACCTCAGATGATGAGGGAGTCAGTTCCAGTGGATGTGTTCCCTTATTTATGTTGTTTAAATCTTTGACAGCACATATTTTGGCATTCTGTGAAATCAAATTCCACTCTTCCTTCAAACAGAACGGAAACTATGAGTTTATATCAAAGTTAACATTGTCCAATTGCTAAATCCAAGAAATGGATGGATGGATGGATGGAAGGATGGATGGAAGGAAGGATGGGTGGATGGATGGAAGGATGGGTGGATGGAAGAATGGATGGATGGATGGATGGATGGATGGATGGATGGATGGATGGATGGATGGATGGATGGATGGATGGATGGATGGAAGGAAGGAAGGAAGGCTGGCTGGCTAGCTGACTGGCTGGCTGGCTGGCTGGCTGGCTGGCTGGCTGGCTGGCTGGATGGACGGATGGACGGATGGACGGATGGACGGATGGATGGACGGATGGACGGATGGATGGACAGATGGATGGACGGACGGACGGATAGATGGATGGATGGATGGATGGATGAATGGAAGGAAGGAAGGAAGGAAGGAAGGGTGGGTGGGTGAATTCTGTGACCACTATCATATTGGATTTACTGCATGCAGAGCAATAATAAACACAGGTTTTGCTCTTTTCCAAGCCATTCACGACATACCTGGCCATGTGATTCATCCAGTAGTGTCACTAGGCACACAAATTGCAGTCCTCATTCTGTGCATAGTAAATCTAACAAGATACCAGCCTATACTCTGAAGAAGGTCTAGGAAGTGTTTATAAGCTGTGTATCATCCCCCATATCATCTCCCAAGAATTATTTCCAATCTAGTGGCCTTGAAGTGAATGCCTTTTTAAAAAAATTTTGGTGGTATTTTATGGAAGTCGGCCTTGCCTGTGATTCGCACAGTCTAAGAATCGCACAGTGTGTTTACCTTCAGCAAATTGGAATGAGCTGGAATGTCTCGCATCTCCCCTGTGAAGAAGAGTAATGTCAAAGACATAAAACTCCTTCCTGTAGGATTCGTGTTTATACAGCCTACCGCTGAGTTGACTTGTGAATGCCAAGCACCACGCTGGGTAAGGGATGGCTGATTGCTACATTGGCCGTTGTAGGGAAATAAAAAGTGACAACATGATGAAAGGATTTCTTTGCTTGACCCATCGGAGGGTCGCCACCTTTTCCGTGGAACCCTGCCGGTACCTCTTTTCATTTGCTCAGGCTTCTCATGCCTGAGCAGAAAACCCTCCTTCCCTGCCCTCTCTTGTACATTGAAGATTTCCTCCAAAGCAAAATGGCAGCTGAAGCAGCCAGACTTACTACAAAGGTAAGACAGAAAATGAGGTCTTTTAAAAAAAAAATAGAGATGTGTGAAACCAATATAACCGTTTCCATGAAAAATATTATTTTTCCGCCGACCACAAATATGGGTATAAGCTGTGCATTGTAACTAAAAAGTTCAGGACACTTCTCTACATAAGCAGACGTGCCATTTTAACAAGGATCATGTTTTCAAAAATGCCTTCCGCACCTTTATTTTGGCTCTTATCTTTATCACCAGCTCCATGTCTATATAGGTGGCTGATAAGTAGCTGCAGCTTCTTCCAGGTCCTGATCAAACCCTGGACTGTCAAAACAAAGCCAGATGAAGTGGTTCATTCATCTGAAATCTACCCTTGTGGTAGATCAGCTAAATAAGCTTCCACATCGCAGCATGAGTCGCCACGGCGAGTGGGCGGCAATATAAATTTGAACTAATAAATAATAAATAAATAATAATAAATAATGACACCAGCTCCGTGAGTCGCTTTCTGGTCCTAATCCCTTTTGGCACGCAAAGTCCTCTTCAGCCACAGACCAGGATTGATGAAGCTGCTGCCCTCCATCAATATGGATTCAAGTGGGATTTAATCCACTTGGGGACCATCACCTCTCCCTGTGAACTTAATCAATGCCACTAGTCCTCAGGGCTATCAGGTTAACATCGCCAGACTTGCATTACATATCTACAGAATGAAATCTTATAGTCTATGGCAGGGTTCCACAGACTTGGCTCTCTATGTGTTCTTGGACTCCAATACCCAGAAGCCCTGATCAGCACAGATCTACATCTACATCTACATCTACATCTACATCTACATCTACATCTACATCTACATCTACATCTACATCTACATCTGCCTCTCATAGCTGCCAAGTGGCTTGGCTTTCTGGAGTTATCCCAGCTGCTATGCGCACACCTGCTGATCAGGGCTTCTGGGTATTGGCGTCCAAGAACATCTGGAGAGCCGAGTTTGAGGAACCCTGGTCTATGCCCTTTCCATGGGGCTTTCTCTCAGGTAGCACTCCAGCCTAGACAAATGTCTAGGATGCACCATAGATGGTGTGCAAAACCCAGCTTGTTGGTGTCATGGGCCATTAGCCTCCGCTCTTTAATAGTCCTCGGAAGGTGCTAGTCTAGAAACTAACCTGCTGGTCCAATGCCAATCTGTTTAAGTCACTCGAGTGCAATTGTGGCATAAAAGAACATCAAAACAAGGAAGGAAATCATTTAACTGTCTTGCAATTTACAAAAGCATTTCTTGCTCGCCATGGGCGACCAGACGATGAAAACTTGGATTTGTTTGACCCAGCATGGCTGCGACCGTGTTCGTAACAGCGCTGCCATAATTGTCCAGACCTCATTTCAAGGCAGACAGGTTTTATATTGCGAAGTGCGCGGGAGGCCATGCCTGAAACCTTGCCTTTCATAGCTGCCTGGTGGCTTGGCTTTTGTGGAGCTATCCCAGCTGCTATGCGCGCACACAAAACCTGCGTTTTCAGATGAGACAGAATGTTTTCCATGGAACTGATAAAAGCTGGAGGCAAGGCTCAGTTGAGGTTTCCCTTTCTTGAGATTCAAGTTGTCCAGCCTTTCATTCGAGAAGTTGGCTATGAGTTAAAGGGAAAGGTTGCCCTTGCTCGAAAGCCAGTCATATCCAACTCTAGGGTTCAGTGCTCATCTCTGTTTACAGCTGAAGAGGCAGCATTGGCTGCATTTGTAGATGTTTCCGTGGACATGTGGCAGGCATGCCTCGACACGAGTGCATGGAATGCTGTTTACCTTCCCACTGACGTGGTCCCTATTTATCTACTTGCAATTTCTTGCTTTCAAACTGCTAGATTGGCAGGAGCTGAGACAGGGACAGGCACTCATTCCATCGTGCAGTACTCAGGTTTTGAACTGCTGACCTTCTGCCTCCCAGTCAGGGTCTTAACCACTTGAGCCACTGCAGTCCCCGGGTGATATTTGTGCGGGTGGCCTTTTCTCATTACTGGGAAGCCGAGACCTTGAGGCCAATGAAGCAAATCAATAAGTAGTTCTCATTTCTCACGTCCGTCCAACGATGTGGCTTGTCGTTAGCTTTCAACACAACACTGGCGAACAGAATTTTGTTCTGGGTAGTCAAATGACAGGACTGTTTTGTGGGAAGAAAATGAAAAATATCTCACTTTCACTTGCTTCAATTTGAGATTATTATTTTTTAAAAAAATCTAAACTTCTCTCTTCCATCTTGATGGCAGCAGCTTCATCAATACTGCCCTGGAGATGAGGAGAACTTTGCATCCCAAAAGTGCTCGGAACCAGAAAGTGACTCATGGAAGTGGATCAGTGGTACGGTGGTCATATTGCGATGTGGAAGGCAGATGAAAGGCCACTGCATTATATCCTCAGGACAATCTTCATGGCTGATCACCATGAGGATTGCCTATATTCGGATTCTGATATGGAAGAAGAAGAAGAAGAAGAAGAAGAAGAAGAAGAAGAAGAAGAAGAAGAAGAAGAAGAAGAAGAAGAAGAAGAAAGAAAGAAAGAAAGAAAGAAAGAAAGAAAGAAGAAGCTGCAGCAGAAGCTTCTCTCTATGCCATGAATGAAGAATTTGTGAGTTTCTATACCAGTGATGGCGAACCTTGGCACACCAGCTGTTCTTGGACTACAATTCCCAGAAGTCAAAGTCAGTAGACCTGCTGATCAAGGCTTCTGGGAAGTGAAGTCCAAGAACACCTGGAGTGCCAAGTTTGGCCATCACTTTTCTAGGGGAAGGTTTTGGGATTGTGCAATTTGCTCAAGGCTACATAGGTTGGCTCCTCTTCCTAGAGGCAGAGTGGGGAATTGAACCTACAACCTCAACAGTGAGAAGCATAAACCAGTGACCTAAACTGTGACCATTTAAGCTAAAGATTGTCCTTGCTCAAAAGCCAATAGTATCCGACTCTAGGGTTCAGTGCTCATATCTATTAACAGTCAAAAAAGCCAGCACTCTCTGTTTCTGCAGATGTTTCAATGGACATGTGGCAGGCATGACTAGACACTGGAACACTGTTTACCTTCCCACGGAAGTGGTACCTATTTATCTACTTGCAATTTCCAGCGACCAGAAATGTGGCCATTTTAGAACACATGGAAGAAGACTTCATTGTTAAACATATATTAAATGCACATTTCTGTGTATGCGCGTAGGTTTGAAACACACACATACAGTGCAGATGAATTCAGAAAGCGGACACAGCAGGCTTACGGGTGAACGCATGAAGTGACACTGAGCAGAAAGAGCCCGATTCACCCCTTCCTACCAGATGCAGATATTAGAGGAGAAGGAAAACATGTTCATTTTCAAGCAACAGTCAGCCGTGTAACTGGAACAGCCGAACATCTGTGAGTGATTCATAATACAGTCTGAAAATAATATTAGGGAGAAAAATAAATAAGGACGGAACGGGAGAAGGAAATTTCTGCCCAGGAGCAAGATGCAAAATGCCTTCTAACCTGATAAAAACCAGTATGAGTTTGCTAATATATGGTGCTTTCTCCATGTTATCATCAAAATCCCGTAATTTGTAATACAAAACTGTATTTGACAATATGATTCATAAAGACTTAACGTGATATACTGGCCCACTGGGGTTTCATTATTTGGATTTGTAGTCTGACCGATTGCATAAAAATACAATCAGCCTCCTCAAAATGCATTAGGAGCGATATTATTTTCAGACACGCTACTGCAGATTTTCATCTTTCTTTTATTTTACTATGCTATGATAAAAAAATAATAATACACTGCATTCTCTTAAATCCTACCAGATTTTTTAAAATCACTTAAAGCGAGACCCTGGCATATGCATTGTATCTTCCAAGGTCTAATGTAGCAGTCCTTCCCAAGTGACACCCCCCCCACCCCCAAGATGTTGGGACTACAACTCCCATCATCCAAATGGAAAGGTCATGGAATTGGTACTCCAAAAATAGGTTTGGGAAGATCTAGTGCACTGGATCGGTCTGTCTTTGAAAGGCTATAGAGCAGGGATTTTCAACCTGTGGGCCGTGGGCCGGATGCATTTCATGTGGCCCCCACTGCCGCCATCACACCAGGAAGTGTCATGTGGCGGAGGAAGGACAAAATGGCCATCCGGCCCCTGAAGCTGTCTGAGGGAGTGTGAGCCGGCCCCGGCTTAAAAAGGTTGAGAACTCCTCTAAAGAGAATCAGTGACTCTTACACACTGTGAGATTTATTAACCATGTTCTTCTTCTTTCACATCCAGATACAACTTTGAACTGCCAAAACGAAGCTGCCTTCTTGGCTTTGTCATGGGCCAAACTTTAACTCTCATTGGTACATGTTTCTGGTAGTTATCAGCAGACCAGCAAATGAGCTGGATTCTGTATCTCTCCACATTCACACCGTGTGTGGTTGTCTGTCAGCAAGCCCCACTTGAGCATGTTGGTGTTGCATTTAGAGACTCCAATCCTCAGCCTATTCAGGGTCCTCCAGGTGACTTAGGGGAGGTTGAGATCTTCAGTCATATCCTCCTTTAATGCTGTTCCTCATCCAATGAGCTCTTTCCTCCATCTTTGGTTTTGCTCTTGTGGACCCTCAAGAAGTTTTGTTCTTGCCATAAAGCTCTTCATGGATCTAAGCCAATGGACTTGAGGGTCATCTCCATTCAGAGGACGTTGAGTGCGATTCTCTTGCTTAGTTCTCTCGGTGTCCACCTCTTCTTATCTTAAGTGGAGCCATAGCAACAAGAGGGCTTATTTTCTCAACTTCAGTTATCCTGTTTCTAAAGATGGATGCTTTGCTTAACTAATTGGTAAGATTGCAGATCTATTACTTTACGCATCGATAACATACTTTTTGAAAGTGTTATGGCTCCGACCTCCGGGGCCCACCAATGGTTTTGGTTGTGGTGCCGTGGTGCGATTCGTGCAGTGGCTGTTATTTTGCTGTTATGGGACTTTTACAAATGAACGGTTTTCTTCCTTTTCTGCAATGTTTTATGATGGTTGTAATTTATGATGCTGTGATTTATGATTTATATGATACTAGGCTTTATTTACTGTTGTTCTATGGTATTTTATCGTGTTGTAATATGTATTTGTGTTTAAGATGCTGTTGTTTCTGTGAGCTGCCCGGAGTCATGCTGCCGAGCGGGTGGCATACCAATGCAAATATTATGATCATAATCATAATACAGTAATACCTCGGATAAAGCTAAAATCGCATAACGTTAAGTAATCTGGGGGGGGGAGAATTGGATCGAATAACATTAAGGTCCTATGGGATGGATCGGATAACAACCGCTAAAGCCTGTGCGGTTACAATGTATCTTTATGGAGCTTTAACGTTATCCGATCCATCCCATAGGATTTTAACATGCATCGGATAACACTAAAAATCGGATAACACCAAGACTTGTGGAACCAAGTCTTAGCGTTATCGGAGGTATTACTGTAATCACAATACAGTCAAAGCTCGCATAAAGAGCATCTCGCTTAAAGAGTAACTCGCTTAAAGAGCAGAATTTTCTCTGAAAGTTTGCTTCGCTTAACAAATAAAACCAACCAAAAAGTCGCTTAACAAATAAATCGGGGTTTTCAACCCCCCCACACACAATGGGTCATTTACAATGGTGTTTCGCTAAAAGAGCAAACTTGCTTAAAGAGCAATCCGGTGGAACGCATTATGCTTTTTAAGCGAGGTACAACTGTAATAATAATAATAATAATAATAATAATAATAATAATAATAATAATAATAATAATAATAATAATAATAATAATAATAATAATAATAATAATAATAATAATAATAATAATAATAATAAAGTGTAAGTAATTCTTTTATATTTGCCCATCAAAACTGCTAAGGGCAAGGCTTGGCATCTGGCTAAGTTGAAGGATCTCCTGTACTTGTGAATGTCAGTTGATGACAGGTAGGTAAAGGTAAAGGTAAAGGTAATGGTCATTCTTGCTCAAAAGCCTGTCATATCCAACTCTAGGGTTCAGTGCTCACCTCTGTTTATAGCCGAAGAGCCAGCACTGTCTACGTCTGCAGACATTTCTCTGGACATGTGGCAGGCATGTCTCAACACCTGAGTGTACGGAACACTGTTTACCTTCCCACCAGAGTGGTCCCTATTTCTCTACTTTTAATTTCTTGCTTTTGAATGGCTTTGTTGGCAGAAGCAAGGACAGAGACGGGAGCTCATTCCGTCCTGCAGTATATCGAACTGCTGCCCTGCCGCCTTCCAGTCGGCGTCTTAGTCAACTGAGCCCCTGCAGTCTTCACTTCTTTGTTTGAGAGTTTGCTTAGCCTGGACCAGCCCCAGTCTAATTAGAAATAATATAAATATATACATTTCAGCGCTGCTGGAACTTCTCTGCCTCTTTGTTTCAATTATAAAGCATCGGACACCTTTAGATGCACTTTCAAACAACAAAAGAACAAAAGATGCCAAATTTAATTATTCCCCTTTTCTCTTTGCTTCTTAATTTCTGGGAGGTAGGTTGCTATTTTAAGATGATCAAAGTTAAAAAAAAATGTATACAGATAAAAGGCTTGTTGATTGAGATACAGAACAAACAATATACTATAAGGAGGATACAATTACACAAATAAGCCTTTCTTGATATCAAAGAAATCGAGATTTGTGAGTTAGCTGGTTGAAATTGCTGGTTTGGGATCTGATCTATAGAGGGACAAGAGCTGACAGGCAAGAACTGAGCTTTTTTCTTCTTTTTCTTTCATGTAGGATGAAGTTGTGGCAATTAAAGGTGTGTCAAACAGTTATAATAATAATTTCATGTCGGAAATTATTCTGGGTTGAAAGGATTTTTGCAGAAGAAACTCCGCTCAGGGAATGCCCCAAATGAGGCTCCTTTCGTGTCCCCAAGAGCTGGGACAGGGAAAAAAATATAGAAGATGAAATTGTGAATATAATGAGAATCACTTTAAAGTTGAATGAAAAGAAAGCATTAATAACAGATTTGGAAGAGTTAAAATGGGATGTATATAAGAAAGGACCTGTTATCCTTTTTTTTTTCCTGTACTGAGACAACACATCATAAAAAAATTGGAAAAATAATATGAAGTTAGAACTGAATAACCTTTTTTTTACTGGTTTTATGTAATTGTTGTACGCCACCTAGAGTCGCTTGCCGAGTGGGTGGCGATACAAATGTGAAGAAATAAACAAATAAAACAAACAAACAAACAATAACTGGTATAAGGATTTATGTGAAATGGCACTGAACGACAAACTGAGATGGGAACTAACCTTTTAAAAAAAGGTATATTGAAAGAGAATAAATTTTAGAATATTTGGGAGCCTTTTGTGGAGAATATGTTAAACGACAATAAAAGTTGCAGACCAGTACCAGAAATAGTGAGGTTTTTTTTTGGAGGGGGTGGGGGGGGGGAAATATGAGAACTATGGATTATACTAATGACGAATTCTAAGGACAACAAATTTAGCACAGGGTGAATGTTGTTTAATTTGTTTAATTCTTTTTTAGATGAGTTTTTGCTTTCTATTTTACACTTTTAATATTATATTTACAATTATTAAGTAAAGAGATTTAAAGGTTGTATGAACAATTTAAGAAAATGGGTAAAATTAGTGAAAGATGGATAGTAAACAAATAACAGGTGCAATAGAAAAAGTGTCATTCTTATATATATATATATATTCGTTTTTCTTTTATGTTTTCATATTATATAATTTGAAAAATTCAGTAAATATATATATATTTAAATAGAACTGGGACAGAGATGGGTGCTCAAACCATCCTGCAGTACTGGGGTCTCGAACTGCCCTCTTGCTAGCCTTCCAGCTAACAAGGCGAGCTTCGAAACCACTGAGCCACCGCAGCCTGCACCAGCATGCTAATTATGGGGAGGTGTCATTAACCAAGCGGTGTCTCGGAAAGCTTGTCCTCTTACATGTAGTGAAAAAACGGGAAATTACCTTTCAGACAATAATCCTAGGTGAGGATCAATTTTAATTAAAGTGTTACAATGTGAAGTTAAGATGTTGAAGGTCAGAATCCAGTTAAGCTGTAAATTAGTGTTCATTTCGCCAAAGCCCACTTTGAAACTCAGGGTTTGTTTGTTCAGCATCTTACACAGCTCTGGGAGGGTTCTTTTGTGCTTCACACAAGCTGTAAACCAAGGGTTCCCAACCTAAGGGCCGTGCATTCTAAGGTTCCCTAGTAAAGGTCGCCCTTGCTCAAAAGCCAGCCGTATCTGACTCTAGGGTTTGGTGCTCATCTCTCTTTACAGCCAAAGAGGCAGCGTTGTCTGTGTTTGCAGACATTTCCATGGACATGTGGCGGGCATGCCGCGACACCAGCGCGCACGGAACGCCGTTTACCTTCCCAACAAAATGATCCCTATTTATCTACAGTAATACCTCGGATAACGCTAAGACTTGGTTCCAGAAGTCTTGGTGTTATCCGATTTTTAGTGTTATCCGATCCATGTTAAAATCCTATGGGATGGATCGGATAACGTTAAAGCTCCATAGAGATACATTGTAATTACCACAGGCTTTAGCGGTTGTTATCCAATCCATCCCATAGGACCTTAATGTTATTTGATCCAATTCTCTCTCCCCAAATTACTTAATGTTATGCGATTTTAGTGTTATCCGAGGTAAATGTTATCCGAGGTATTACTGTACTTGCATCTTCTTGCTTTCGAACTGCTAGGTTGGCAGGAGCTGGGACAGAGACAGGAGCTCACTCCACCGTGAAGTAATCAAATGTCGACCTTCTAGTCGTCAGGTTCAGCGTCTTAACTTGAGCCACCGCAGTCCGAACAAAAGAGTTGCTTAATTTTATCCCAATTTCTATGACCATTAATGTCAATAGTTATCAGAAAAAGCTTTTTCATCTGTCTTGAAGTCTCTAACACCCCAACCCCCCCTCCCAATTTTCTATGGGACTGTGAAAGGAACAGTTACAACTGATGTAAATTTATCTCAAGGTCCTTTCCGTCATGTTTGATTTAGTAAGGTACCAACTTTTGACTCATGTCAGCTGTCAACACAACACCTGCCGCTCGGAGCCTGCAAGAAATGGAGTCCAGGTGTTATTATTTCATGTGTATGGGCTTGTGTGTAACCTGACACATATATTAGTAAGTCATGTCACGAAGCTGAATGCCAGCTTAGTGTTTTGTTCTACAGTCAAGAGGGACCCCATGAGACTACCTGACTTTTTAAACATTAGATTTACCCTACTTTGCATTTCACGTACACAGAAATACACGCAACGCGATAGCAGAAAGATCTGTATTTCGGGGTTTGCAACACATCCCATGAAAAGGTAGAAATGCATTTGACAACTGGACACGTTGATACAATAAATGGGTTCCCAACTTTTTCAAGCTGTGGGCCGGGTCACACTCTCTCATTCAGCTTTGAGGGCCGGATGGCCATTTCGCCCTGCCTGCATGATGGGGGTGGCCATTTTGTCCCAAACGGCCATTTTGTTTCTTGAATGTCCTCGGAAGGGTGGGGTGGGCCATGTGAAATCATCCGGCCCACAGTCCTTAGGTTGGGAACCCCTGATACACTATCAAATGCTACAGAAAAAGAACCAACCACTTATTGGATATCATTTCATAAAAGGACACATACATTTTTAGTTAATGGGGACGTGGTTCTATCAAAATGTCTTCACATGTTGTCAAGTCCGAAGTAATTAATAGCAGCTTTCAAGAGAGATATTTGAGGAATAGCATGACCAGTTCCAACTCACCCACCCCCCAATGACTTTCCTTTGTTGAATTAGGATTCAAACACAGATCTCTTAATCTCTCACCCTACTCCACCCTACCACACTGGCCATCCGTTTAACAAGACCAAAATGTACAGGACAGATGCACATGGCATGGAATGGACTTGAAGGTGCTGAAGGTAAAATGGACATGACAGTCCTGCCCTTTTATACGAGAAGAGAAAACTCTGTTCAACTGATCAATCTTCTTTTCAAATTGTTCCTACAGTGTTGTGAACGGACATCATATTTAGCGATTCCAAGGGCAGGCTTGGCATCCGGTGAGAACAGCAAGAAAAGATTACCGAAAGGACAAATGAAAAGGTCAAAATCATTTGTATAACAAGATATGTCAGATACCAGATATGTCAACTTCCATCTTATTGTACTTTGCGGTATACTCATTAGACTTGTTAGTGTTTTATATGTATTCATTTTGGTTCATGGGTAGCAATAGCAATTACACTCCGTGGACTCTCTAGGCCAGGGGTTCTCAACCTTTCCAAGTCAGGGGCCGGGTCGTGCTCCCTCAAACAGTCGAGGGGGACAGACTGGTTGTCCCCTTGCCATTTACACCTGTCGTAAACATGTTTACGAGAGCCGTAAATGCGTTTACGACAGCTGAGAATGAGTCTGCAGCCCATTCCGTTGCTGACAATGGCGGCCACCGGAGTGTGAGCCAGATTATTTGGTGCCATGGGCCAGATTTGGCCCATTGGCTGTAGCTTGAGAACCCCTCTTCTAGGTGGTTCACAGGGTAAGAAGCATTTTTTCACCAAACATCCTGGGTACTCATCTTGACCTCGGAAGGATGGGAGGCTGAGTCAACCTTGAGACATGGTCTGGATCAAACTCATAACGTTCTGGCTGCAGTTCAGCAGTTTAACCACTGTTGCCTACCAGGTTAGGGAAATAAACCCTCACTTGCATCATTCATGCAAAGGGGAAAAAAAAACCCAGAAGGTGATAACTATCGCTTTTGTTTAATGGACTTTTAAAAACCTGAAGCACTGGATGGGTTTTTTGAATCATTTTACACAGCCAATTTGCATTTATGCCTGAAGGGTGTGCGTGCCCGACACGTGTGTCCTTCTTAAGGAAAATAGCACCGATTGTTTGCTCACCACTCCTGAGGTATGTTAGATAAATTGCAAACACTTTGACAAGAGAGAGAATTTTTTTTCCCCCTCCTGTTTTCACTCTTAATTTGGAGGGAGAAAATTCCCAACCCTATCTATGAGTAATTTTCATAAATCAAAACACACAGCTAGATTTTGCGTGTCAATTAGGCTGTGCAGAAATTTTCAAAGGGTTTTTGGATTCATTTGAAATAGCAGCCTGACCAATTTGGGAGCCTCGAGAAACCAGCTATTACTCGTGAAGGACTAAGTGGGAACAAATTTAGGCTGAAGAAAAATACCTTCTATTGCTCTTTCACTGACACTTGTAAAAGTGTTAAAGCAACGCAGAAATAGTTACTAAATACCTACTGTACACTTTTTACTCTCATTATTAAGGTTGGATATTGGATACATTGAAGACCAATATTGCTTGCCCAAATTGGTAGCTTTGTAGGAGAGCCACGTCAATATCCAAATTTAGTTTTTGAAATTTGTTAGGTTTTCGCCTGCCACATGCCATGGAAACATCTGCAGATGCAGACAGTGCTGGATCTTTGGCTATAAACAGAGATGAGCACTGAGCCCTAGAGTCAGATATGACTGGCTTTCGAGTAAGGGTGACCTTTACCTATACAAGCCTTCATGTCTCCTAACTTCACATACATCAGTGCTGGGCTGGGGTGGGGGAAACTAAGTCATAAATGTTTGGGTCTCCCAATGCAAGTATAAGAAATGCACAACAACGATTTTGCTTTTGGGAATAACACATGGAATGTACATGATATCGACTGTGGCGATTCCAAATCTGAACTGCCTATCATGTACATATTTTAAGTTATAGGCATGCAATAGTTTAGGGATTCTCAATTTACGCCCCATTGGCTGCATGCAACCCACAGCACCATTTCATGTGGCTCACCCACCACTTCCACCACACCAGGAAGTGCCATGTGGTAGAGGAAGGGCAAAATGGTCTTACAACCAGTAAGACAACCAGCGATGACTGTTGAACCAGTATACAATGCCTTTTCTTTCCCAGATGCACAAGAACACCTGTAGAGCTGCTAAAAATTCAATTCACAACCTACTCAGCAAGGCATCTGTAGAGGACCTGGCTTTTTCTTCAATCATTTGCTGGCTACACTAGGTAAAATGTTATTATCCCTTCATGTGGGACAATTCTGACTTCTCAACAAGGTTTGCAGTTGGTTTATTTTCGTGGAACACCAAGTGGCTCAAATGGTTGTATGACACACACAATTTCTGATGTTGTTTTCTTTTTGAAGAACAGGTGAGGTTGAACTGAAAAGGAAAAGGCCGGGATATCCATGGAATCTGACGGGGACTCAAGAATAAGAAGGAACTCCAGTGCTTCAAGTTAAGACGCTGAACCTGATGACTAGAAAGTCAAGATTTGATTGCCGGAGCACTCCACGGTGGAGTGAGCTCCTGTCTCTGTCCCAGCTCCTGCCAACCAAGCAGTTCGAAAGCAAGAAATTGCAAGTAGATAAATAGGGACCACTTTAGCGGGAAGGTAAACAGCATTCTGTGCACTTTTGAGGCATGACTGCCAACTGTCCACAGAAACATCTGCAGATGCAGACAACACTGGCTCTTTGGCCATAAACAGAGATGAGCACTCAACCCTAGAGTTGGATATTACTGGCTTTCGAGCAAGGGTGACCTAAAGAATAGGAATATGGGAGTAAGATCAGGGCATCTTCCTCGTCATGCTAATGTCAGCCTATGGACCCTTTCCAAAATCTTTCATTGCCAGCTTTAAAACAGCTGTCAATTGCTGTTAATTTGTATCCTCAAATCCAAAGACCAGTGGTTTTGCAAATGTGTCATTTTGCTTGCAGATTTTGGGGACTGGATTTCTAATATGTAGACTTGGCCCTTTGGTCTTCCCCCAAGCACCAGCCAAGTTGAGAAATAAGACACGAGAAGATGGATGAGAAGGAGAGACATATTAAAGCACGATGCTACATTTGAAAAGATGGTTTAAAAAACAGACCTTCTTAGAGAGGCTTTTGGAGATGTGTTTGTGAGTGAATTTTTCGATCTGAGCCAACTATGTCATTTATTCTTGTCTAATTTGCATTTGTTTATATTAACTTGACTGTGATAATCCTGCTGCCATTTTATGATTTATTTAAAATTTGGTTGTGAGGGCGTTTGTGCGCATCTTAGTTTTACCTTTCCTCTTTTCACTGCCCAGAGTAGCTTGCTAGTGGGTGTTATCGAAATGTAACAAACAAACAATTTCATGGGCAGATTGCTGAATGGACAGGGGTTCACAACCTATGGCCTGTGGGCTGGAACCAGCCCACGGTGCCATTGGACTACTGGGCAGAGGGGTGAGGGAGAGAGGAAGTGCTCCCATTGGGCTTCTGGGCAGAGGGGTGGGTCAAACTCTGTGCTGGGGTGACTGCATGGGTCCCTACAGAGAAGGCTCCAAGTGCCACCTCTGGCATGTGTGCCATAGGTTCTCCACCAGTGCACTAGTGCAAAATTAGAAATGGTTCTAGTCTTTTAAACAAGTGGATGGTGAATCTTTACTAGCAAAACCACTCCTTCAATTTCTCACTTACCTGGAAAGCCCTATCACCCAGATAGTTGGTTAAGATTTGAAGGCTCATAGCTAATTAACAATGGATCTTTTGCAAGCACGGAAGGCGTGCGACCAGGTGACCTACCTGTATGCGGCTAATCTGCCATTCTGGCAGTATTCACCATAGATGATGGATTAATTTCAAGGTTCTTGCTCTTTATTCTTAATTTTTTAAATCAGACTGTGACTAGCTCTCTGCATGGAGGACACCTTCAAAAGAGGCTAAACGAGGACACTTGGATACCCGATTGATATTCCTCCCCTTATTATGTTCCTTCCACTTCTGCCTTTTAAAAGAAATTTCCGAAGGAAAAGATTCGGGCTCATGGCTTTGAAGATGGAGCACAACCAAAAGATTGGAACAAGACAAATGCAGATTTTATTATTGCAGTTTATGATTACTGGGTGCTAAGGGTTATTTATTGTAATTTTCTCAATTAATCTCATAGATAAGAGGAAGAAAACCATGCACAACATAAGCACATATAAGCATTTTAGATGAGCATCAATGTTCCACATGTATACTACTAGAGTTACGATTCCAATGTTATTTCCCCTGAATCCAGGGTTGTCAGTCAATTAACAAGGTATACACAGGTTCCACAGTTTGGTTCAAAAGCTAGTTCAGCACCATTGGAAGACGCCAATTTGTCTGTGGAGATCTGAATTCAAACCAATTCAATTTGCACCTTAGGGCCGTAATGATTTATAAATGAAGACTGCTAGCCTTCCCATTGACTTCCACTGGAAAATTAAACCACTATAGCATCTTTCTTTTCTTTTTGCATTAGTGTACACGAACTTTGGAGATACAGTATGGTGGACCTTAAGCAGGGGAATAAACATCTCCAAGTTCAAGTGGCTAGATTCGGTGTTAAGTATGTTGTACAATACTTTAAAATGTGCTTCCCGGAAACGATGTGGTGAAATGAAATCCTGGCTTCATATGGTTGTCATTCAGAAAAAGCACAGCTCTCCCTGTTCTCTCCTGATTACCCATTCACACGACCTGTCTCTAGAGTAATTCTCCTACCACCAGCAAATTCAAGATTTTCAAATCACAGAATCAATGTGAACAACCTTGGCTGATACTGAGAGTCAAATTTGTCCAGTCCGTTTCCAAATTGTAGACCTCAATCTATCTCAGGCTAGTTTGATTGAGCAGACTTAATAAGCAAGGCTGAGTGCAGAAGAATAAACGCCTTTGAGATGTGGTGTTGGAGGAGACCCTTGAGAGTCCCCTGGACTGCAAGGAGATCAAATCAGTCCATCCTGAAGGAAATCAACCCTGACGGCTCATTAGAGGGACAAATACTGAAGCTGAAGCTCAAGTACTTTGGCCACCAAATGAGAAGAGAGGACTCACTGGAGAAGGCCCCAATGCTATGAAAGATCGAAAGAAAAAGGAGAAGGGGCAGCAGAGGATGAGATGGCTAGATGGCATCACTGACGCAGTGGGTGTAGAGATGGGTTGATTACAGAGGATGGCAGATGAAAGAGGAGCCTGGTGCGCGGTTGTCCATGGGGTCGCAAAGGATCAGACTCGACTGTGCAACTGAACAACAACACCAACAAAATTGCCAACTCAATCCAGAGCAGACCCACTCAAATGAATGGGAGTTACACAAGTGCTCATTCTGCAATTCAGCACTGCGTTTAATGAGGTCGGTTCTTATAGAATCCGTTAGTGGGTTGAGGCCCAGTGAAGTATGTTGGCTCTGAATGTCATTGGGGAGCCCACTTTAGTTTTTAACATGAACATTACAGAAGCTTCGCAAGGGGCTAAGGCTACAAGTACAACAGGTCTCTATTATGACCAAGGGGGAATTCCCCAAAGTTAGCATTGTGGCTCTGGATGAAGGCTGGCAGCCTGCGCCTCAGCCTGTTGTCAGCATGGATCTGCCTCTCCCTGATCCAGTTAATCAAGAAATGAAAGAAGCAGAGTCAGCAATCACGGAGGACAGCGATGAAGCTGAACCAACATCAGAGTGTTCTAGATTACAGCTGTGGAACCAACTCCAGCTGCGGAGAAGGGAGGCGAGAGCTCGTTTGCAGAGAGCACTCCCACTGCGGAGCCTTGAAGCGCTCTTAAGAAGGAATGTGTGCCTGCACTAGCTTTGTCGGAACAACATTTGTGCTTCCCGATGCTGTGACACTCTGACCTGTAAACCTGCCTGCTTGATTACCTTGGACCTTTTTGCCTGGATATCGACTACGCTTCTGGATCCTCCTCTTGACTCAGTTCACCAACGACCAGCCACTGAACATGGCTCTCCTGGACAAACACTTCTGTCTCATCCTCAGGACTATTGAAAGCATTTGCCTTTTTCTCCCACTCCTTGTGCTGCAGCCTGATCTGCCTTGCAGGGGAAGGGCATTATACGGAGTCTGGAGGCAGGAGAATTCGCCTCCTCCATTTCACCTTTATTCAACATGGAAGACATATTGCAAAATCTGAGCCATTAAACCAGAGACACCCCAATGCTTGTTGCTCATTTCCCAAACTATGTTCCATGGAACATAGACTTCAATTCCCAGAAGCCTCAGTCAGTCCATTGGCTGATCAGTATTTTGGACAATTGATTTAGGCTTCTGGGAATTGAAGTTCAAGAACCAAAAGTTGGGAAACATTGAAATAAAGTATTCTACTGCACACAATTCAACAGTTAAATTCCTCTACTGTAGGGAGTGCATATCGCATTGACACTTATGTGTTCTGAACGTCCAGGTGACCACCACTATTGCTCTGTTTGAGGTTGTGTTCTTTAACACAACTGATCCAAAACAAAGCAATCACACTTATATGTAGTCCCATAGCATTTAGTATGCTCTCTGGGAATTTCACAAGATACTGTAATTAGCAATTTATACATATATCCACCCGGCCAACCCTCACAATGGCCAAAGTCTACTTACTGTGGCTGTGCCGGAGACGGTTTGTGCATTGGCATCGCTTGTGTTGGGTTCGGAGTGCGTCTGCGCCGGCGGGTACATGTTTAACGTGTGCTCTGGAACCGTGGTCTGGCCTGTGTAGTCTGGGGTCGGGTGAGGGTGGGGCGCGGTGTATTCGGCGGGGATCCCATTCTGAGGCGGAGCAAACTGGGCCGAGGCATACGGCTGGGCCATTGTGTCCGGAGGTGCTGTCGCTTCCTGATTACCCTGCGATGATCGGAGACAGAAAGGAAAGCGAGGCGGTGAGGCGACAGAGCGGAAAGCACATTTATACCTTCCTTCATGCATGGGGTGTCATGGCGGCCAGCAAGAAACCACAGGTCACATCCTGAACTTACACCCTGAACCTGTTGTAGGTGATCTTAATCAAGTGATAACATGCTGATCTGATCAGGAAAAGAGTTTCTACTCTTAGCACACAACAGTTTATTATTTATTTATTTATTTATTTATATTTATTATCCCACCCCAATCAGGCGAACCCGACTCTAGGCGGCTTACAACATGAGTGCAAAAACAAATTAAACAATACAAAATCCCAAATGAGTGCAAAACAAACTAAACAATCCCACTATACCCCTACAAATTCAGCAATTTGGTTTAAAATTAATTTAAAAAGAAATTAAACTGTTTCCCCCTCTCATCAAGGGGTGACCATGTTGGTTTCAGTCTAAGGAGATTGGTATCTTGAGTTGTCCAGGCTATGGCAGTCTTTTTGCTGGAAAGACCGGTTTTTAATGAGAAGCTGACATATACAGGGACCATACGTTCCCTAGACTTAGGGGTACACCACAAGATGTACCTACATGTTTATATACTTCCTTTCGGTACAGTGTTTACAAGTTGCATCCCACTGGAGCATCCATAAAGTCAGCTTTCTAAGGCTCTAGTGCAGAGGATCCCAACTATTGCCTGTGGACCACACCTGGCGTACAATGGCATTCCATACAGCTCATTGCCACCTCTGCCATACGAACCCGCATGTTTAGGTCTGCCATAAATTGCGCCCGTGCATGTGCAAACCCAGTCGAGACTGTCGTAAACGCAGAAGTGGGAGCATTTACGACAGCTGTAAATGCACCCGCTTCCACTTCTGGGGGTGGGTCCAGCCTACGCAGCTGTCCGGGGGCCATGGTCAGGCCCACAGTGTAAAAAGGGTGGCCACCCCTGTGCTAGTGGCTTTCTGTCTTCTTCATCAATGAATGGAAGCTCCTTGAGGTATTGGCTGGTTCCAAGCCTCGGATCGGCCTGCACTTGATTTGTACAATCTGGGATGTGCAGGGATCGCACCTGGAACTCATTAAACTGTGTAAGGCTAGGTGAATGGGTGGAAATTTGTGACCAAGACTTACACAGTTTCCCTTAAGTCAAGGTCGCCCTAGCTCCAAAACCAGTCATGTCTGACTCTATGGTTTGGTGCTCATCTCCGTTTACAACCAAAGAGCCAGCATCGTCTGCACCTTGCAGACCTTTCCATGGTCGTGTGGCAGGGCACAATTTATGATAGGATTCTGGCCAATCATCTTAAACCCTACCTTTCTTTGGATCAGGGGCCCTTCATTTTAAAATTGCTGCTCATTAGAGTCACAGTCAGAAGATCAACCAGTTTTAATTAACTCATACACATTAAAATATTCTACACTCTAAATTTCCATGAAAAACATAATCTTAAGGTTATTCAGTCACAGCGACAGTAGTACATTTAAGAGGAAATCCCTGCTTTCACAAATAATTCTGAAACATCAGCAAAGTATTTCAAAAGGTCAGGTAAAATCTGCCATGTCTTAACATTTTAACTATCAGCAAGTAAAATAATCATGAACTAAGTCTGGCAATGTGGCAGCCTCAGAGGTTTCATAGGTTTTACATATGGCCACACAGCTGGCCTTATATGTAAGCATTGTAAAGATAAAGGTCGACCTTGCCCAAAAGTGAGTCGTATCTGCATGGTGTAATTGGGGCCAAGAAACTTGGCTCTCCAAATGTTCTTGGACTTCAATTCCCAGAAGCCCTGATCTTCAGGTGTGGCAACTTGGGCTTCTGGGAATTGTAGTCCAAGAACACCTGGAGTGCCAAGTTTGTTCCCCGATGAATCAAAACGGAGCCTTTACTTTTAGTGAGTTAAGATCAGGGGTTCCTAACCTAAGACCCGTGGGCCAGATGTGGCCCATGGTGCCATTTCATGTGGCCCCCTACCCCTCCAAGGGCATTCGAGAAACAAAATGGCTGCTCCTTTTGAAGCTGTTGGACAAAATGGCTGCCCCCATCATGCAGACAGGGCAAAATGGCCGTCCAGCCTTCGAAACTGACTGAGAGAGCGTGATCCGGCCCACAGCTCGAAAAGGTTGGGAACCCCTCTTTAAGATGGTTGCTGTGGTTCTTGGCTTCCTGAGCAGGATGATGGCAAAGAAAATCAGGGAATGTCTCCTTTGCTATCGAAATGCGTAACAATTTCCTACCATGAGGGCGGAAGTGCAGAAGATGAACATTAAAATGGAAAGAGGTGGAATAAAGTTTTTATTCTGGCTCCCCAAATGAGTGGAACAAGTCTTGTGGTAGTGGGATAATGAGCTTTGTTGTTCTTACCGATGGGTTGGCACCCAAGGCTCATTCCAATGGGCACGCCAGGCGAAAATCTGGGGGGGGGGGAACGACTACATAAAAAGGAGTGGGGGGGAACCCTTGAAAGAACAAGATGGATAAATCGTGGTCGAGCTGTACGTCCATCTGTCCAATATATACGTGGCAGGAGGTGACAGATGTCTGTTCCCTCAACCGTGCGAGGCATTTGAACGCACACCAGAAATTTCCGGGAAGCCGTCACAAGAAAAAAATAATGTGGCAATGCCTACAGTTTGTAACAAAATGGCAAATCGACATTAGGGGAAAGAAAAGGCTTGTCGCGAAAATGAAAACGACGGGGGACTGACGCTCAGGTGTACTTTGTTCCGAAGTGTTTGATACCACCTTGAGCTTTTAAAACAGATGTTAGCGACACCCCCACTGTTTCTCATTAACCAAGACAGCCCTTTCATGAGCTTAGAATTAATATGCCCAACACTCACTCTTACTGCTAATTACTGCTAATATTTAATTAAGAGCAGTAAGCTCTGGTAAGATTACACTCAAACGATGACATGGGGGGAGAATATATCTGTTAATACGGATATTGGTATGGAAGGTACGTGGACATGAAACATCTTCAAATGCTGGGTTCTTTGGTCTAGTCTTCTTCCAACTCATATTTTTTTAAGGAAGCACTTCTAGGAGTATCCAAATATTTCCAGAAGAAATCAAAACAACTTGGCAGCTTTGGGGGGGGGGGCATCTTGAGGAAGCTTGAAAATGCTGATGGAGAAATCCATAAAGACTTCCTGAAGTCTACCTCCCTGAATGTAGTACCAGCAATACCAGACCATAGTACAAGGGTCCCCAAAGTTTTTGCACCATGGACCAGACCTTGCCCCTGGACAGATGAGCAGGCCGGTCATGTAAATGCTGCCATAAAATGCATCTGCGGCTGTCATAAATGTGTTTATGAGAGTTGCGGGTGCACTTACAGCAGTGTTTATGGCAGGAGTGGACACATTGACGCATGTGTGGGCACGTTTTACTGCTGTTGTAAATGTGTCTCCGCTTCCAGTAGTGGCAAGGGTGGAGGTGGGCCACATGACATGGTGCCGTGGGCTGTGTCCGGCCCACGGGCCATAGGTTGGCCATCCCTGCCATAGTAGGATGGATGGATGGATGGATGGATGGATGGATGGATGGATGGATAGATAGATAGATAGATAGATAGATAGATAGATAGATAGATAGATAGATAGATAGATAGATAGATAGATAGATAGATAGATAGGTGGATGGATGGATGGATGGATGGATGGATGGATAGAGAGGAAGGAAGGAAAAGAGAGAAATATGATAGATAGATAGATAGATAGATAGATAGATAGATAGATAGATAGATAGTCAGTCAGTCCTTGGCTTTAGATAGATAGATAGATAGATGGTCAGTCCTTGGCTTTAGATAGATAGATAGATAGATAGATAGATAGATAGATAGATAGATAGATAGATAGATAGATAGATAGATAGATAATGTGGGAATTAGAATGACTCAGAGTGAAAATGACGAACCTCATAAGTGTAGCAACATAAAAACTAACTAAAGAGTTCTTGCACTTGTTTCTTGGTTTATTGCTTTCAAAAGGATACTGAAAGGCCAGTCTGTGCTAAGTACTTTGGTTTGAAATTTAATGAAATCCACATTTCAGCTCCAAAATGTACCTCGCAGGGTAAAATACAAATACCGGCTTATTGCTTCCTTATTGAACCCTTTAAAAAGAGTGTCTTCATTACGCGTTCACAAGCTTTCCCAGAAATCTTCCCTATTCTTGTGGGTTTTTTTTTTAATGCCATTGTTTTAGACCGGGAATTCTCAGCCTGCGGACTGCAGACCGGATACGGCCTATGGCACCATTTCATGTGCCCACCCATGCCTCCAACACACCAGGAAGTGCCGTGTGGTGGAGGGCCAAATGTCCGTCCGGCCCCCAACGCTGTCTGAGGGAGTGTGTCCCCGTCCTCGGCTTTAAAAGGTTGAAAACTCCTGATTCAGACATTCTGCATAGAAGGCTTCTCACCTCACCTGTATCCTCGCCCTGAAGTGCCATTCTATCTGTTTCACAAAGCTTTATATATAGATAGATAGATAGAGAGAGAGATAGATAGATATAGATATAGATATAGATATAGATATAGATATAGATATAGATAGATAGATAGATAGATAGATAGATAGATATAGATATAGATATAGATATAGATAGATATAGATATATAGATATAGATAGATAGATAGATATAGATAGATAGATATATAGATATATATAGATATATTTAAGAATCTGTGCGAAGAGCGTCAAAACAGAACTTGCAACCTTTGCTCTGTTTGCACACAAACCGCGGCGGCGGGTAGGGGATGTTACTTGTGTGATACTCATTTTTAAACACACATTTGCAGAATAAAACTGTACCCATTCCTTTCTCGCCAGGAACGGGGAGGGGGAAACCAAGGAAACAGTGTTGTGTATGGGGGGGGAGAGAAACTATCCTCCTTTTTGTCACATTTGAAAAGTCTAGCTTGCTGTTTTATTGTATGTTTCTATTCTATTTTGGTCCCTTTTCTTCCCTCCGTTCTGCTGCTTTTGGCAAGAGATATTTCACATTCCGGGAGAAAGCCGCATTCATGCTGTAGTTAAATGAGCCAAACCGCATCATATCCTTAGGGCATGGAAACAAAGAAGAAGTATGCAAAGGGAAGGGAAGCCGCCTGCCTTCCCTCAAAAAATAATACTCCGTTAACCTGTTGATAGGAATAATGTCTCCGTTAGATATGCCAGGCCCAGAAGAGAGACAAAACCAGCATGTCTAATTGTGCCTTCTGAATGATTAACTAGCAAAATACATACTCGGAGGAAGAATGCACAGCAGGGGCATTTCAGCACCTTTCAGGTGACTCGGGTAAAACAGGAATTTAAAATAACATGGCATATGTACAAGTGAATGGCATTTTGAAACAAATAATCCTGCCATACATAAATAGTTGTGCGTAGGGTAATAAGAATTTTGGGTCATAAATTATTCGGGGTTGAAAGGATTATTGCGGGAGAAACTCTGCTCAGGGGACGTCCCAATGAGGTTCCTTTCATGTCTCCAAGAGCTGGGACAGAGACGGGCCCTCAATCCATCATGGAGTCCCCTGGCCTCAAACTGCAGACTTGCTGGCCTTCGAAATAACAAGGCCAACGTCGTAACCACTCGCCCCTTAATGTGTAGGGGAGAATCATAGAATTACTGAGTTGGAAGGGGCGGCATCGACTCAGTGGTCAAGAAGCTCGCCTCGTTAGCTGGAAGGCTGGCATGTCGGCAGTTTGAGACCCAGGGACTGCATGGCAGATTGAGTGCCTGTCTCTGTCCCAGCTCTTGGGAACATGAAAGGAGCCTCATTTGGGCGTTCCCTGAGCATAGTTTCTTCTGAAAAAATCATTCCAACCTAGAATAATTCCTGACACGAAACGATTATTACTGAGTTGGAAAGCAGCCTTATAGTCCATCAAGGCAGGAATCTGAATCAAAGTAGATATGACGGATGGTTGTCCAACTCTCTCTAAAATGCTTCCAGTGTTGGAGCAGTCGCCACCTTCTGAGATCATCAGTTCTGTTATTGCACTGCTCTAACCATTAAGTTTTTCCTTATATTCAGCCTATATCTGTAGTTTCAGCCTGTTGTTACAAATCCTTCACTCTGGGATGATGGAGAACATCCTCAGCTGAATCACGTCCCCTGGTGGCATGCATGTTCCAGCAGCGGCCGGGCATGTCTGGGCAAGTCAGTGAGCTGATGTCAGAAATAGGTATATAAGGTGAGATGGACCAAGGTCTTGTCTCTAGTGTGAAACCATCTTATTGGATAGTATAGTTAGGGCGCAGTGAGTCTGTTTTGAGCTAAAGATGAGTAGGCGCTGCTGTGTTAATAAACCGGACAATTTTTGCTAGATTCGTGGCAAATATATCCTGCGTGATCAACGCAAGAACCTAACCAAGAAGGTGAAATTTCCTTACTTAAGATACTGACATCCTAGGCAGAATTGGACTTCAGATTTGGATTCAGCACACTTGATTTAGTATAGGATGCATGGATTAGACCAAGTAGCAGACAATATTTATTTCTTTGTGATGCAGTGTTATGTTCCTGGATAGTGGTAGATGTAGTCGAAGAGTATTTTTTAGAAAGTTTGTGTGACAGAGAGAAGTCTGTTCAAATAAATGTAGAAGGCCATGAATTTGAGGCAAGCAATGTCCTCCTTAATGCTCCCACAGTGCAAAAAAAGCCTCCTGTGTAAATGAAATACAGGTTGTTCGGGTTTTAATAATTGAAACCTGTTTTAACTTTGTTATTTTCTGGCCTCCGGTTTGTCTATCAAGGGAAATATTCCGGAAACAATTCCCAGATGCTTTGTGTGTATATATGTGTGTGTGTGTGTTGCAAGTTGATCTAGCGAACAACTCACTATTTAAAGGACCTTTAAAGGACTCTGGAGGTTGTCCCCAAAATGATTAAAGTTCTAAATAAATCACAGATCGGCAAGAAAGCTAAGAAGATATAAAGATCCCCAAAGAATTCATTTGTACCATCTATCTATCACGGGCTGTCACCAGGCACAGGAATTCAGAGGTAGAGAAAAAAAAATACAGAAGGGAATTTTTTTTTTATTTACAGGTGTCCCATATTCCCCAAGAAGCAAAGAAAAGAAACGAACATAAATAGGCAGACACAATTTATTCTATCAATGCTTTCTGTGTTCCTGCACAATCACATTGGAAGCCAATTCCAGGGGATGAAGCTTGAAGTTTAGCTGGAGTTATGCCCAGGTAAGTTGTATTTGGATTTTGTTGTTGTTCAGTCGCACAGTCGATTCCGACCCTCTGCGATGACCCCATGGACCACCGTCCGCCAGGCACTTCTGTCCTCCACTATCCTCCTCAACTGGCTCAGCTTTGTGCCCATTGTGTCTACAATACCATCTAGCCATCTCATTTTTGGCCGCCCCCTTCTTTTTTTGCCCTCCACCTTTCCAAGCATCAAGGCTTTCTCAAGCGAATCCTCTTTTCTCATTTGATGTCCAAAGTACTTTAGCTTCATCTTTACTATTTGACCTTCTAAGGAGCAGTCAGGGTTGATTTCTTCTAAGATTGGCCTATTTGTTCTCCTCATACTCCGTGTGATGTAGTGGATAGAGTGATGGACTGGGGCTCAGAAGCCCGGGGTTCGAATCCCTGCTAATATTAATAACAAAACAAATGCTTTCTGTTCCTGAAACAAATTTGAGGCAACTTTATTATCAGTCTGTTCAACTTCCACCTGCATGAAAAGGTTCTCCTGGAAGGTCGATTGCAGGGGTGCCCAAACCACCGATGGCCCCCGATGCCAATTCATCCGGCTCATGAAGCCCTCTTTGCTCCTGGAAGCGGAAGTAAAACATGTCCATACGGGCTCATTTTACTTCTGCTTCTTGAGCAATGAGGCCTTCGTGGGTTGGATGAATTGGCATCTGTGGCCACATCTGGCCTCCAGGCCACAGTGACTGGCTCCCAAAACCACATGTCCAGCCCACAGCCTGAAAAGTTTGGGCACCCCTGGTCTATTGTATGATGGATCTATACCAGGGGTTGGTAACCTATGGGCGGTGGGCTGGATTCGGCCCGTGGCACCAAATCACCCGGTCCACGTCCTCAGTCCAGACACCGCAGATGCTGTCAGTATCGGCCACAGACTCGTTTACGACAGCTGCAAACACATTTATGGCAGTGTTTACAGAGGGGGAGACCCCCTCAACTGCCTGTGGGAGCATGACATGCCTCCGACCCAAAAAGGTCGCTGACCTCTGATCTATACACTCTTTCCAATTTCTCTAACAAATCAAATATCTCCCTGACTTCCTCCCACCCCAAAAATGCCCTCAATGGGTGGAATGGTTCGTTTTCCTTCCCTTCCACAATTTTGGAAAGTCACACGGCAGGGAAACAACCTAACGCTTTGAGTAAGAAGTGGGTAACCTTTTTCAAATGTTCAACAGTGTCTGAGTAGGGCATTCTATAATGAATAAAATATATAGGTGGCTTATAGAAACTCTATGTTTCCTCCTCCATATTCGTGTGAGAAGTATAACCACTGAACAGGATTCACACTGCTTTGCCAAATCCAGATGTGTTTGTCCGTCGTTTTAGATCTCAGAGGGTCACTTACTTCCTAACAATCTTTGTTCAGGTTATATACACCAGCCTTCTCACCGTGCCTGATCCGTAGATCCCACAAAGCAGCATGTCTTTGAAACAGGCATGAATATCAAAGCGTAATCATTCTTGGAGACAAACACCAAAGATGTCACATGGCACAGCCGGGGAATGTGCAGTTGATGCAAGAAGGCAGATAGACTGCGCGAACCAAAGATTGGCACAATTGCTGCTAGATGAGATGCAAGACTTAAGATTTTTAATTAGCAACACAAGATCCTCCTTTTTAAAAAAAAGGCAAAAAAAAAATCCCTACCCTTCAAATTGCCAGACTTAAAAAGATCCCCTTCAAATGGCCAAACAGAAACCTATCAAATCAAAAGAATGAATTCCAAGCTCTTCTTAAAGTATTTCTGAGGTCCCCCTAGGCAAACAAGCCAAAAAAAGGCTGTCTCAAGGCTAAATTATACATTATAAATAACCTGTTGTTCAAAGAGGAAGTTCCGTAATAGCTGGAATTTATTGTCTCAGCAGGAATTTCACTGTAGTTTTCAGACTAGCTTGTTCACTCCTGTTCCTAGATATTTGTATGCTTGGTTTCTCAGCGTTGAAATCTGCCTAAACCAGTGATGGCAACCCTTGGCACTCTGGCTGTTCTGGAACTGCATTTCCCAGAAGCCCAAGTCTCTGTGAATCCACACGAATGGGCTTACTGCGCGTATGCAGGAATAGGTGGGGCAAATGATTTCTCATAGAATAGCAACAATGCGGAGGACAATAGCTACATGGAGCCCAAGGAGCAATGAGTAAATCATCAATTGTTTTTATACCCTGTGTGACGAATGCATCATACAGTGGAAAAAAAAAATCATACAATGAAGAGGATTTGAAAAAACCACTGTGCCCTGGAAAAGGTAAAGGTTTCCCTTGCTCGAAAGCTAGTCATATCCAACTCTAGGGTTCAGTGCTCACCTCTGTTTCAAAGCCAAAGAACCAGAGCTGTCTGCTTCTGTAGATGTTTCTGTGGTCATGTGGCAGGCATGACTAGACACTGGAGCGCACGGAATGCTGTTTACCTTCCCACCAAAGTGGTCCCTATTTATCTACTTGCAATGTCTTGCTTTCGAACTGCTAGGTTGGAAGGAGCAGGGACAAAGTCGGGAGCTCATTTC